>JBAIZL010000015.1:1022500-1211608 GCA_036971475.1 Prosapia bicincta
TTAGAAAACGTACACCTAATAAAAAAAAAGTACAAAAAGTCCTCAAAATGACAATCTCGGAACAACTACAAATTTATAAACATAAAAATAATATCACAAACGAACAAATACAAATAAAATAAAAAAAACGTTAAATTATTCAACCTAATAGACAAAATTAACCCCAAGACAAACTTAAAAGACTAACACAGTGCAGTGAATCTGAAAATAGAATAATAACGGTACACCAAACCTGGTTACAACGGAAATTCCACACAACTCGCAGTCTACTACAACCCCCGTCAGTGATGCTTGATGATGGAGATACGACCAATCTTTGAAAGTTAACTCGCATAAATACCAAGTAAGATTCTTGTTTAAATACATACAGTGAAAGTGATAAGTGAATACAAGAAAACAGTGTTGCAAAGCTACAAATATATATATATATATATATATATATATATATATATATATATATATATATATATATATATATATATTTATATATATTCAAAATGTACTTTTCTTCAACCCTTTTCTATCTTCAACCTGTTCTTCTCTTTGATTAATAGTTATGCTGTAACTAATGTAAAGTGCAGTGGCTATTTAAAACGCTCGGAAATGTCTGTTTCTTCATTTAAACACACAAAACATAGGTTCAGAAAAAAATACCTTCCACCTGTCTATTCTATTTGTTGTATATTATAAATAAATCAGCATTCAGATGTGCTTCGATGAGCCTGTTTTAAAAGTAAACGGAGCTGGGGGAAGGAAAATTTCATGGTTATTTATAACAAGTTGTGTATGTCTGTAAAATATTTTTTGAGGTTTTATGTTTGAAATCGATCTTCCATAAATTATTTAGTAGCCTAAATACACATATAATATACTAACTGCAGGCTAATATATTTTAAAACGAACAGTATAAATATTTTCCAAGCGTTACATGCAACTTATATCATTGAAAATATAATTTTAAGGTTTATTTGTTTATTAAGACTTTCGAAAAAACATTTTACTCTTTCTAGATACAATTTAGTGATAATAACGAGTGTAATATGAATTTAATCTATGTGTATATATATATATATATATATATATATATATATATATATATACATATATATATACATATATATAAATATATATATATATATATATATATATATATATTTGTGTGTGTGTGTGTGTGTGTGTGTGTGTGTGTGTGTACACATGAGTATATATTACATTTGTTACATAACTTCAACCTTCTAGTAAGAAAAAACTAGACCCAAGAGCGCACATTGCCTTAGATCGCTGTAGAAAAACTTCCCAGGGGATCGTAAACAAAGATATGCTGGCCTGTTTTCTAGTGTCATTGTTTCAGTTTGACGTTGTTGAAAGTTTTTGCCTGCGAAATATTTTCTCATTTTTAAACCTATTATATAAAAAACACATATTATTCTATTGAAAGTCACAAAATATATCTCACTGCTTTGAAAAATTAAATAAATTATAAATATATATCTAAATATTTAGTACATTATAAAATTAAATATAAAGGTAGGGCCTAAATATAAAATACAAATAATTACTTTTCCTGTTGTTAAGACAAAAGTTGTTAGGAGCATTACCTTCTGCATAAAATAGAAGGGGATAATAAATTTACGTATGATTAAGATCGATTTATACCCAAAATTTAGAAATCACAGCGTTACCAAACTTCGTCCCGAGTGCTTTCTACGCATACCATGTCATACAGGATGGTCCACACTCCGTCGGGATCGTAAAGGGTGTGTACCCACTACATCCCCTTTCATAAAGGAGAATAAGGGAGGATAAAAGATATAAAAAAAAATAAAATTGTTATTTTATATTAAAATCGGAATAATATGGCATTACATGGGAAAGTTAGCTTGCATAAAGTATACGTGATCTAGCGATGAATCATGTTACTCGAAAAAATGATGAGTTACCAAAACTCATTATTCATTTTTATTTCAAAATTCAATAAAATTTGTTTGTAAATCGGAAGTTATGGAATATTTAAAGACTGGAATACGGGAAGTTTTTTTAGAACAACCTCCACGCAATGCTATTACAACTGCTTTAGCTTTTGATGGTTTGATCAGTCAAATTTAATTTATGTTGAATACTAGTAAACGAACATATACACCAAAAAATACTCGTTATAAAGAGAATATAATTAAACTTGTTGCTAAGCAACGTTATCGGCGTTCAGTAGAGGCTGTAAGTAGTTTTATAACGTGATAACGAACGTTCTGACGATAAATACATTATTACTGTAGCTGTTGTTAAATCCGGATAATGACGTATATCGCATCATCATTAAATCTTCTTGCCTGTATTATAATACAAGCAGGATAAAATGTGTAATGCTTTAATATTAGTAACACTGGATGCATTTTATCTTATTAAGATAACAACACGACAACGGTATATTGTTCCCATTATTCTTAAAGATATTACACTGTTATCCTACAAAACTAACGCAAATAAATAATCATGGGTTATAACATATTTGACGTTCCGTAAAATGTTGCTTTTACATTTAGTAATATTACGACTTGCCAGAAGTTTTATTTATAGTAAATTCGTATTCTTAAAACTTCACTGAAGCAAACTCACTTCTGTGAGTTTTTCCACAAGAGTTGGCTAGTTGGGCTTTGCTGTCCGTTTGGTTTTTTGCTAGAAAGATATTTGGGAAAACACCAATTTAACCAAAGATAACTGTACAAATTTTACACTACAAATCATTAAGACGCTTTCACTAAATTATCGAACACAGAGACCGAACAAAATGACCTAGTGACCAATATACAGTGGTGGTGATGACGTGCTGAGTGGAATTTTTAAAATTTACCTAAAGTATAAAATGAAAATTAAAAATTTAATTGTTATTACTGAAATCGTAGTAAAAGTATAAAATAAATTATGGTTATATTTTATACTAGTTATTGTCAAAACGATAGTAATTACTTATATTTTTCATACCATATTGTGACCTGAGTTATTGGAAAACAAATTGTTTTTGAAGCCAACACATAACTTAAATAAATTAATGTGTTTTTGAACTAAATATTTTTATTTTTGTTTTAAACATTTCTAGATTATTCTATGGCCGTTGGCAAATTAACATGGTTTATTCAAACAAACGTTAAACGGACATTAAAAAATGTTAGTTCTATATCGAAATGATAAATCTAAAAGTTCATCATGATTTAGTCACGGGAACTGCAAGATATTTATATCGAGTTCATTGAGGAATCACTTCCTGAATTTGACCGGTTTATATATTCTTTTTTTTTTTTTTGTTATGTGTCGAAAGAAACTGTTGCACAGATGTCCTACCTTTACACAGATGAACTACCTTTAATTGAAAGGTCACACCGACATGGTATTATTGCAGATATGTAAAGGTCAGCCAGAATGTGTCAGTAGCACATGTTTAGAGTCTGCGGTGATTTCCAAGCCAAGATAATCACAATAGCTCTTGCGGTGCTCTAAGTCTTTAATCGAACTCCCTTTTGGCATAACATGTGTTTTAACACAGCAATTATATTTTATAGCTGATGAGAAATACACACTATAGAGATTACTTCCTTTCTTTCTCTATCTCTACAGAAGGAAACAAATTCTAATTTATTAAGATTGAAGTATCCATGATTCCAGATTGACCAAAAGTATACGTTTACATATTTATTGTCTTTGTTTATCAAATAGCTTTTTTAAATCCTATATCGCCTAAGAGCGTGTGTACCACAAAATTCGTTCTTTTATATATATATATATATATATATATATATATATATATATATATATATATATACATATATATATATATATATATATATATATTTATATATACATATATATATATATATATATATATATATATTTAATAAATTAAAAATATTTCAAAAAGAAGAATACGTTTAATGAATATATTTATTCAAAGCTTTTCGCCGATAAAATAGTACCAGCATTCAGGAAAATAATTATCTAATAAAATCATTTTATTAGATAATTATTTTCCTGAAGATGCTGGTACTATTTTATCGGCGAAAAGCTTTGAATAAATATATTCATTAAAAGTATTCTTGTTTTTGAAATATTTTTAATTTATTAACTATATTACAAGAAAACATATCACCATATTTAATATATATATATATATATATATATATATATATATATATATATATATATTTATATATATCCATTTCTATTACATTTTAGGGACCTTTTACTTTCAACTGCTAATAAATTTTGTATAAATAAATAAATTTTGATTCAAAGTATAATGACGTAACAATAGCAGATTAAGTTTCATATATATATATATATATATATATATATATATATATATATATATATATATATATATAAGCAGATGAAACGATTCTTTCCAGTCCCAAAAAAATCCACCGGGATCCACAACCTGCACATAAAGTACATTCCCCAGAGTTCCTATTTATTCCAGAATTCTCTCATAATTTTTTGTCACATACATACGTCTTGATCTGGGATTGATATTGTTACGGCAGAACAAACCAACCAAATGTTCCACAGGACAAGCTGTTTCTTCACTTGTTCCTGCACATTATTTTTTTGCACGTAGACTTTTTTACAAGTTTTTTTTCCCTTTTCATGAAGGTTCTATGACTGAACAAAGATCAGGTTTGGTTTTTGCTGCTCCCTCAGGCATATTGTTTATGATGAACATTCTCGTATAGGTTGTTTTATTAACAATATTCTGGACAATGGGAATTTTCCAAATTAAATTAATAGTTTCTTTTTGGAAACCTACTTTAGATTGTCTCTAAATAGAAGCAGCCTTTAAGCATGAGCAAATGGGTCCAGTTTAGGCATATTTAAGGGTTTCTGGTTTCAGTGGTATTTATTACAATTTTTTGCCTTATAATTATTTCACCAATGCATAAATGAACTGGGTGGTGACAAATATTAAGTATAGTAGAGTTCCGAATATTCGAGCTCCCGTTGAATTTGATCCTATTTCAATTTTAGGCTATTTAATCCATTTGAAATAAAATGATTAGTCTGGCTTTCTTATGGTATGCAATGGTAATAAGTTTCCCTTTCAAGAAATGTTTATTTTAATACGATACACAAAGGAAATGAGTCAACCTTCGAAGAAATGTTTATGTAAATACGGTATGCAAAGGAAAAGAGTTATTTTATTATAAAACAATTTTAAAATTATGTTCCCCCTGCCGGATCGATATTGCATTACACGTTAATTCACTATCAAGCACAATCTACATCTTGCTTCAAGCAAGATTACGCGATTACGTAAGACAATATAGGACGTGACTAAGTGTTGCTAGAGACAGATTAATATGGTTAGCGTCAGATGTTAATGGCACGTGAAGTAGGAACTAAGGTGAATACACTCTGTCACTTCCTACTTTAGCGTCCTGCATATAGTTCATTCAGTTAGTAAATGTGGTGATGTAGAAAATTAAATGTATGAATTTAAGCAACCTTATCTAATAGTTAACAAAAATATACATTCTCTTAAATACTTTTTGTTAATTTTTACAAATGTTCAATGGTTTAAAAGTCATCTGAAACTTATTATAATGAGTGCAAATTCCTTTTTCTTCCTTTACTCTTGATCTTTGATTACTGAAAATAAAATATTCAAAACGGAAATACGCATATCTGTTGATTTAATCTTCACGTGAGATACTAGTTAACTCATTGAGATACGGTCTGAGTTGACAATGGGACTGATCTCCCGAAACGCCCGTCCTCAACAAGACCATCAACAAAACGCTCGTCCTCTTGTTTTTCGACCAAGACGAGATAATCCATAAGGAATCTCAAGCATTAGGGCGTGTTAACCACAAATTATTAAAACCGGAGAATGAAAGTGTTTGCCAGATGTTGCCCAATTACACGAGCTCTCAACAATCATTATTGAAGTTTCTTGATGTAATCATCTTGAATTCACTGATTAAACTAATTATAAACTACTTAACTAAGTAAATACGCACATGCTTACTTGCTGATGCGTTTTAAAACAGTCGTTCCTTTTACTAAGCTAACCCTCTACTGGCGGCTTTGGCTGTATACAAACGGTATGACAGGGTTGGATTTATGACAGTGGGTTAGGTGTCGGCGTTTTGTGTGATGTATCGGAAAAGACTATTGGCTTCAAAGTGTGTGTGGTCGTTTAATATATTTTCCCTGTCTGTTGCGTAGTGTTTGTAGATTTCATATTTTTCTAAGGTTGTTAGTTTTTTACTCTATTTTAACGAGTGTAGAATATTTAAATTAGTGTGTATGTCGGCATGTGTGTGTTGGGTGTTATTTAGGTGTTTTGCGTAGCTGGATTTAGGGTTTGTTTGTTTAGTTTGGGTAATGTGTTCATCGAAGCGTGTATAGAATGATCTGCCGGTTTGGCCGATGTAATAGTTGGGACAATCGTTGCAAGTTAATTTGTTAATACCTGAGAGTTTGTATATGTCACTTTGTTTTTGAAAAGGTTGTATGTTTTCTTAGAGTGTTTGTTGTTTTGTAGGATATTTGGGGATGGAGTTTTTTGAATGTAGAGGCTATTTAGTGTGTGTTTTTATTGTGGTAGGTGAGGGATATGTTTTGTGGTTTTTTGTGTGGTGTGTGTGTGGCCGTTTGATGGTGTTTATGTTTTATTTTCCTGAGTATGTTGTCTATGAGTGTGTGTTGGTAGCCGTATTGTTGAGCGATGTATTTTATGGTATTACGTTCTTCGTCGTAGTCTTTCTGTAGCATTGGTATGTTTATTAGACGGTGTAACATGTGATTAAATGCAGTGTGTTAGTGTTGTGTTGGGTGATTAGATGTATTATGTATGACCATATCTGTAGTTGTTGGTTTTCTGTATATTTTGAAATTGTGTCTGTGTTGTGTTTGAAAATAGTAAGATCTAGAAAGTTTATTCTATTGTTTTCGTCAAATTCGAGGGTAAATGAGAGGTTTTGGGGTATGGTATTAATGTAATTGTGTAGTTGTTTGATTTGCCGTTTGTTGCCGTTGTATAATAATAAAATGTCATCTACATATCTATGGTAGTAAATTATTTTATGTGTGTAGTTATTGTTCTGTAGAATATATTGTTGCTCGATGTGGTGTAGGAATATTTCTGCTAGGATGCCTGAGATAGGGGAACCCATTGCAAGGCCATCTTTCTGTGTGTAGAATTTGTGTAGGTATGTGAAGTAGTTTTGTGATGTGATGAGTTTGGTGAGTGTGATTCTTTCATGTGTGAATTTATGTGGCGTGTTGTTTGTTGTGATACTGCAAAATAAGCAATTTTTTTCTATAAAATCTCACACTGTTGAGTAACACGGATTGCGCAGCGTATTTTACCAATACAATTTTATATATTTATAAATAATTTATTCAAATAATGTAGGTAACGAGAAACGTTTATTAGATATTTACTGTATACAAATATTTTTAACAAATTCAATTAAAATCAATTCTTAAAAAGTAGCAGACGTACACATAAATTTTTCCATTTTAAAAATTGAATTAAAATTACATAACTTAATTTGATCCTTATATTGAATTTTTTGTAATGATGTACCAAAATTATTTAATTATATTGATTATAATTAATTATCAATTTATTATATTATTAATTAATTGATATCTATTAGCTGATCAAAACTATTTATTAACAACCTTTTTCATTAACAATGTTAAATGTAACAAATCTTACGTGTTAAAACAGTTGTTTTACAAATAACGTACAACATAAAATCAGCTGATTAATGAAATCAATGTTATCATATAACTCACTTTGAGGTGACTCATGAAACGTAACGTGAAGTAAATTATACTGAATGGACAAGTTTATGTTTATGCCCAATACGTTTACGTATGCGTCGCTATGGACGTATTCACTTAAAAAAGGACGCTTTTTAATTGTAGACATATATTTACCATACACGTAAACGTGTAGACATACATGGACGCTCAGATGAACTAGTAGGCACGTACTAAGCCAGAGGAATAGAGACACTGTAATTATTATTTTAATAAAACAACTGGAATTTGAATACTTCGGTCATGCTATGTGGAAAGTAATAACAATAATTCAGGTGAATATTGGACATGACGAACCTAGGCAGAAGAAGTATATCGGGGCATACAAATTACGACAAATATGTCAAGTCAGGACCGAGTTAAAGATTTCTAAATGTTACCGGGATACTATTTATAAAATGACGATCTTGCAGATGGTTGTGAACATTCTAGAATGACAAGACATTTGATGAAGAAGAGATATGAAAATGGTGTGTTAAAAGAAATGGTAATATCAAAATACTAGATTAGACAAGGCAAATGAGATCTACTGGCAGACAAATTGGTTTCATTGAATTTCGTAAGCAAATGTATCAGTTTACAGGACGAACATTAATTGCTGTCTGACATACGTTGAAACTTGCGAAAAGTAGCATTTGGTTTGATATTAAATTAGGACACTAGTGCTTGGAGATTTATTGCTTGATTGACTGAAACTGAGATCCTGTATTGATATTAGTACTAAATGTTAAATTTAAGCCAATATAAATTTTAACCATATTGACCGTATGTTCTTTCTATCTTATGAAAGCATCAATGATTACCAATTACTTTATATTTATGGTCTATATTATAGATATTAGATATTAGATAGACTCTATAATATGAGCTTATATTATGTAACATACAATAAAATAATATATTGTGTTGTGGTTATCCTTTAGACAGGGGCTCCACTTGTAGCAATCTATCGCGCCGTACTTTCCGTGCGCTACACGCGACAGATGGGTGGCTCCACAGGCAACAGAATAACAATCACAACCTTCATTGTCGTCGCACGCTGCCCGGATTCACTACTGTTTATTGTGGCAGTAGAGGTGACACTACAGTCTACAGCTAGTGGAGCTACCTGGAGGTGGCAGAGGGTAGTACTCTGCACTCTGCATCGTGCAGTAAAAGGTTGTCCATGTAGACTGTCGCTAGTGAAGCCACCTGCGTTTGTTCACTGCCTTTCCATTTCTCAGTCTTACAAACCACATTTAGTAACGCGATTAATAAAGGCAAGTTGAGCCCCAACCAACTTGTTGTTGAATAGAGCTACATATACTTATAATGCTTGTAACAAATTAATTCCTTCAATTTTTCATTCAAATTATATTAAATTTTTAAATTTGTGTAATCTAAAGTGACCTTCTGCGCCTATCTATAATTACATACCATTTCTAGTTTGTGTTTCAAAGCTACTTCAATTTTGAATTATTTTCAAATTTTCACATTTATATGCACAAAAACGACAATCCTGCCTGCTTAAACGACCAGACCATTCTCCTCCCACACAAGCACATACACAATCAAACAGACAGTGTGTGTGTGTGTGTGTGTGTGTGTGTGTGTGTGTGTGTGTGTGTGTGTGTGTGTGTGTGTGTGTGTGATTAAATGCAATGATTAAATATAACATATTTTTATTCCAATGTTTATATATATTTGTCTGAACCTATTTGACAAGATTACAAAAATGTCTAACAAACATGAATTAATAATACTTTTAGATAACCCGTAATAACGTACATGGTTGATATTAGAGCTACACTTGAATATAACGTATTTGTTGAGCCTAGCAAACAGTTGACATTAATTAGCAGCTCACCAGTGGAGCGTAGCAATTAGCGAAGTCACAAAATCATTTCGTATAAAGTGCCCTATAATTTCCTCCTCTTCTAGCTCTCATCGCCTGACTTTACATTCATTGCACATCATATGAAAGCTACTTTGACTTATTTACAATCATTATTAATATTTTGATACATTTAATTCAAACACATATAATCAAAGACATATAATTCTATACATTTAATTTTAAGTAGCGATAATTAAAAAAAAAAAAAAAAAAATATGTAACTGTAATGATTTTTATTTAATATATATTCATTAATTGCAAATTTAATATATTTTTAAAATGATATTATATATATATATATATATATATATATATATATATATATATAATATTTTTTGTTAAATAATTTAAAACAATATAAGTTATTCAAATACAAAGGTTATTGAATATAAATTAATAAATATTCTTGTATTTGAATAACCTATGTTGTTTTTAATATATATATATATATATATATATATATATATATATATATATATATATATATATATAAATAATAAATCAAAAATATTTCAAAAACAAGAATACTTTTAATGAATATATTTATTCAAAGCATTTCGCCGATAAAATATTACCAGCATCTTCAGGAAAAGATCATTTCCTGAAGATGCTGGTACTATTTTATCGGCGAAAAGCTTTGAATAAATATATTCATTAAAAGTATTCTTGTTTTTGAAATATTTTTAATTTAATAATTATATTACAAGAAAACATATCACCAGGATGGAGCTGTTTCAGTTTCATGCAAGCTTGTATTGGTCCAGTCTTGTTATTCTTTAACTTCAGTTTATTTTTACGTTTTTGGAGTGTTTTAACCATAAACAAGTTAATTATTATTCTTTCTAAACTAAATTAGAAAAAATATTTAATCTCAAAACTATAAATTAAAAATGATTATATATACAAACCTATAAAAAGGTATAAGAAGGCAATGAAATTATTTGAGGTATATTTAACACCTGTTATAGTTAGGTCATTTTATATACTAGAACCAAAACTATTTCGAATGTTCTACAATGATGTTCTACATAGTACTACTAACTCCATTCAAATATATTTCTTTTCGAAAACGACAATAGTTTTTAAATTTAAATAACATTTTCAAGGAAATGTTTAATAATCAGTTCCCGATATTGGTAAATATTTGTAATCCATATTTTCAAGAACTATTACTTTTCAATCTGATTTTGAAGGGATATATTTAGGATACTAATTGTACTACTAAAGGGTCATACTAATTGTTAGTTTTTGGATTTTCTTCATCATAACAATTTTGAAAAACATCAATAAAATTCTATTTTCTCGTTGAGTTACATTTCCTTTGTACCATGTAGGCTCTCTGAATTACAAGCTTCTGAAGTAAACCTAAATTTGTGTTTTATTTTGAGAGAGAGAATAGTGTCACTGTTTACCTCCATGGTTCTTTCTGCGAGTAAGGAAAGCATTTCGTGTACTACTTGTGCCTCTACCTCTATGTAGACACTTTAATACAATCTTTACAACTTGCAACACAGTTGATTCCTTACCATTTACAAATTGGTTGCAAAGCTTCCTTTCCTATATGTAGGCCCTTTGTGAGTTCCATATCAACAGATATATGCCATGTGAGATAGACATTATGATTTACTCTGGATTCGGGTTGATTTATGTTCTTTATAAAGTCATTATTTTTGCTTCTACAGTTTTAATTATTTTTTTGGTATTTAGAGTTACTCCCTGACCAAAACATTACAAGTACAGGTTCTTTCTCTTTATGCTTCTATATTTTTTATAAAAAATATCAGAAATTCACGATGATATCATTTACAACCATTTACAAAGGTTCATTTTCAAGACAATCCGTAATAGCTTTACGGTTTGTTATTAAATAAAACCACATAGTCATTAGAAAAAAATACAAAATAACAAATACTTTCTTTGATTTCCCATTTTAGCTTGATAAGCCCACTAAATGGCCTATATACGTGTAAATTGGCCTGACATGTTGATTTTGTTTGTATTCTCATGTCCTCCTGCCTATTTACCAGGGCCGAACATGTGAGTTTTTATGTCGCCAATTGCAGAAATACCCGAAATAAGCAGAAGAGTTATTCCGACAGTACCTAAAACCAAGTGGTTCTGAAGGTACTAATTATGTACTTTTGGAAACCGTAGAGAGTGGTCGAACAATCCACTTAAAGGTGTACATAGTAGCCTACTACCATGAATCTTAGCCTACATACCTTGATCCTGGTAAGACAGGTCACCTATACTAAGAAATCAAAATTTACAGGTCTGATATTTTGCACCAAATTTGTTTCTTATAATTTTGTAGTGATATTATTCTTAATAGTCAGGACATTGTAGGAAATGTAAAGACTAATTAGGCTGCTTGATACCATAGAACCACTAATTCCTATTTGTCTCTTTGTATAGATTTTTTCATCAGAATTGAACGAAAATGTTATTTCCTTGTATTATTGTTTTACAATATGAGCCTATTTTCAGGTATTCCGATGGCAACACTGAAATAGTAGTATTTGAGCTGGGTTTTGAGTTTAGATGAATAATAAATACTCGTACATACTCACAATTACAAAGTATTTACAATTGTGAGTTTCTATCTCGTTACTTATCACCAATACTGAAACAATAGATTTTTGACTGAACAATTTTAAAAGTGTTTCGCAAAACTCCTAATAAGAGTTTCAAACGCAAAATCGAACAAATATCACTTATACCAAGTTTTTAAGGCTGTTATGGAAGTTGTAACAAATATTGTTGTAAATCATTGCATCATTGTTGTAATTCTTCATGAGAAAGACGCATTAAAGGTTTATTGATGAAGGGGAACATTTGCTAATAGCTTAATTCCCGTTTTACACAATAAACTCGATTTACGACTCAACATGTCTGCCTTTACTCCCAATTTAGCGAGTTCTAGCGTAGCAGTTACATTAATTAAATCGAACATATTTATTTTCGCTTTAATGTGGGCTGAAAAATTTTATTAAATCGGGAACTACAATGAAACATTAGATGAATAATGGCAAACGACGCAATATTATTATCAAAGAGTAATTAACAATGAAAGACTAATAAATAATAAATAATATTTAAACATTTAAAAAGACAATGCTTTGTCACGAAGTGTGTATGTAATTTATGGACGTTTTTCTCTTGTTAAATATTTATTTATTAAAGTAGAGAAATTTCAATTACAAATATAGTTATAAAATAGATTTCTCGAAGCTTTTGGCACTTTATTCTTTTTTTGCTCTAAAACAATATCTGTGTTAGTATTTGGCCGTAATTTATTTTATAAAAATTCCTAAAATTTTAAAGCTTTGTACATATTATATATATCAAGTAAATCTATGGTGAAATAGTGGAGACTTATGTAGTAAGTTCAGAAAATAAGTCATCGGCACCAACCAAGTAGTAAAGAAAAGTAACATTCTAAATATTCAGGAACCAATATTTGTGTAAATTGAATATAAATTCTTATTAATTATCTATTATAAAAACCTTGTGTTGTTCATTTACTACAAATATTTATCTATCTATCTGTCTCTCTCTCTCTCTCTCTACATATATATATATATATATATATATATATATATATATATATATATATATAAATATCGCAGTATGTTTTCTTGTGTATTAATAAAGAACAAAAGTCTAAATACAAATACAAGAATTATAATTGAATTTACAATTCAAAGCTTTTCGTTGGCTAACAGTACCAACATCATCAGGAATATTAAACAATTAAAATTAACATATGTGGAAATTAGATCAAATAAATTGTTATGCCAAATCAATTACAATGTTGTTAAATTTTTTTTTTTTTATTTTTTATTTTGCTGCCCTAACATTACAAACACTGAATATATTATCAAATTTAGATTTTACTTGTATTTGTTCATTTATCAAGTCATTATTAGTATTATATTTATGTATTTCTAAAGCTTCATAAACATTCATTCTCAGGCCTTTGTTAATTTCTTTTATAAGTATCATGTTATCTATATTAGGAAATAAGTGATTATTATTAATACAATGACTAGCAAAATTTGATTTATAAATTTCTGGCTTTTTATATGCATTAAAATGTTCTTTATATCTATCTTAAGTTTTTTCTTAGTTTGTCCTATATAAACTTTATTACAATGATCACATTCTAATTTTTATACACCGTTTTTCATGCATATTATTAATATTATTATTATTCATTATATTTATTAATTTATTATTAGTATTATAAGCGAATAAGAAGATTTTATTAAATTTTTTATTTCATTTTGATATTTCTTTGTAGGATCCTTATATATTTCACTAAATTGATTTTCATTTATATATTTTTCTGTTTTATTTATGTGTTCGTCTTTATCAATAATTACAATAGCGTTACTTTTATCAGCTTTTACTGTAATTAGATTGTTATTTTGTAGTTTATCTTTTAAATCTTTAACTCCTAAATATATTTGTCTATGGGTTTTATTAATTTTATTAGTTTTAATTAATTTTTTTATTTCATGAGCTGCTTCGATTCTGGAACTATCTTGTATATTTTCATTTAATTTACTAATGGCTATTTCTGTATCTATTATTATATTATCAATATCTTTATTTATGTTTCTTTTTATGTTGGTTTTATTATTTTCAAGTAGTTTTATTTCGCAATTATTAAATTTAGTATTAGATAAATTAACAACATTAGGGTGAAAGCTATGATATTTAACTTCAGGTATCATTTTCATTTTGTTTTTCAAATGTCAAATTATTTAGTTTTTTTGATATATTATTTATTTTTATATTTCTAATTTTATTTATCATGAAGTTAATTGTATTGTATTTTTCTTCCCATTTTATATTATTGATTGTAGAAGCTAATTTTAAATGTAATTTATATATTTCAGTAGTTAAAATGTTTTGTTTTTTATATAAATGTCTTATTTCATTTTTAACCCATAGTTTCTCTGCTTGTTTACAAGTTTTTTTGGCAGTATCACTTTTGTTTTTTATTGTAATTTTTGCATATTTTGGAATAACATTGTCTATAATACATTGTTTATTAAAATATATATTACAATTTGTGTTCATTAACTGAATTTTCCGTTTTTCAAATAAATTTAAGTCCTTTGTTAAGGCAGCATTACAATTATTAACTGTTATCATGTCAAATATACAAAAATTATTACAATAATATGAAATAATAAAAATATAATAAATATATTAAATTGTAATATAGTAAATTCCAAAAAAATATATAAACAACTTATAAAAAACAAACAAATATGGAACTTAACCTCAAAAAATACATTCACTTCTAATTCACACAAAATACAACTCTGTAAGGTTATAGATATAAATATCGCAGTATGTTTTCTTGTGTATTAATAAAGAACAAAAGTCTAAATACAAATACAAGAATTATAATTGAATTTACAATTCAAAGCTTTTCGTTGGCTAACAGTACCAACATCATCAGGAATATTAAACAATTAAAATTAACATATGTGCAAATTAGATCAAATAAATAGTTATGCCAAATCAATTACAATGTTGTTAAATTTTTTTTATTTATTTTTTTTTATTTTGCTGCCCTAACATTACAAACACTGAATAAATTATCAAATTTAGATTTTACTTGTATTTGTTCATTTATCAAGTCATTATTAGTATTATATTTATGTATTTCTAAAGCTTCATAAATATTCATTCTCAGGCCTTTGTTAATTTCTTTTATAAGTATCATGTTATCTATATTAGGAAATAAGTGATTATTATTAATACAATGACTAGCAAAATTTGATTTATAAATTTCTGGCTTTTTATATGCATTAAAATGTTCTTTATATCTATCTTTAAGTTTTTTCTTAGTTTGTCCTATATAAACTTTATTACAATGATCACATTCTAATTTATATACACCGTTTTTTCATGCATATTATTAATATTATTATTATTCATTATATTTATTAATTTATTATTATATATATATAGATAGATATTTTTTTCTGAAAGGGATGTAGTCGAATGCGTCCGCTCTGTCAATTTGGGAGGTGGACCTGGTCCGATAGAGCCATTAGGGTTCGAACCTGTCTGACGGAACACAACACACATGAACAAACTACAGAAATAATCGTTAGGTTAGGTTAGGTTAGATTAGGTTGTTACTCACTCAACATAAAAAAAACAGCGTTCAGTTTTTCTGCTCACTATGAACTCCCACCGTAACTATCGAGATGACAACTGACCTGTGGCAGTGAGTATATGTGATAAGGGTGCTGAACGGTACTTAAGTAACCCTTTCCGGGATTTCCTGCCTCTTCCTGGTTACTGAGTATAGGTGATGGGGGTGCTGAGTGGTACTTAAGTAACCCTTTCCGGGATTTCCTGCCTCTTCCTGGTTACTGAGTATATGTGATAAGGGTGCTGAACGGTACTTAAGTAACCCTTTCCGGGATTTCCTGCCTCTTCCTGGTTACTGAGTATAGGTGATGGGGGTGCTGAGTGGTACTTAAGTAACCCTTTCCGGGATTTCCTGCCTCTTTTTTGGTTACTAACCACTTCGTTCGTAACCCTTTATTAAAAAACCAAATAGATTTGGAATATTTTGGCCATCGGAGCGTTTTGGTATTACTTTTAAAAACAATAGCGAGACAGTTTAAATATCAACTAAGAGCAACTACGTGCAAAATCCTCGAATAATTGCTACGTCACGTTTATAAACAAACAGCCGGGAGAAGCTTTGGATATATCATTTCTATTAATATAATATAAGCTTGGACAAATAGATGGACAGAGGGGTCTATGGGTCCAAGAATATAGAGGAATGCGAGCTTTTATTGGACAAGATGGTAATGGCAACGTATTAGTTGGACTGGAAGCGAAGTAGGGGATAGAAAGACAGCAAAAAACCGTAGTCGAAAAATGACGTCACGGAAGAAAAAAGCAGTGTTAAAAAATAAATTCAAACCTCCTATTGATAATAGTATCTAAAATTTTTAAAAGTCCAACCAAGCAAATGTAATTGGAATTCCTAATGTTTTGTAAGTATAAAAAGCCAATCAAACAGTAATTATTTGCCTTGAAATAAATCACACGGAATTAACGAATATTGTTCTTTATAAATAAATATCAGTATGTTTTCCCTTACAGATGGAAACTCTCGTTGTTTGAAATAGAAGAGGTTCGATATCAATGCTTGCGGTGGTGTATTACATTGTAAAACATTGTGTAACAGGGATACAATACAGTTCGCCCACCAGGAGAACCGAGGCAACGTATGAGGGGTACGGGGAAGTATTCTCTGAAAATCCCATCTACCTAACATATCCTTCACCCCCACAGCATTGTCTCTCGCACGCGCCTGTTAGTACTAGCCCAGTCACGAGCATTCGCCTGAACATTTTAGTTGATATTGTGCCTGTGTCAGTTGCCTTTACCTGTATTATGTTGTGCGTGATGTTTTTAGAATTCTGCAGAGGGTAGTACACTAACAGCTGGGCCAAATGTAGGGACTGGTTTCCGCATTCTTTGCATTCCTTACAGCTCGGTTCTCCTGGCGAGCGAACTGTATATACTCAACGGCACTGCTGTTGGAAGTGATAAATCATTCATTTGCTTGAGAAGTATAGTGATTGCTCAATAGGAGAACTCTGTAAAAATTAATAGTGGATAAAGAGAGCAAGAATAGATATGTTGGAGGAGAAGTGATTTAGAAGTAATCGAAAATATTTCCTTACATCCTGTAACGGATTGGGGAAGGAGAAAGGAGAAAGATAGATAGTCCGAAAGCTTATATAACCTCCAACATCACCTTTAGTCATTAATATAATATATAATTATATACAAACATAGAAATCTGTTATAGTTCTAACAACAGATTACCTACAATGAAAAATATTTTTCAACAAAACATATACTGTACATGAATATTAATGCGGTTACTTGGATAAACTAAAAGTAATAAATGTAAACTAAAGGTTACTTAAAGTTACAATTTATGTGTTTCTTCTGAATTTAATTATAACCGTAACTTTAAGTTTATTTTTAAAGCAGCACTACTAACTTGCTCTTTTTGTTCTGGAACATAACAAAGTGACTGGCTCTTAACTGTGAAATTAATTATGCAAGACTAAAAAAATTGTATCTTATGTTTCCTAAGATTAACAATATTTAAAAAATGAAGATAATACATATTTATGTAAAGTGTACTAAAAAACGCCTAAAACCAAGTAAAATATATCTAATAGAGTTAGGTGTTTTTTTATCAAATATATTTTTTGTTTAAGTAACGATTTTCTATTTTGTTAGGAAAATGATTTTGAACGTATTTCTACAACGGGTATTAATATACAATATCAAGATCACAGTGATACAATATATTACAATGACAATATTGGAAAACACCCAATACCACAAAAATAATATAATATAACAGATAATAAGTTAAGGGTTTAATCTTAATTAATTTGTATTGTCGGTTATTTTTTATTATGTTTGTTCTACTGACATTATTTCCAATATTTTCATGTTTACGGAAAATAAATTATACCAAATTTACCTCTGACTGTAGTAAAGTTCAGATTTAAAAGTTCATATTCAAATAAATAAAACTTTCATAAATTACTATTTGATTGTGTTACGACTGAGACATAGTGCAAGATCGTTTTGTACTTCTGAAAATGAAAATAAAATAGATAACAAAGAATGTTTCAGAGAACAGAGAATGTGTGAAGCATTCTGCTTTACATAAACGTTTGCGAATAGAACTTTTATTATTGTCAATATTACGTAACATGTTTTTTAAACAACCGGTTTTATTTTCAAAAATTTTTACAATAAGATAAATGAAAAAAAGTTTTTCTTTATACCAAAAATATTTAACTTCATTAGATCAGAATATATTTTACTTTATTTTGCTTCAAACTAAAATGTACAGACTTTCCTATGTTCTATAAAGACCTATAAGATGTACTAAAAAAACATTTCTGTCACTTCCGTTTCCCTTAAACTTGTATTACATATATATTTATTTCTATTACTAGTTGTTGACATTTTATTAATTTCATACACCATTTCAAAACATACGTTTTACCTTTTCATCCAGTTCTTTTCTTCCTTATCCAGAAAGATTTTTTCGAAGGAATAAAGAGATGACGGTTGTTGAGTCTCGCGCCTGTGATAGTTTGGAATTGGCTAGGGGATATTTTCGTTCCTCCCAATACGCATGAGCTAAGAATCTATTGTAATACGAAAAGCAAGTAGCTTGTGGTTAGCCTGCTTAACCTCACTCTGCATCTGGTATGGCTCCCTGAGAGCAAATTAGAAAGCCTGCTTTTACGGGTTTCGCAGTTTGCTTATATCCCAGTTTGCTTAACCACTTCGAAGATTGTTGCCACTTTGCCTTCAAAGTGATGTAACTGCGCGTCAGTTGTAAATGGTCTCTCAAATAGTCCCTTTTGAGGTTAGATCTTGTTGTCCTTGAGTTTTGTATTAAAACCCGCCTGTTTAGATGTGGCTTTACTCTTGTTTTGTGGCAGGGAATTATTAACGTGTGCAGTGCTACTCTTATTAGTTTCTGCCAATAGAGTCTTTGTTTGAAGAACTGTGATCGATAAGGCCGTGCCTAGCCAAAGATGGAAGTCACGTTTCGTAACTTATAGAGCAAACCGAATCTTTCCTGGTGCTTTCTGTATTGTTGCAGAAGGAACTTCGTCATTGTTAATGCCTTTACATTATGCCAATAGACCCTTTTTTTTTTTAATTGAAGCCTTTCTTGTTTATTTTCTAAAGGCGTAATATGAAAAATGTTTTTACGTTGCTGTACATTCAGTATTCTAGTTTGAGCCCTAAATTCTTAGATGAATGTAAACTTAGCTCTTTCAGTGATTGTTCTCAGTGCAGGGTTAGAGCTAAACGCTCCAGAGGTTCCACTGCTGGCGGTCGTTGTCGTTTCTAAGATCGGAATTATTTTGTTTCTAGAAGTTCTTTCTAGATCTTTTAGAGGCTAATTGGCCACTCAAAGAATATGTGGTTTCAAAGTTAATTTTTTTTTTAAAGGCACTCCCATGTAGGATACGTGGAGAGGCAGGTCTGAAAGATATCTTCTTTAGTATACGTAAGTCTAATTTCGTCCAGTATCGTTGAGACCATGAAGGTTTGAAAAACAGATTTATATGTGTCATGCCGTTCGTTTCACACCAGAATCCACAGTACCCCAAAGTACGTTAAATGCTTATAACGTGTACTTTTTTTTTGTTTGTCATCGAGCAGTCATCTTTAAAATAATCACGATATCAAAACCTTTCTCCGTAATTATTAAGATCAGCGACTACCGCTCCGATCAGCGAAATATTATTTTCCTGATCAATTTGATCTTGCTGACCACGAATCTGAAGTGTTTTTTATTAATGGAAACACATTTTAAAAAAATAATAACCTAACCTAACCTGACCTGACCTGGTTTTCTTAGGTTAATATGTGTTTTCCGTTAAAAATAACATCAGATTCGTGTCAGCAAGGTTGAATCTATCACGAAAGAAAAATTAGCCGATCGGAGTGTTAGTAAGCAGCAAAGTCGTCAGGTCTGTTAAGATTAGGTTATTTTTTAAATGTAAACATGTGTTTGCAGTAAAAAAACTTCCAATTCCTGTTAAGCAAGGTCAAGGTGATCAGCAAAAAAATATTACGCCGATCAGGGAGGTAGTCGCTGATCTTAATAATTACCCCTTTCTCCTTAATATTATTTCTTACGGAAAACCATGGTACTTAATAGGATGTTTTGAAATAAAGTTAGAAACAAACGTCTCTCTGTTTGTATTCTGAAAGCTTACAAGCACTTACCGGGGTGAAAGGACACCACCCTTCAGGATGTCTTTGGATTTTTGGAGGCGTGTGATCACGAACCTTTACTTCATATCTGTGGTGAAAATACATTGATCAGTGCAAACTCTGAGAGCTGAGCTTTTGTTCCGATACACAAAAACGTTTTTACTCGAATTTACAAATTTTAAGTTGTAAAGGATTACGTTTAGTGATACAATTATAAAGTAAAGAAAATTGTTATTTGAACATAATCTCCAGTTTATTACATTATTTGTAATAATTACTTAATATTTTAAAACTGTTTTCAAAAGGTCGTAATATAGTTTTCTTTAAAAGTATTTATATAAACAATGCATTATTCGGTATGAACTTTAAAGATAAATTCGTTATACCCTTAATCAAATTTCCTATGAAATTTCAAAAACCGTTTCATTAGTTTGAGATATGCACTCATACAAACCGATTAGTTCTCAATTTCAAAAGCATGTTAAAAAAATCCAATTTAACAAACGATAAAACGATTTGCCTTAATACCAATAACACAAGATATTAAACAAATCTCGCTCCATATCGGAAATAAAATGTTTGTACAGCACTGGGCTAATGGATTGCCATGTTTGAGTGGGGAAATAAGAACTTTGGAAGCATGTTGGGTTTTAATGAAAAACAAATATTCAAATTTTATTTGTTCCGCCTCTATTAAAACAGTGTTCTCAAATAACTTGAGGGGATTTCATCTCTGGAACACAATATTATTTTGGCATATTTGTCATTAGGATGAAAATTATAAGGCCATTGAAATTTCTTTCTTTAATATCCTATTAAAATGTTTTATTTATTGAACAAAAGCTCAGAAATAAATCAGACAAACCTATAGCACCTTATATTGTAAATAAAATGGCGAAAACTAATTGCTTTAATTTAAAGACAAGATATTTAAATTATAAACACTAAAATAAAATAACAAATTTTGAGATGGGTTAAGAAATAATATTGTTAAAACAATGATTTTAAAATATAATATCAAAATTAGTACTTGTTTTAAGATATAAGAGTTAGAGTTGAAGTAAAAATTATTTTGAACAAAATTGGAGCTATAAAATAAAATTGTAACTCTACTTTAATATGTACATTTTGTATAATGTTTTGTTGATATTAATTTTTAAATATAATATAATGTGAATATATTTTGAAAAAAGCCTAAATATTTTCTAACAATATCTGTAATCTTACTTTCAAAAAGGTGTTATCTATGTCAAAAAGCCTCCGCTATGTCATATCCAAATCGTTTTACATTTGTTTATTTTTTTTATTACTTCGAGAATAGAAATATCATGATAAATATTGACAGCTTACAAAGCTGTAAGACCCCGAACTTTGTTGTATTATTTTATTAAAGTTTAACGAAACGAAAAATCTGTCTCCCTTTATTCATTCTTGAAAAGGTTTAAAAATATCTTCGGGAAGAAGGTTTCGTACGGGCAGCGATTTACTCCCAAGCAAAAGTTTGATGACTTTTATATTCTTTACTTTACACAATTACGCCTTCATCCTTTTCTCAATTTTTCTGGAAAACTTTTGAAAACATTTGATTGAGCTTTAACTCTTCATAAAGTTTTAATAAACCCTAAAAGGTGTATTATTTCTTTTTCGGCTTAAAGTGGAAGAATATTTTCACCTACAGCTAATGAGCTTTTTCAAAAAAAATGTGATATAAATGCCAATAGTAATTGTCTATTTTAAATGAAATACTTGAAACATTTTAACGTAAAGGAAAAACCAATCTTTCTTGATATATTTCTTGCTACTGAATTACTGCGTTTGTTTTGTACAGAAGTTTTTTTCCTCAATATTAGAAAAGTGTATACTAACAGTATAAATACAGGAATAGTTGATAATTTCTGGAATGATTTAGTTTTAAATATTAGTTCACACTCTCTGTATAAATATTTTGTTCAAATTTTCAATGGTTAATAAAATACTTTTATTCAACTACTCCAGTTCAGATACATTTGTTTAAACTTGTAGTGCATGACACTTAATGTTAATACAGTGTTTTCAAATAATAATTCTTTAAAAAAACAAATAAAAACATACAAAAAATCACAAATTAATCATTTATTGACTCATACGCTTTTCAATGACAACGTCATCATCACCAGTGAGTGTTACTACTACAAACTCTAACTTACAATAGTTGTAAGTTAGAGTTTGTTGTAGTAACACTCACTGATGATGACAACTTTGTCATTGAATCGTGTATGAGTCAATAAATAAATATTTTGTGAGTTTTGTGTGTGTTTTTATTTTTTTTTTAACATAACCTCACAAGCTAAGCTCAAAGAATATTTGTAATAATTCTTTAATTGAATTTAATGAATTAATTTTAATTTATATGGGACGAAAACGTTCCACAAAAGGGCAGTATGCTATACAGTTATTTCGTTCTGATAGGATTAAAATAAGTGATAACATATGAATTCATGAGACTGCTAATTTTATGCTATAGGTTATGTGGCAGTACAGGTGTTTCAACTTATAGGCGAAGTTACTTTAATTATATTATTATAAATATTTATTCAAAGTATCTATTATAAAATATTTCTTTGTTGACCTGAGTAGGAGTTGACTTTAAAAAAAATATTTGACTGACAAAACAAGGATTAGTGAATAATAATCAAAATAAATTTAAAATCAATATTTCAAATTAAACTATGCTTGTACTGAGCGTCTCTTTTCGCTTTTCTCATGGTATAAAGAAAAAGAAAAATGTTTAATGAAAATATTTTTTGTAAACTTGACCTTGTACACTTATTTCTAATATAAACCTCTCTATATTTTCTACAGAGACTACACAAGAATAAATAAATTAATATATATATATATATATATATATATATATAAATAGGACTACATAAAAATTATATATATATATATATATATATATATATGTGTGTGTGTGTGTGTGTGTGTGTGTGTGGGTGTGTGTGTGTGTATTTATATATATATATATATATATATATATATATATATATAAATAGTTGTGGTATACAATATAAACCTTTATTTTTCAAATCTCTGATCCGTATTACTTTAATAATCTAGATAGGGGAAACAATTAACATATTTGTGGTATGAACGGAAAACTAAGCTGATCATTATATCATGGACTTTCCAGGATAGTTTATATGTTAGTTCTAAGTATTTGTAATTCACGGTTATTGTTGACGTGGAAACAGAACAGGTGTGTGCATAAAAGTGGAAGCGGTAACTGGATTATTTACGTCACAGGGGCTCTCCGTTGGTTACAAAATACTGTATACACAACACTATTTCACTTGGATTTAATATTCTCTAACAAATTATTGCCAACACAGAGAAGCAATCATAGATATATTCCTTTCTTTAGTTCTATAAGTGAGTTATTTACTGTGTAAGAAAACTATTTTTTTAAGTAGAGCTGTATATTTTGTTTATCCGACAGAGAAACCTCGGGGTGGACTGTGGCGATTATTGTAATAAATGTGCAAAATGTTAAACCTATATGTTTATAAATAATATTCGAGCTGGCTTATGAGTGAAAGTTATAATTAAAGAACAAAAATATGGTACAACTCACAAATATAAGTTTTTTTATTTCATACGCGTTTCAACGAATAATTTGTCGTCATACTCAGTGAAGATACACAAATCAAATTAACTAAAACACTATTATACATAACCTATAAAGTTTTTCTGTTTATATAAAACTTAAACATCATCATTAAATCTCCTCGCCTCTATTATAATACAAGCTTGATAAAATGTGTAAATCTTTAATATTAGTTACATTGGATGCATTTTATCTTATTAGGATAACAACATTACAACGGTATATTGTTCCCATTATTCTTAAAGATATTACACTGTTATCCTACAAAATTAACTGTTATCCTCCAAATAAATAATCATGGGATATAACATATTTGACGTTCCGTAAAATGTTGCTTTTACACTTAGTAATATTACGACTTGCCAGAAGTCTTATTTATAGTAAATTCGTATTCTTAAAATCTCACTGAAGCAAAACGTTTTTGACAACACTCTGAGTCATCATCTGTGAGTTTTTCCACAAGAGTTGGGCTTTGCTGTCCGTTTGGTTTTTTGCTATAAAGATATTTGGTAAAACACCAATTTAACCAAAGATAACTGTACAAATTTTACACTAAAAATCATTAAGACGCTTTCACTAAATTATCGAACACAGAGACCGAACAAAATGATCTAGTGACCAATATACAGTGGTAGTGATGACGTGCTGAGTGGAATTTTTAAAATTTACCTAAAGTATAAAATGAAATTATAATGAAAATTTTAAATTTAATTGTTATTGCTGAATACGTAGGAAAAGTATAAAATAAATTATGGTTATATTTTATACTAGTTATTTTCAAAACGATAGTAATTACTTATATTTTTCATACCCTATTGTGACCTGAGTTATTGGAAAACAAATTGTTTTTGAAGGCAACAAATAAATTAAATAAATTGTTGTGTTTTTGAACTAAATATTTTTATTTTTATTTTAAACGTTTCTAGATTATTCTATGGCCGTTGGCAAATTAACATAGTTTATTCAAAAAAAACGTTAAACGGATATTAAAAAACGTTACTTTTATATAGAAATGATAATTCTAAAAGGTCATCATGATTTAGTCACGGGAACTGCAAGCTATTTATATCGAGTTCATTGAGGAATCACTTCCTGAATTTGACCAGTTTATATATTCTTTTTTTTGTTATGTGTCGAAAGAAAATGTTGCACAGATGTCCTACCTTTACACAGATGAACTACCTTTAATTGAAAGATCACACCGTCATGGCATTATTGCAGATATGTAAAGGTCAGCCAGATTGTGTCAGTAGCACGTGTTTAGAGTCTGCGGTGATTTCCAAGCCAAGATAATCACAATAGCTCTTGCGGTGCTCCAAGTCTTTAATCGAGCTCCCTTTTGGCACAACATGTGTTTTACACACAGCAATTATAATTTATAGCTGATGAGAAATACACACTATAGAGATTACTTCCTTTCTTTCTCTATCTCTACAGAAGGAAACAAATTCTAATTTATTAAAATTGAAGTATCCATTATTCCAGATTGACCAAAAGTATACGTTTACATACTTATTGTCTTTTGTATATCAAATAGCTTTTTTAAATCCTATATCGCCTAAGACCGTGTGTACCACAAAATTCGTTCTTATATATATATATATATATATATATATATATATATATATATATATATATTAAATAAATTAAAAATATTTCAAAAAGAAGAATACTTTTAATGAATATATTTATTCAAAGCTTTTCGCCGATAAAATAGTACCAGCATCTTCAGGAAAATAATTATCTAATAAAATAATTTTATTAGATAATTATTTTCCTGAAGATGCTGGTATTATTTTATCGGCGAAAAGCTTTGAATAAATATATTCATTAAAAGTATTCTTCTTTAGAAATATTTTTAATTTATTAACTATATTACAAGAAAACATATCACCATATTTAATATATATATATATATATATATATATATATATATATATATATATATATATATATCAGTCGGTCCCATTTCTATTACATTTTAGGGACCTTTTGCTTTCAACTGCTAACAAATTTTGTATAAATAAATATATTTTGATTCAAAGTATAATGACGTAACAATACCAGATTAAGTTTCATATATATATAAGCAGATGAAACGATTCTATCCAGTCCCAACAAAATCCACCGGGATCCACAACCTGCACATAAAGTACATTCCCTAGAGTTCCTATTTATTCCAGAGTTCTCTCAATATTATTTGTCACATACATACGTCTTGATCTGGGATTGATTATTGTTGCGGCAGAACAAACCAACCAAATGTTCCACAGGACAAGCTGTTTCTTCACTTGTTCCTGCACATTATTTTTTTGCACGTAGACTTTTTTACAAGTTTTTTTCCCTTTTCATGAAGGTTCTATGACTGAACAAAGATCAGGTTTGGTTTTTGCTGCTCCCTCAGGCATATTGTTTATGATGAACATTCTCGTAAGGGTTGTTTTATTAACAATATTCTGGACAATGGAAATTTTCCATATTACATCAATAGTTTCTTTTTGGAAACTTACTTTCTTTGAATAACCTTCCCTTCAACATCTCGGAGTCGGTAAAAATTGCAAATCCACTTGCATAAGATTGTCTCTAAATAGAAGCAGCCTTTAAGCATGAAAAAATGGGTCCAGTTTAGGCAAATTTAAGGGGTTCTGGTTTGAGTGGTATTTATTACAATTTATTGCCTTATAATTATTTCAACAATGTATAAATGAACTGGGCGGTGACAAATATTAAGTATAGTAGAGTTCCGAATTTTCGAGCTACCGTTGAATTTGAGCCTATTTCTATTTTAGGCTATTTTATCAATTTGAAATAAAATGATTAGTCTGACTTTCATACGGTATGCAATGGTAATAAGTTTCCCTTCCTAGAAATGTTTATTTTAATACGATACACAAAGGAAATGAGTCAACCTTCAAAGAAATGTTTATATAAATACGGTATGCAAAGGAAATGAGTTATTTTACTATAAAACAATTTTAAAATTATGTTTCCCCTGCGGGATCGATATTGCATTACACGTTAATTCACAATCAAGCACAATCTACATCTTGCTTCAAGCAAGATTACGCGATTACGTAAGACAATACAGGACGTGACTAAGTGTTGCTAGAGACAGATTAATATGGTTAGCGTCAGATGTTAATGGCACATGAAGCAGGAACTAAGGTGAATACGCTCTGTCACTTCCTACTTTAGCGTCCTGCATATAGTTCATTCAGTAAAGTAAATGTGGTGATGTAGAAAATTAATTGTACTGAAGTTAGGCAACCTTATATAATAGTTAACAAAAATATAAATTATCTTAAATACTTTTTGTAAATTTTTACAAATGTTCAATGGTTTAAAATTCATCTGAAACTTAATAATATGAGTTAAAATTCCTTTTTCTTTCTTTACTCTTGATCTTTGATTATTGAAAATAAAATATTCAAAACCGAAATATGCATATTCTTGATTCCACCTGCACGTGAGCTACTAGTTAACTCTTTAAGATACGGTCTGAGTTGACAATGGGACACATTCCCCGAAACGACCGTCCTGAACAAATATAAGTAAGTGCTACCATAGGCAAGTTTGTAAAATATTAGTTATTAATAGTTTTCAGCAGTTGCTTTTCGCACTAGATCAGCGATGTAAAAATCGCAAGATGTGGAACGTAAAAACTGTAAGTTTTAACCATAAACTTTTTAATAGAAAAAAATAAATAGTTAATGAGAAATTTAAAATAATACGGGGCTGGGTTTTACTCAGAATATAAATAATTTAAAGTACTAATACAGATATATGTTAGAGACTAAACGAGTGTTATGATATCGATACTCATAGCTCGAAACTGGACCATGGACACATGGATTACCTGGATCTGTTCTCTCCCCTCAATGGCGCGAGGCTCCTAGTATCGTATTGTTGCATTCGTTTTAATATAGTGTCAAGCAAAGCCTAAGGAAAATATATATTCTTTTTTTCTGTGTTGCTTCTTCAAGGAGGACGAGTCTTAGCGTTACCAGTACGACTCCCGAGTGAAATTACAATCAGTGAAATAGTGTTCGCTTTCCGAACGAGAACAAACCGAATGTGAAAATCCAAACTGATAACAACTTTGTTCATATTTTTCGACCAATACGAGATAATCCATAAGGAATCTCAAACATTCCGGCGTGTTAACCAAAAATTAATAAAACCGGAGAATGAAAGTGTTTGCCAGATGTTGTCCAATCTTACAAGAGCTCTCAACAATTATTATAGGCTCATCGTGTCGTGATTATTTTACACACCTAATATATTCTCGAGATATTTTTCACGCTTTACTTTTTTGTTCCATCGTCGTAAAAATACCTTGATCACAGCTTGCGTAATGCATAGTGGCGACCACTGTTAAAGTCGATAAACTTATGTGGAATATGATTCTGTTTGTGTTTTCATACCTTTAACCAACATATTTTTATATTTCGAAACTTAAAAGTGTTATACAATAGTTAGCTTCAGAGATAAGTAAATAAAACCGCTGAAAACATGAATAAATAGACTATTCAGTAAATTTTTATGTTTATATTGAGGATTGTATTTAATGAATAATAATATTAATTGTATAAAACATTATTAATTTTACTAATACAATTTTATTTATTAATAAATCATTTATTAAAATAATATTGGTAACAAAAAACGTTTTTTAGGTATTTACTGAATACAAATATTTTTAACATGTTCAATTAAAATCAGTTCCTAAAAAGTACCAGACACGCACAAGAATGTTTTCATTTTAAAAATTGAAATAAAAATTCATAACTTATGATTACTATTTATTAGGAATATACTGTGGTTAAATTTAATAATAAATACACAAAAACCTCTTAACCACAAACTTTCTTTAATTTACCCTAATGTACATTTCAGTTACAAAGCAACCATTCTCAGAGGGATAACATACAAAGACTGAAATGTACATTAGGGTAAATTAAAGAAAGTTTGTGGTTAAGAGGTTTTTGTGTATTTATTAATAACTTATGATCCTTTTTTGTAATGATTTGCCAAAATTATTTACTTATATATATTGATTATAATTATCTTCAATTTATTATATAATTATTTAATTACATTTATTAGCTGATCAAAACTATTTATTAACAACCTTTTTCATTAACAATGTTAGATGTAACATATCTTACGTGTTAAAACAGTTCTTTTACAAATAACGTACAACATAAAATCAGCTGATTTATGAAATCAATTTTATCATATAACTCACTTTGTGGTGACTCATGAAACGTAACGTGAAGGAAATTATACTGAATGGACAAGTTTATGTGTATGCCCAATACGTTTACTTATCCGATGCTATAGACGTATTCACTTAAACACAAGCCTATCAATTGTAGATATATATTTACTATACACGTAAACGTACCATGGACGCCCAGATGATCGAATAAGCAGGTACTAAGCCAGAGGAATAGAGACGTGTAATTATTATTTAAATAAAATAACTGGAACTTGAATACTTCGGTCATGTTATGTGGAAAGTAATAACAATAACTCAGTTCAATATTGGACATGACGTCACCCTGGCAGAAGATGAATATCGGGACATACAAATTACGACAAAGCTATCGTAAGGACCTAGTTAAAGATTTCCAAGTGTTAGGGAGCCTACCTGGAAACTGTTTACAAAATGACGATCTTACAGATGGTTGTGAAAGTTCCAAAAGGACAAGACATTTAGTAAAGAAGAGATATGGAAAGGTCTTGTAAAAAAAATGGGATTATCCAGAAAAAATACTAGATTAGAAGAGGCGAAATGAGATCTACTGGCAGCCAAATCGGTTTCATTGAATATCATAAGCAAATGGTTACAGTACGAACATTAACTGCGGTCTGAAATGCTTTGAAACTTGCGAAAAGTAGCATTTGCTTTGATATGAAATTAGGATATTAGTATCTGGAAATGTATTGCTTGATTGATTAGAAATGATATCCTGTATTGATATTAGTACTAATGGTTAAATTTGAACCCATATAAATTTTAATCATGTTGACCATATGCCCTTTCTATCTTATGAAAGCATCAATGTATACCAAATATTTTATATTTATGATCTATAATATGTAATATACAATAACATAATTAATTGTGTTGTGGTTATCCTTTAGGCTGGAGATACACTTGCCGTAATCTACCGCGCCGTAAGTTTCGTGCGCTACATGCGACAGTTGAGTGGCTCCACAGGCAACAGAATAATAACCACAATCTACAGTGTTGTCACACGCTACCTGACTTCACTACTGTTTATTGTGGCAGTAGACGTGACAGTACACAACTAGTGGAGCTACCTGGAGGTGACAGAATGTAGTACACATCACTTTGTAGCGCTCAGTAAAAGGTTGGACGCTGTAGACTGTCGCTAGTAAAGCCACCTGCGTTTGTTCACTGCCCTTCCATTCCTCAGTCTTACACACCATATTTTGTAGCGCTATAAATAAAGGCAAGTTGAGCCCCAACCAACTTGTTGTGCTCGTCATCGAATACTCAATGTTTGTGTTATTTAAATATAAAAAGTAATTATACAAGATTAACTATTGCTGGTTTCAACAGTTAGGCAGATTATTTTGGTTTCAGTAATAAAAAATTGAGATAACAACCTTATTTCAAGTTTTGATTTTATTATTATGTTAAATTTATGTCGAAACTAAATAAATAAACTTTTAGTGAATGCGTTAGGAAAGTTAATTAATTCTAACGTTATAGCTATACCTTATATTTGGTAGCTATGTTTGTATAGAGCTATGTAGTGATAGATATAACATAGTGACTTAATTCTTCTATAAGTAAGTGAAAGAAGAGTGTGTTTCTAAAAGAGTGAGTTCAAAAGGTGTCACTTGGAAAACAGAAACTGGGAAGTGATAGTCATCTAAATTAAAATCAAGCCTCTCTATTGAACGTTGTTACAGGAATTTACCTCTCTTCCTTTATTCGAACATGTACGAATGATCGAAAACTCGCGTAGAATGCCAACGTATTGCTCTAAATACCAAAGTGGTATGAGTAGGCTACCCCATGCATTTTCTTAGTAGTTTAATCCATAGATACGAGTCTAAAATTTATTAACTTATATGAATTTGAAATAATAAAGTTCGCTTTTTTCTCTCACTTAATATCTGGTAACTGTCTAATGTTTGTAATGGAGTTTAATAAAATATACTTCATAACTAATTACGCCAGATCATTTATAATCTGTAAAGAAATTTTTCATATTTCTGAGAAACCAATAAGTAATGAAGTAGCTAGTAATCAGAACGGATTCAATACACTCACATAAACTTTTGTTATCAAAACGTAAACAAAAAACATGTATAATTTAGTTCATTGAAACAATTCATGTTCAGGTATATATTGGTATATATTGACAATGATTTAAGTCTTGCCAAAATTAACTTCATATAACAATTATTTTTTTCTAATCGTCTAGAGTCGAAAGGATTATAGAGAATAAGTAATGAAACGTTTTCATGAAAATGGCTGCAAAAACATCTCATAAGTTTGCTTTAAAATTAGAAGGGTCTCGTCTTTAAGGAAAATCTCGGAATGTCAGTTTATTGTTATAAATTCCGAGACGCCTTTGGATTCCTCCTTTTCATATCGAATTGACGCTGCTAAATTATTGTTGTTCCATAAATACAGGGAAAATATATATGTCCTGAACATGACGCTAATACTTTTCACTTTTCCTTATGTAGGAAAGTTATTTCATGCACTCGGCGTGGGAAATGTATAAAACTTTCCTTCACCTCTATAGACAACAGGCCTACTCAGGTATGCAACCATGTTTATGCGATGCCTTATTCCTTTATTCCAAGGACCAAAACATGATTGTTTTCTTTCCTTAGTTCTACCTACATTCACAGTACCATCTGCTCTACAATACGCTCTCCTAACAAACCAGGGTAACGAGTGTATCTGGCACCACTTTTTGGTGCCAATAGGAAATAGATTTATAGTACTTAAAAAATACAACCAAACAAGAGTCGTCATAGTATATCCCTATATTTCTGCCGGGAGGATTTTGTCGCCACCTCAACCGAACCTATGCTCACAATACATCCTGCCATTTTTAGGAAATAGTAATTAATTATACTAACTAATCAATCTATAACTACAAAAGTTATTCCATAATTAAAATTAAAAATATTTTTATTTTTCTTCCTAATATCTTATTATAATTAATTTGCTGAGCATTTTCGCAAATGTCAGTTTATTCAGATGCTACGTGAATAGGAGAAAACAATATGAAAATAATGAAAAAAACGTTATTATGCCTGAGAGAGTTTTGGATTATAAAAGTCGATCTTTATTATCAACTGTTGAGTGATTTCATTGTAAATCGGTTGATACGGAAAATAATAAGCGTAATGGTGTGGTTATAAGTAAAGAATTAAATGTTAGGATTCAGAGGATTATACCCACAATACGGACAGCAAATAATAGTTGTAGTCGAAATACTAGGTACCCCGTTCTATCATACAATCCCTATATAAATCTTCGAATAAATAAATAGTCATTACTGAACTTTAAAAACAAATTTAAAAACAAACAACAATTTATCCTTAGTCGGTGTAGAACTGTAGATTCATACAAATATAATTTAACTTGATAATTAATTATTTATTTAGTAGTAAAGCAAGTAGAATAAATCGTCCAACTGAAAATAAAATAACATGAATACAGGAATGAGTATTATTTTTTTTAACAATAAACTGAAAATTCAATTATAAAGAAAAAACATTTTACTCAAGTATTTGGCAAGTAAGCCTGTATATATATATATATATATAAACATATACATATATATATATATATATATATATATATATATATATATATATATATATAAAGAACAAAAGTCAAAATACAAATACAAGAATTATATTTGAATTTACAATATACCATAAGTAATTCTATTATCCTTATTGATAAATTAAAAATAATTAATATTGATAATAAAACCAAATTGATATCATTAGATATAAAAAATATGTACACAAATATTCCTATAAAAGAGACTCTCAATATTATAAAATCTAGATTAGACCAAAATGAAAAAGATAGAAAATTAATATTAGAAATTATAAATACATTAAAAATAATATTAAATCAAAATTATTTTACATATAATAATAAAATTTACAAACAGGAAGATGGTCTTGCCATGGGTTTTCCCTTATCGAATATAATATCTGAAATATTTTTACAATATATAGATGATAAAATAAATAAAATTATACAGACATTTGATAAAAACGATTATTGGTTTAGATATGTAGATGATGGATTGTATGTATCTAATAATAATGGTATAAACTTAATAACTATTTTAGATAAAATAAATATGATAAATAAAAATATTAATTTTACTTATGAAATGGAGGAAAATAATAAGATCAACTTTCTAGATATAACAATTATAAGACATATTAATGAATTTGAATTTAACATATATCGTAAACCGACACAAACTAACCAAATTATACCTAATAATTCTAACCATCCGTATAATCAAATAATGGCTGCATTATACAATTTATTATATAGATTACATAAAATACCTATGAATAATGAAAACAAGATAAGAGAGAAAAACATTATCTATCAAATTGCAATTGAGAATGGTTATAAAAAGAAAACTGTTGATAAACTTAATTATAATATTTTAAAGAAACAAAATAATAATCTAATTTACAAAAATAATGATGAAAATGTCATATGGACTTCATTTACATTTTTTGGTAATGAAGTAAAAAATATCACAAAATTGTTTAAAGGTAGCAACATAAAATTCGCTTATAATACTAATAATAAATTAATAAATATAATGAATAATAATAATAATATTATTAATATGCAAGAAAAAAACGGTGTATATAAATTAGAATGTGATTATTGTAATAAAGTTTATATAGGACAAACTAAGAAAAAACTTAAAGATAGATATAAAGAACATTTTAATGCATATAAAAAGCCAGAAATTTATAAATCAAATTTTGCTAGACATTGTATTAATAATAATCACTTATTTCCTAATATAGATAATATGATACTTATAAAAGAAATTAACAAAGGCCTGAGAATGAATATTTATGAAGCTTTAGAAATACATATATATAATACTAATAATAAGTTGATAAATGAACAAATACAAGTAAAATCTAAATTCGATAATATATTCAGTGTTTGTAATGTTAGGGCAGCAAAATAAAAAAAATTTAACAACATTGTAATTGATTTGGCATAACTATTTATTTGATCTAATTTGCACATATGTTAATTTTAATTGTTTAATATTCCTGATGATGTTGGTACTGTTAGCCAACGAAAAGCTTTGAATTGTAAATTCAAATATAATTCTTGTATTTGTATTTTGACTTTTGTTCTTTATTAATACACAAGAAAACATATTGCGATATATATATATATATATATATATATATATATATATATATATATATATATATATAATTGTGAATTCAAAATATATTAAACTTTTATTTTAAAATTATATTAGTCTAAAAGTGTAGTTTTGCACTCATCCAAAATTACAGAACATATCGTGTTTATATTACAAAATTATTTAACTTTCACACTATCTTCATAATTTTACGTTAATGTACATAAAAATAACTATCATGCCTGTTACGCCCTCCCCTACAACAAACACATACACAGACATACACACACAAACACACACACACACACGCACGCACACACACACACGCACACACATATATATAATTATATATTTAGTAGTGGGAGAAATATTATTTTGTCATTTTCATTATGATCAGATTAGTATTATTATTATAGTATTATTACAGTAATATTAATAGAATATATCGTCCAATTTAAAATAAAATGAATTAAATACAGAATAGGGCATTATTTTGTTTTAAGAATAAACTAAAATTCTATTATTAAGACATAACGTCTTGCAGAAATATTTGCAGAATAGAGCTACATATACTTATAATGCTTGTAACAAATTAATTCCTTCAATTTTTCATTCAAATTATATTAAATTTTTAAATTTGTGTAATCTAACGTGACCTTCTGCGCCTATCTATAATTACATACCATTTCTAGTTTGTGTTTCAAAGCTACTTCAATTTTGAATTATTTTCAAATTTTCACATTTATATGCACAAAAACGACAATCCTGCCTGCTTAAAGGACTAGACCATGCTCCTCCCACACAAGCACATACACAATTAAACAGACAGTCTTTGTGTGTGTGTGTGTGTGTGTGTGTGTGTGTGTGTGTGTGTGTGTGTGTGTGTGTGTGATTAAATGCAATGATTAAATATAACATATTTGTACTCCAATGTTTATAATATATTTGTCTGAACCTATTTGACAAGAATCCAAAAAATGTCTAACAAACATAAATTAATAATACTGTTAGATAACCCTTAATAACGTACATGGTTGAAATTAGAGCTACACTTGAATATATCGTATTTGTTGAGCCTAGCAAACAGTTCACATTAATTAGCAGCTCACCAGAGGAGCGTAGCAATTAGCGAAGTCACAAAATCATTCCGTATAAAGTGCCCCATAATTTCCTCCTCTTCTAGCTCTCATCGCCTGACTTTACATTCATTGCACATCATGTGAAAGCTACTTTGACTTATTTACAATCATTATAAATATTTTGATACATTTAATTCAAACACATATAACCAAAAACATTTAATTCAATACATTTAATTTTAAGTAGCGATAATTGAAAACAAAATTAAGTGTTAAAATATTATAAATAAATAATGATTTTTATTTAATACATATTCATTAATTGCAAATTTAATATAATTTAAAATGATAAAAAGATGATATTATATATATATATATATATATATATATATATATATATATATATATATATATATATATAAAATATGTTTTTGTTAAATAATTTAAAACAATATAAGTTATTCAAATACAAAGGTTATTGAATATAAATTAATAAATAGTCTTGTATATGAATAACCTATGTTGTTTTAGTATATATATATATAATTAATAAATTAAAAATATTTCAAAAACAAGAATACTTTTAATGAATATATTTATTCAAAGCTTTTCGCCGATAAAATATTACCAGCATCTTCAGGAAAAGATCATTTCCTGAAGATGCTGGTACTTATTATTATTGTTTTTGAAATATTTTTAATTTAATAATTATATTACAAGAAAACATATCACCAGGATGGAGCTGTTTCGGTTTCATACAAGCTTTTATTGGTCCAGTCTTGTTATTCTTTATCTTCAGTTTATTTTTACATTTTTGCAGTGTTTTAACCACAAACAAGTTAATTATTATTCTTTCTAAACTAAATTAGAAAAAAATATTTAATCTCAAAACTATAAATTAAAAATGATTATATATACCAACCTATAAAACGGTATAAGCAGGCAATAAAATTATTTGAGGTATATTTAACACCTGTTATAGTTAGGCCATTTTATATACTAGAACCAAAACTATTTCAAATGTTCTACAATGAAAATACATAGTACTACTAACTCCATTCAAATATATTTTTTTTTCGAAAACGACAATAGTTTTAAAATTTAAATAACATTTTCAAGGAAATGTTTAATAATCAGTTCACGATATTGGTAAATATTTGTAATCCATATTTTCAAGAACTATTACTTTTCAGTCTGATTTTGAAGGGATATATTTAGGCTACTAATTGTACTACTAAAGGGTTATACTAATTGTTAGTTTTTGGATATTCTTCATAATAAAATTTTTTAAATACATCAATAAAATTCTATTTTCTCTTTGAGTTACATTTCCTTTGTGCCATGTAGGCTATATTTGATCTCTCTGAATTACAAGCTTCTGAAGTAAACCTAAATTTGTGTTTTATTTTGAGAGAGAGAATAGTGTCACTGTTTACCTCCATGGTTCTTTCTGCGAGTAAGGAAAGCATTTCGTGTACTACTTGTGCCTCTACCTCTATGTAGACACTTAAATACAATCTTGCCAACTTGCAACACAATGGTTCCTTACCATTTACAAATTGGTTGCAAAGCTTCCTATATGTAGGCCCTTTGTGAGTTCCATATCAACAGATATATGCCATGTGAGATAGACATTATGATTTCCTTTGGATTCGGGTTGATTTATGTTCTTTATAAAGTCATTCTTTTTGCTTCTACAGTTTTAATTATTTTTTTTTGGTATTTATAGTTACTCCCTGACCAAAACATTGCAAGTACAGGTTCTTTCTGTTTATGCTTCTATATTTTTTCTAAAAAATATCAGAAATTTCCGATGGTAACATCCACAACCATTTACAAAGGTTCATTTTCAAGACAATCCGTAATAGCTTTACGGTTTGTTATTAAATAAAACCACGTAGTCATTAGATAAAAAATACAACATAACAAATACTTTCTTTTATTTCCCATTTTAGCTTGATAAACCCACTGAATGGCCGATATAAGTGTAAATTGGACTGACATTTTATTTTACTTGCATTCCCATGTCTTCCTGCCTATTTACCAGGGCCGATCATGTGAGTTTTTATGTCGCCAATTGCAGAAATACCCGAAATAAGCAGAAGAGTTATTCCGACAGTACCTAAAACCAAGTGGTTCTGAAGGTACTAATATGTACTTTTGGAAACCGTAGAGAGTGGTCTAACATTCTACTTAAAGTTGTACATAGTAGCCTACTACCACGAATCTTAGCCTACATACCTTGATCCTGGTAATACAGGTCACCTATACTAAGAAATCAAAATTTACAGGTCTGATATTTTGCACCGAATTTGTTTCTTATAATTTTGTAGTGATATTATTCTAACAGTCAGGACATTGTAGGAATTGTAAAGGCTAATTAGGCTGCTTGATACCATAGAACCACTAATTCCTATTTGTCTCTTTGTATAGATTTTTTTCATCAGAATTGAACGAAAATGTTATTTCCTTGTATTATTGTTTTACAATATGAGTCTGTTTTCAGATATTCCGATGGCAACACTGAAATAGTAGTATTTGAGCTTTGTTTTGAGTTTAGATGGATAATAAATACTCGTACATACTCATTATTACAAAGTATTTACAGTTGTGAGTTTCTGCTCTTTACTTATTACCAATACTGAAACAATAGATTTTTGACTGAACAATTTCAAAAGTTTTTCGCAAAACTCTAATTAAGAGTTTCAAACGCAAAATCGAACAAATATCACTTATACCAACTTTTTAAAGCTTTTATGGAAGTTGTAACAAATATTGTTGTAAATCATTGCATCATTGTTGTAATTCTTCATGAGAAAGACGCATTAAAGGTTTATTGATGAAGGGGAACATTTTCTAATAGCTTAATTCCCGTTTCACAATAAACTCAATTTACGACTCAACATGTCTGCCTTTACTCCCAATTTAGCGAGTTCTAGCGTAGCAGTTACATTAATTAAATCGAACATATTTATTTTCGCTTTAATGTGGGCTGAAAAATTTTATTAAATCGGGAACTACAATGAAAAATTAGATGAATAGTGGCAAACGGCATAATATTATTATCAAAGAGTAATTAACAATGAAAGACTATTAAATAATAAATAATATTTAAACATTTAAAAAGACAATGCTTTGTCACGAAGTGTGTATGTAATTTATGGACGTTTTTTTCTTGTTAAATATTTATTTATTAAAGTAGAGAAATTTCAATTACAAAAATAGTTATAAAATAAATTTCTCGAAGCTATTGGCACTCTATTCTTTTTTTGCTATAAAACAATATCTGTGTTAGTATTTGGCCGTAATTTATTTTATAAAAATTCCTAAAATTTTAAAGCTTTGTACATATTATATATATCAAGTAAATCTATGGTGAAATAGTGGAGACTTATGTAGTAAGTTCAGAAAATAAGTCATCGGCACCAACCAAGTAGTAAAGAAGGGTAACATTCTAAATATTCAGGAACCAATATTTGTGTGAATTGAATATAAATTCTTATTAATTATCTATTATAAAAACCTTGTGTTGTTCATTTACTACAAATATTTATCTATCTATCTGTCTGTCTGTCTGTCTCTCTCTCTCTCTCTCTCTCTCTCTCTACATACATATATATATATATATATATATATATATATATATATATATATATATATATATATATATATATAGATAGATAGATAGATATTTTTTTCTGAAAGGGATGTAGTCGAATGCGTCCGCTCTGTCAATTTTGGAGGTGGACCTGGTCCAATAGGGCCCGTAGGGGTCGAACCTGTCTGACGGAACACACATGAACAAACTACAGAAATAATCGTTAGGTTAGGTTAGGTTAGATTAGGTTGTTACTCACTCAACATAAAAAAAAACAGCGTTCAGTTTTTCTGCTCACTATGAACTCCCACCGTAACTATCGAGATGACAACTGACCTGTGGCAGTGAGTATAGGTGATGGGGTTGATGAGTGGTACATAGGTAACCCTTCTGGGATTTCCTGCCTCTTCCTGGTTACTAACCACTTCGTTCGTAACCCTTTATTAAAAAACCAAATAGATTTGGAATATTTTGGCAATCGGAGCGTTTTGGTATTACTTTTAAAAACAATAGCGAGACAGTTTAAATATCAACTAAGAGCAACTACGTGCAAAATCCGCGAATAATTGCTTTACAAACAAACAGCCGGGAGAAGCTTTGGATATATCATTTCTATTAATATAATACAAGCTTGGACAAATAGATGGACAGAGGGGTCTATGGGTCCAAGAATATAGAGGAATGCGAGCTTTTATTGGACAAGATGGTAATGGAAACGTATTAGTTGGACTGGAAGCGAAGTAGGGGATAGAAAGGCAGCAAAAAACCGTAGTGGAAAGTTGACGTCACGGAAGAAAAAAACAGTGTTAAAAAATAAATTCAAACCTCCTATTGATAATAGTAGTTTAAATTTTTAGAAAGCCAACTAAGTAAATGTAATTGTAATTCCTAATGTTTTGTAATTATAAAAAGCCAATCAAACAGTAATTATTTGCCTTGAAATAAATCACACGGAATTAACGAATATTGTTCTTTATAAATAAATATCAGTATGTTTTCCCTTACAGATGAAAACTTTCGTTGTTTGAAATAGAAGAGGTTCGATATCAATGCTTGCGGTGGTGTATTACATTGTAAAACATTGTGTAACAGGGATACAATACAGTTCGCCCGCCAGGAGAACCGAGGCAACGTATGAGGGGTACGGAGGAGCATTCTCAGAAAATCCTATCTACCTAACATATCTTTCACCCCCACAGCATTGTCTCTCGCACGCGCCAGTTAGTACTAGCCCAGTCACGAACATTCGCCTGAACGTTTTAGTTGATATTGTGCCTGTGTCAGTTGCCTTTACCTGTGTTATGTTGGGGATGATGTTTTTAGAATTCTGCAGAGGGTAGTACACTAACAGCTGGGCCAAATGTGGGGGCTGGTTTCCGCAATCTATGCATTCCCTCCAGATCGGTTCTCCTGGCGGGCAACTGTGTATACTCAACGGCACTGCTGTTGGAAGTGATAAATCATTCATTTGCTTGAGAAGTATAGTGATTGCTCAATAGGATAACCCTGTAGAAATTAATAGTGGAGTAACGAGAGGTACCAAGAATAGATATGTTGGAGGAGAAGTGATTTAGAAGTAATCGAAAATATTTCCTTACATCCTGTAACGCAGGGGTTCTCAACCTTTTAGGCTCTGCGCCCCCCTTTACACTTTGGTGTGAGGTCACGTTTCCCTTTACGGATTAAGTTAATTTAGACTTATATGATATATTTACTTACATTGTGTTTGATTAAAATGACTTTGAACTTAGGCTAGACATACTCTAGTAAGGGTAAGTAATATAAAATCATATATGCTCAAATACAAATTTTATTTTCACAAATCATCGAAAAAATCACGACAAAATATCAATAATGTTACCAGAAAAATGTTCGCTACTTTTGTAGTGCTAGTGTGAGGGCTGGCACTGTTTCTTGTTAACTATTTTTGGTAAGTTTGGATGAAATTTTGACAAAGAACACCGCAGGTCACTTTCCACTTCTAGTCTGGCTCGGTATTTAGATTTTATATTAGCAAGGGCTGAAAATCCTGTCTCGCATAGATAAGTTGATGAAAATTGTACAAGCAACTTGACTGCATCCATTGCTACTTCTGGGTAAACAGGAAGATATAGTAGCCAGTAATCTTCGAGATCCATGTTTGGGAAATCCAATTTAGCTTTGAAATCACATTGCAATTGTTTGTTTTTGAATGTGATCAGGAAGTACATCAATGTTGATTTGAAAGGGGTCTCTTGTTAACTTGAATTCCCAGTTTTCCGAGCTTATATCTGGGAAATAGGCTCCGATTTTGTTACTCAGAGACAACAAATGCTCAGATATTAGGTCCTTCATTTCATTTACTAGGTCCATCGAGGAGGTTGTTTAATTTTGGAAAGGAAGAAAAATTCGGCTGCGAAATGTGCAGGCGGCGTTGCCAAGAGCCATCTTCTCAGCAAAACTCTTAATTGAATCATAGTTCTTCAAAGTACTTTTCTGACCTTGTAACTTTAGGTTCAGAATATTTATTGTTTCAAAAAAGTCTGACAAATATGCCAGGTGAAAGATAAATTTGTAATCTGTAAATTTCTTGTACAGTTCTTCACTTGAACTCATCAAAAAATTTCAACTTCTGATTTCAAGTTGAACAATCTTGCAAGCATATTACGTTTAGACAACCAATGAACTTCGGTGTGAAAGAGAAGTGTTTCTTGATCACTGTTCACTTCTTGACACAACACTCGAAAAAGTCTGGTGTTCAAAGCACTGGATTTGACGTGATTCACTACGCGTTACAAACGTCCAGGTTGCATTGCATCATTACTCAGAACTACATGACAAATAATGCACTGAGGTAAATGACTACCGTTTTTCTCAATAAATGTAAACCCGTATTTAATATAGTCATCACTGTAGAGTCTTTTCTTTCGTACTGATTTATTCATTTTAATAGCAACTAACCACTAAAACACACAATATTTGTCAATGTTGTGGCGATAACAATTAACAACACAATTAATATAATAATTACAATAAAGCTACATTCACAGGCGGAGGAGAATGCACAACTGGATTCTGTGTGACAAGTAGCGCTTGTGGTGGACAGGAGTTGGACTGTGGCAGACGCTCATTTACATTTTATTGAGTAAAGAAATAGAGCTTTATGGCTCTATTAAGCTATAAAGAAATTTCAATGATGTGTGTTTGTGTCCAAAATCAAATTCAATTTTTTTTAAAATTTGTTGACGCCTCCCCTGGAATTCTTCCACGCCCCCCAGGGGGGCGCGCCCCCCAGGTTGAGAACCGCTGCTGTAACGAATTGACGAAGGAGAAAGATAGATAGTCCAAAAGCTTATATAACCTCCAACATCACCTTCAATCATTATTATAATATATAATTATATACAAACATAGAAATCTGTTATAGTTCTAACAACAAATTACCTACAATGAAAAATATTTTTCAACAAAAACATATACTGTATATGAATATTAATGCGGTTACTTGGATAAACTAAAAGTAATAAATGTAAACTATAGGTTACTTAAAGTTATAATTTACGTGTTTCTTCTGAATGTAATTAGAACCGTAACTTTAATTTCATTTTTAAAGCAGCACTACTAACTTGCTGTTTTTGTTCTGGAACATAGCAAAGTTACTGGCTCTTAACTGTGAAAATAATTATGCAAGACTAAAAATATTTTATTTTATGTTTCCTAAGATTAAACAACATCTAACACCAAGTAAAATATATCTAATAGAGTTAGGTGTTCTCTATCAAATATATATATTTTTTGTTTAAGTAACGATTTTCTATTTTGTTGGGAAAATTATTTTGAACGTATTTCTACAACGGGTATTAATATACAATATCAAGATCACAGTGGTACAATATATTACAATGAAAATATTAGAAAACACCCAATACCACAAAAATGTCGGTTATTTTTTATTATGTTTGTTCTGTTGACATTATTTCCAATATTTTCATATTTACGGAAAATAAATTATACCAAATTTACCTCTGACTGTAGTAAAGTTCAGATTTAAAAAGTTCATATTCAAATCAATAAAACATTCATAAATTACTATTTGATTGTGTTACGACTGAGACATAGTGCAAGAACGTTTTGTACTTCTGAAAATAAAAATAAAATAGATAACAAAGAATGCTTCAGAGAACGGGGAATGTGTGAAGCGTTCTGCTTTACATAAACGTTTGCAAATAAAACTTTTATTATTTTTCAATATTACGTAACATGTTTTTTAAACGACCGGTTGTATATTCAAAAAGTTTTACAATAAGATAAATGAAAAAGTTTTTCTTTATCTCAAAAATATTTAACATCATTAGACCAGAATATATTTTACTTTATTTTGTTTCAAACTAAAATGTACAGACTTTCCTATGTTCTATAAAGACCTATAAGATGTATTAGAAAACATTTTTGTCACTTCCGTTTCCCTTAAACTTGTATTACATATATATTTCTTTCTATTACTAGTTGTTGAAATTTTATTATTTTTTTCCTTTTCATTAAGTTCTTTTCTTCCCTATCCAGAAATATTTTTTCGGGGGAATAAAGAGATGACGGTGGTTGAGTCTCGCGCCTGTGATAGTTTGGAGTTTTCGAGGGGATATTTTCGTTCCTCCCAATACGCATGTGCTAAGAATCTATTGTAATACGAAAAGCAATTAGCTTGTGGTTAGCCTGCTTAACCTCACTCTGCATCTGGCATGGCTCCCTGATAGCAAATTAGAAAGACTGCTTTTACGGGTTTTGCAGTTTGCTTATATCGAGAACCACCTCGAAGATTGTTGCCACTTTGCTTTCAAAGTGATGTAACTGCGTGTCAGTTGTAAATGGTCTCTCAAATAGTCCCTTTTGAGGCTAGGTCTTGTTGTCCTTGACTTTTGTATTAAAACCCGCCCGTTTAGGTGTGGCTTTACTCTTATTTTGTGGCAGGGAATGATTAACGTGTGCAGTGCTACTCTTATTAGTTTCTGCCAATAGAGTCTTTGTTTGAAGAGCTGTGATCGATAAGGCCGTGCCTAGCCAAAGATGGAAGTCACGTTTCGTAACTTATAGAGCAAACCGAATCTTTCCTGGTGCTTTCTATATTGTTGCAGAAGGAACTTCGTCATTGTATTAATGCCTTTACATTATGCCAATAGACCCTTTTTTTAAATTGAAGTATTTCTTGTTTATTTTCTAAAGGCGTAATATGAAAAATGTTTTTACGTTGCCGTACATTCAGTATTTTAGTTTGTACCCTAAATTCTTAGATGAATGTAAACTTAGCTCTTTCAGTTATTCTTCTCAGCGCAGGGTTGGAGCTAAACGCTCCAGAGGTTAAACTGCAGGCTGTCGTTGTCGTTTCTAAGATCGGCCTTATATTGTTTATATAAGTTCTTTTTAAATCTTTTAGAGGTTAAGTGGCCACTCAAAGAATATGTGGTTTCAAAGTTAATTTTTTGTTTAAAGGCACTCCCGTGTAGGATACGTGGAGAGGCAGGTCTTAAAGATATCTTCTCCAGTATACGTAAGTCTAATTTCGTCCAGTATCGTTGAGACCATGAAGGTTTGAAAAACAGATTTATATGAGTCATATAAATTCGTTTCGATTCGTTTCAGACCAAAATCCACAGTGCCCCAAAGTACGTTAAATGCTTATCCCGTGTACTTGGTTTTTTGTTTGACATCGATGCATAAAAACATATAGGGTTGCTTTAACTCGTGCAGCCTCCTTTAAAATATTACGATATCAAAACCTTTCTCGGTAATTAGTAAGATCAGCGACTACCGCTCCAGCGAAATATTATTTTCCTGATCAATTTGATCTTGCTGACCACAAATCTGAAGTGTTTTTTTAAACACATTTAAAAAAATAATGCCCTAACCTAACCTGACCTGACCTGGTTTTCTTAGGTTAATATGTGCTTTCCGTTAAAAATAAATTTAGATTTGTGTCAGCAAGGTCAAATCTATCACGAAAGAAAAATTAGCCGATCGGAGCGTTAGTAAGCAGCAAAGTCAAGGCAGGTCAGTTTAGATTAGGTTATTTTTTAAATGTAAAAATGTGTTTGCAGTAAAAAAAACTTCTAATTCGTGTTCAGCAAGGTCAAGTTGATCAGCAAAAAAAATATTACGCCGATCAGGGAGGTAGTCGCTGATCTTAATAATTACCCCTTTCTCCTTAATAGTATTCCTTACGGAAAACCATTGTACTGAATAGGATGTTTTGAAATAAGGTTAGAAACAGACAACGAACTATCTTTCACTTAAAAACAACCTAACCCACGGGAAAAGGTTTCTAACTAACCCGTTTTGAGCGAGCTTGTTTATTAGAGTTTCTTTTCCGTCAGCAATATATGCTGACTTAGGGTTAACTTACTACTTACTTTACTTTAGCCAATGCCAGATCTTGGCATTTCTGCCATTCTCCTCCTAGCCTCCCAGTACAGACAATGCTTCGGACTTCCACATCTTGCAACGCTATGCAATTCTGAAGATGTGTGGCATCCACCTTTTGGCAGTAGCACAGAGGGCAAATATCTGAGGCTGCTAATCTTATTTTATATAGGTGGGCTTGCAGATAGCCATGGCCAGTAAGCATTCTGAATCTGGCAATAGCTTCCACTCTAGGTAGGCTATGTGGTATTAGTACTGTGTGCGCCAGACCCCTCCATCTCTTTCCAGCGCTAATTTCATTTTGGGTTTCCTTTATTTTTTCATTGATTCCAGATTCAATCTTCCTGCTGTCAATAGAGATATAGGATTGTCAGGCTGTTTCAAGGTGTTACCTTTAATCGCTAGCTGGTCTGCGCGTTCATTTTCTTCAATACCGACATGGCTAGGGAGCCATTGCAGCACAATGCACCACCCTTCTTCAATCATCCCTACCAAGGCCTTCCGTCCATTCATTGTTTGCACACAGTCGGTGGAGGTATTACTAGTTAGTGCAATTATAGCAGCCTGTGAATCCTAGATGCTTGCCCCAGTTTCAGGTTATATTTAATTCCAAGTTGCTGTAGAGTACACTAAATGCAACTTTCAATGAAAAGAATACTGCGCCTGTTGAGAAAAGTGAACAGTCTGGTACATGTTCCAACAATTTTGTCTTTGTCTCAATATGAGATGCTTTAACTCGGGGTGTCTCTCTGTTTGTATTCTGAAAGCTTAAAAGCACTTACCAGGGTGAAAGGACACCACCCTTCAGGATGTCTTTGGATTTTTTGAGGCGTGTGATCACGAACCTTTTCTTCATATCTGTGGTGAAAATACATTGATCAGTGCAAACTCTGAGAGCTGAGCTTTTGTTCCGATACACAAAAACGTTTTTACTTGAGTTTACAAAATTTAAGTTGTAAAGGATTACGTTTAGTGATACAATTATAAAGTAAAGAAAATTGTTTTTTGAACATAATTTCCAGTTTATTACATTATTTGTAATAATTACTTAATATTTTAAAACTGTTTTTAAAAGGTCGTGAAATAGTTTTATTTAAAATAATATATATAAACAATGCATTATTCGGTTTGAACTTTAAAGATAAATTCGTTATACCCTTAATCAAATCTCCTATGAAATTTCAAAAACCGTTTCATTAGTTTGAGATATGCACTTATACAAACCGATTATTTCTCAATTTCAAAAGCATGTTAAAAAAAATCCAATTTAACAAACGATAAAACGATTTGCCTTAATACCAATAACACAAGATATTAAACAAATCTCGCTCCATATCGGAAATAAAATGTTTGTACAGCACTGGGCTAATGGATTGCCATGTTTGAGTGGGGAAATAAGAACTTTCGAAGCATGTTGGGTTTTAATGAAAAACAAATATTCAAATTTTATTTGTTCCGCCTCTATTAAAACAGTGTTCTCAAATAACTTGAGGGGATTTCATCTCTGGAACACAATATTATTTTGGCATATTTGTCATTAGGATCAAAATTATAAGGCCATTGAAATTTCTTTCTTTAATATTCTATTAAAATGTTTTATTTATTGAACAAAAGCTCAGAAATAAATCAGACAAACCTATAGCACCTTATATTGTAAATAAAATGACGAAAACTAATTGCTTTAATTTAAAGACGAGATATTTAAATTATAAACACTAAAATAAAATAACCAATTTTGAGATGGGTTAAGAAATAATATTGTTAAAACAATGATTTTATAATATAATATCAAAATTAGTACTTGTTTTATGATATAAGAGTTAGAGTTGAAGTAAAAATTATTTTGAACAAAATTGGATCTATAAAATAAAATTGTAACTCTATTTTAATATGCACATTTAGTATAATGTTTTGTTGATATTAATTTTTAAATATAATATAATGTGAATATATTTTGAAAAAAGCCTAAATATTTTCTAACAATATCTGTAATCTTACTTTCAAAAAGGTGTTATCTATGTCAAAAAGGCTCCACTATGTCATATCCAAATCGTTTTACATTTATTTATTTTTTTTATAACTTCGAAAATAGAAATATAATGATAAATCATGACAGCTTACAAAGCTGTAAGACCCCAAACTTTGTTGTATTATTTTATTAAAGTTTAACGAAACGAAAAATCTGTCTCCCTTTATTCATTCTTGAAAAGGTTTAAAAATATCTTCGGGAAGAAGGTTTCGTACGGGCAGCGATTTACTCCCAAGCAAAAGTTTGATGACTTTTATATTCTTTACTTTACACAATTACGCCTTCATCCTTTTCTCAATTTTTCTGGAAAACTTTTGAAAACATCTGATTGAGCTTTAGCTCTTCATAAAGTTTTAATAAACCCTAAAAGGTGTATTATTTCTTTTTCGGCTTAAAGTGGAAGAATATTTTCACCTACAGCTAATGAGCTTTTTCAAAAAAATGTGATATAAATGCCAATATTAATTGTCTGTTTCAAATGAAGTACTTGAAACATTTTAACATAAAGGAAAAACCAATCTTTCTTGATATATTTGTTGCTACTGAATTACTGCGTTTGTTTTGTATAGAAAATTTTTTTCGCAATATTAGAAAAGTGTATACTAACAGTATAAATACAGGAATAGTTGATAATTTCTGGAATGATTTAGTTTTAAATATTAGTTCACACTCTCTTTATAAATATTTTGTTCAAATTTTCAATGGTTAATAAAATACTTTTATTCATCTACTCCAGTTCAGATACATTTGTTTAAACTTGTAGTGCATGGCACTTATTGTTAATACAGTGTTTTCAAATAATAATTCTTTAAAAAAACAAATAAAAACATACAAAAAATCACAAATTATTCATTTATTGACTCATACGCTTTTCAATGACAACGTCATCATCATCAGTGATTGTTACTACTACAAACTCTAACTTACAACAGCTGTAAGTTAGAGTTTGTTGTAGTAACACTCACTGATGATGACAACTTTGTCATTGAATCGCGTATGAGTCAATAAATAAATATTTTGTGAGTTTTGTGTACGTCCTTTATTTGTTTTAACATAACCTCACAAGCTAAGCTCAAAGAATATTTGTAATAATTCTTTAATTGAATTTAATGAAATAATTTTAATTTATATGGGACGAAAACGTTCCACGAAAGGGCAGTACGCTATACAGTTATTTCGTTCTGATAGGATTAAAATAAGTGATAACATATGATATCATAAAACTGCTAATTTTATGGTATAGGTTATGTTGCAGTACAGGTGTTTCAACATATATTTGTCTGCATTCCTTGTTTTATAACCAGGATGTAATATCCTTTATCGATTTATTTAAAAGACAAATTCTGTAACAGTCACAGATGGTTAATGCTTACGTTACACGATTACGTCATAGATTCAAACAGTCCACCAGTACACTGAATTTGTACGTGTTTGGCTATACCAAAGCTACGTGCAACTGCATACAAGGGATGAAACCTTGTCACAGATTTTACACGCTACAAATAATTCCGTGAATATCGGAAATAATTTAGGAACATCCTAAAGTAATAATTTATCCTTAGAGTAATTATTACTCTTTAATATGAAATTTATTAGACAATAAATTTTGAAATGAACTCATGTCATATCTTTTGTATTATTAACAATAGCCTGAAATACAATTATTTTACTGATTCGTTTTCTCCACTTTTTTAATTTTTAACGCCTACTTGAATATTTCCATTTTGTCTAACCTTTTATAGACAAATACGTTCACAGACCGTTCCTTCTAGATAATTATTTAATATTGCTTAGTTTGATAAGCCTAATAAATCACACTACCTCATGTTTAAGCAAAATATTCGAGAGATTGTTTAAAGCAATATGCATAGAAACGCAACAACATATGCTTAGGCTAAACTCAATTCTCACAAATTATTTTACCCTATATAGTGACATATAAGTACATGTTTGAATAGCGATGCTGTCATCCTCAGTGAATTCAACATTTCATTGTTGATTTGTTCCTGATAGTGATAACATCGCTATTGAGATAAGCATGGAAATAAAACATGTACAATATATTTACCAGAGTTAAACTAATGTATATGTTGTACTATGTATGTTGCTTGATATTCTCAGGTGTGTGTATGTTATATATTGTACCAGTTTGTAATGCACAGAAAATATGCTGCCAAAAGGATCTACCCTCTAATGCAGTTAATGAGGAACAAACGCTTGCATGTAGCAATTCTTAGTGAAACATATAGAATAACAACTCTTGTCCTTTTACAACCTTGATGCTGCTGATTTGTGGTGTATATACATTATACGCCGAGTATGGAAAAAACATAACATGAAAAGGGTTTTCAAATGAATTGTGTCACGTGCAAATTGCAACCATAGATAACGTGCGTACAAAGATTGTTTTCTTCTGTGATATTCTTCTAGGAATAATCGAGTATAAAGCTCTGATGAATCTAACGTGAAAGTCTCATAATGTATGTAAAGAATTAGAGCTCTAAAGGACGAAATGTATCCTCTACAATTTCGTCCATGAAGCCTAAAACACCAATCGAAATCTTTAATTCTTAACATAGTTATAATGAATACATTCTTCACATAACTATTATTAATGAGCCTATTCATCAGAATCATGATGAGAAAGTTTTGTATAAGGTTGTATTTCAAAGCCATACTGTAGTTCATTCTAATCATATAGTTCGAATACAGTAAATTCGGACATTAAAATTGTTGTTATTAAACAAATAATTGTTTTAGGTTCGAGGAAGTTGTAGTTTATATTTTTTATGGTTAGTTAACTAACTAGCACGTAACTAAAAGCTACTGTAACCTTCCATTTAAACAGTATATAGAAAAGTGTCACAATAAACATTTCAAAACAGTGAAATAGTCATACAACTACTGTTTCAATAAAAAAATAAATATACACAGTTCACAATTATAAAACTTTATGTCATCATCATCATCATCATCAGTGGTGCTACTACAAAGAGTAACTTTAACATACAGTATAAGATTTAAGGTTATATCTTTGTAGTAGCATCCTTAATGATGGTCATCGGCTTACCATGAGTCATCGAAAGGCGTATAATAATAAAGTTTTATAATTTTGAGTTGTGTATATTTATTTGGTTTAAAACCTTAACTCACAAGTCAGCTCGAATAATATATTTATGCTGTTTATTGTTATTGTTTCCTATACATTTAACACCAGGTTAAGTAACATTTGGAAATAGTACTGATATTTCCCACAATCATAGACGCCAATTATTTATTTTCTTTAGTAATCGCTTAAAGCTAGCAAATAAATAAGTTGCCTACATAAATAATAATACAATTAAATTTGCGACGAATAATCAATTATGAAAACTTAATTTCGTTTATAAACGAAAATTAGTTTTTATGAAACCCGTCAAAAGGATTCTACCAGCAACCAAGGTTAAACGAAATCCCTAACATGCATTGTTCCGTGATATATGAAGCTAATATGTGTCACAGGTTTCCGGTGTGAGGGAAATAATTAGTGGTGAACAAGGCAAAAACAATGGCGACGATGGAACTGAGCTGTTTTAAGGTTTCGTGTCTTTCGGTGCGTAGAAGAAGCTGTTTTGTTTTCACTTTTGCAATATCCTTCTATGAAAGTGAAAGTAATTACTAAAAGTAAACGAGTGTTTATAAGGCGAATACTGTTATACAATTCATAGAATTGTGGAAGGTTTTTATCTTATTGATTTTAATCTAAGAGGTGGATAATAAAATAAAAACAAATTACACGTGTTGTGGGGAAAGCGAAAATGGAATCATAGTATCAGATATTCCTATAAGTTTATTGTATTTTACATCTTGAAAATATTACATTATTTATTCATAAAATGTGATATGAGTATATAAAAACAATAAGCTTGCGTTTTGAAGAAATTATTTTAAAAACGTTGCAGTAGAAAACCTTTAAAGTAAAATAAGTTCCTTAAAGTAATAAGGAAAACAAAAAATTAAAACAGGTTTTAAATAAATTTTAACTGACAAAACAAGGATTAGTGAATAATAATCAAAATAAATTTAAAATCAATATTTCAAATTAAACTATGCTTGTACTGTGCGTCTCTTTTCGCTTTTCTCATGGTATAAAGAAAAAGAAAAATGTTTAATGAAAATATTTTTTGTAAACTTGACCTTGTACACTTATTTCTAATACAAACCTCTCTATATTTTCTACAGAGACTAGACAAGAATAAATAAATTAATATTTGTATTTATATATATAGGCCTACATAAAATTTATATATATATATATATATATATTATATATATATATATATATATATATATATATTATATATATATATATATATATATATATATATATGTGTGTGTGTGTGTATTTATATATATATATAAATAGTTGTGGTATACAATATAAACCTTTATTTTTCAAATCTCTGATCCATATTACTTTAATAATCTAGATAAGGGAAACAATTAACATATTTGTGGTATGAACGGAAAACTAAGCTGATCAATAAATCATGGACTTCCCAGGATAGATTATATGTTAGTTCTAAGTATTTGTAATTCACGGTTATTGTTGACGTGGAAACAGAACAGGTGTGTGTGTGCATAAAAGTGGAAGCGGTAACTGGATTATTTACGTCACAGGGGCTCTCCGTTGGTTACAAAATACTGTATACACAACACTATTTCACTTGGATTTAATATTCTGTAACAAATTATTGCCAACACAGAGACGTAATCATAGATATATTCCTCTCTTCAGTTCTATAAATGAATTATTTACTGTGTAAGAAAACTATTTTTTTAAGTAGAGCTGTACATTTTGTTTATCCGACAGAGAAACCTCGGGGTGGACTGTGGCGATAAATGTAAAAAATGTACAAAATGTTAAACCTATAAGTTTAGGTCACTACTTTTATTCCACATAGTTTTAAGATAATCTTACCTTGGGAAGAATTCGGAATTATTATTGGGATGTTTAGATGAATTTTGTAAAACTTACTATCTCTCGTACACTAAAGGTATGTTTCGTGGATTGCTAGATTAAAATTTGTACAAGTAGCAATTAAACACCATGTGCTGTTATTTATAAATTACAATTTTAGTATCACTTGCAAAAAATCTACTCCTTACTGATATTTTTCAGTAGACGAGTTTTGCACTAGGTTAGTGCATTGTTCAATGCTGTGAGTCACGGACAAAACATTTGCTCAGATGTGTTGCGTTGGTGTGAGTCTGTAGCGTATTTTTATATTATTGTTCATAGAGTAGATGTTAATTCTGTGTTCTGTCTTTAGAATGTGTTGTGAATAGTTTTTGTGACGTTTTTAGAACATCTCGTAATTTTCTGTTGTGTTTAGTTTGTTGCTTTTTTTAATGTAGTATAGGGTTTTTAGATTAGTGTCTATAATGGAGTGCGAGTGTAGTGTATTTTGTATGTATAATGAGGTGTGATTTGTGTTTGTGTTTTTCATTTCTTTCATGTGATCTTTGTAATGTGTGGTATAGTTTCTCCGTGTTTGACCTATATAAAAGCTGGGTCAGTCGTTGCATGTAATCTTATATACTCATGCCCTGTCGTGTTTGTTCTGTCGTGTTTTTGTACCGTGTAAGTGTTTTTTTAGCAATATTGGATATTTTAATTACTACTTTGTATTTTAGTTTGCGGAAAGAGGAAGCTATTTTTTGTGAGGTGTCGTGATATGTTAATGATATGTATTTTTGTGTTTGTGTGTTAATAATGTTTTTTTTGTCATGTGTGTGTTTTTTTTGCGCGTTATGCTGTCGATCAAGGTGTGTTGTATCCATTTTCATAGGTTATGTATTTTATTGTTTTGAGTTCGTTTATTTTGTCTTGAAAGCAGCTTGTTTGTGTTGTATGTGGTGATTAAAAGGGTTGTGTCTAACTCTGTCAGTGGTGGGGGGCTGCTTGTATATTTTGAATATGTGTTTGTTGTTGGATTTGTTATAGTTAGATCAAGAAAGTTGATTTTGTTCTGTTTATTCTGTTTCCAGAGTGAATTTTATGTTATTCTATAATTTGTTTATATATTTGTAGAAGGTGTTTATCTATCGTATGTTGCCGTTGTATAGGGTTAGGATACCATCTACGTATCTGTACCAATATATTATTTTATGGGCATATTTGTTGTTGTTTATAATATATTTTTGTTCTAGATTTGTATGAATATTTCTGACAATATTCTTGGAATCTGGGATCCCATGGGTAGGAATTTCTTTTGTGTGTGTGGTAGTTGTTTTGGGATGTAAAGTAATTCTGAAAAGTGATTATTTCTGTTAGTGTTAAATGTCTATGGTTATGTTGTGTGATGTATTGTTTTCTATTCATATTTGTTTCAGTATCTTTATTGTTTTTGATGGGTATGTTTGTGCATAGATTGGTTATGTCAAATGATGCTAGTGTGGCGTTGTGTGGTATGTGACTATTTTTCATTTTAATTATGCAGTGTGAGCATCCAATTTTATAAATTTCGCTGTTAAGACATAATTTTTCTCACTGATTTATTTTATTATATTTCTTGTATTTTATATATTACGTAAACATTCATTATTTTTTGTTTGTTTGTTATTCCGTTTATATTGTACCCTGTAAATATGAATGTGGTAATATGTACCCTGCTTTCGTAGTTTGTGGTTCACGTTTTGCGTGGTTAAAGTTAGTTATTGTTTTTAACTCTAATTTTTATATTCCCAATAAAAAAGGTTTGTTATTGTTTCGTATATTATTTGTTTTTCTATTTCTTTTTTCTTAGTGAGATTTTATTTCATATAAACTTGAAATATAAACAGCAATTTTATGTGGGGGAATGGTTATAGGGTTTTGGAAATGTGTTTATGGTTTGTGCATTTTGTTTAGGTTAAATTCGAAACAGGTACAAATTTATAAATAAAATATTTTAAAAAACCAGACAAAAATCAAGAAATACAAAAATCATAAACTATTTATCTCAGTAGTCGAAGTTAATCTATTTAGACAAACATGAACACATATAGTGCAGCGAAACAAAAGATAGAACAGTTAAATTATAACATGTAACAAATGAGTACCACAAGTAAAACCTCTTCAAGGACTCCGCAGTCTTCAAATGCTTGAGGAATGTAATAAAGCTGTCGAAAGTCAACTCGCAAGTATATCTTATTACACTTTCCAATAAAGCGGTAGAATTGTACCAAGTAAGGTTCTTGTTTAAGTACTTTAAGGTGTAGGTGTTGAGTGAATACAAGGAAACAGTATTGCTATAGTTGAAAATATTATTAAAAGTTTGCTATAAATTACACATTAAAATTAAAAATTGGCGTAGATTTAAAACCTTTCTGCTTCAATATTAATATTCCACACTGAATTCGTAATATCAAGTGAAGCTTTCCTCGCTGGCATTATGTTGGCAATGGATAGGCAACATAGTACTAATACAAATGAGACTCACGTCATTACAAATGCTACCATAGTACGTATGTTAATAATAAAAATGAGCCTCACTAGATTATAAAAGCTACCATAGGATGTACGTTAATAATAAAAATGAGCCTCAATACATTATAAAAGCTACCATAGGATGTACGTTAATAATAAAAGTGAGCCTCACCACATTATAAAAGCTACCATAGTACGTATGTTAATAATAACAGTTAGCCTCACTACATTATAAAAGCTAACATAGCATGTACGTTAATAATAAAAATGAGCCTCACTAGATTATAAAAGCTACCATAGCATGTACGGTAATAATAACATTTAGCCTTACTACATTATAAAAGCTACCATAGCATGTACGTTAATAATAAAAATGAGCCTCACTAGATTATAAAAGCTACCATAGCATGTACGGTAATAATAACATTTAGCCTTACTACATTATAAAAGCTACCATAGCATGTACGTTAATAATAAAAATGAGCCTCACTACATTATAAAAGCTACCATAGTATGTACGTTAATAATAAAAATGAGCCTCACTACATTAAAAACGCTACTATAGTATGTACATTAATAATAAAAATAAGTCTCACTACATTATAAAAGCTACCATGACATGTACGTAATTACTAAAAATGAGCCTCACTACATTATAAAAGCTACTATAGTATGTACATTAATAATAAAAATGAGTGTCACCACATTATAAAAGCTACCATAGTATGTACAGTAATAATAAAAATGAGTCTCACTACATTATAAAAGCTACCATAGCATGCACGTTAATAATAAAAATGAGCCTCACTACATTATAAAAGCTACCATAGTATGTACGTTAATAATAAAAATGAGCCTCACTACATTAAAAAAGCTACTATAGTATGTACATTAATAATAAAAATGAGTCTCACTACATTATAAAACCTACCATGACATGTACGTTAATACTAAAAATGAGCCTCACTACATTATAAAAGCTACTATAGTATGTACATTAATAATAAAAATGAGTCTCACCACATTATAAAAGCTACTATAGTATGTACATTAATAATAAAAATGAGTCTCACCACATTATAAAAGCTACCATAGTATGTACAGTAATAATAAAAATGAGTCTCACTACATTATAAAAGCTACCATAGCATGTACGTTAATAATAAAAATGAGCCTCACTACATTAAAAACGCTACTATAGTATGTACATTAATAATAAAAATGAGTCTCACCACATTATAAAAGCTACTATAGTATGGACAGTAATAATAAAAGTTAGTCTCACTACATTATAAAAGCTACCATAGTATATACGTTAATAATGATAATGAGCCTCACTACATTATAAAAGCTACCATAGTATATACTTTAATAATGATAATGAGCCTCGCCACATTATAAAAGCTACCATAGTATGTACAGTAATAATAAAAATGAGCCTCGCCACATTATAAAAGCTACCATAGTATGTACAGTAATAATAAAAATGAGTCTCATCACATTATAAAAGCTACTATAGTATATACGTTAGTAATGATAATGAGCCTCACTACATTATAAACGCTACCATAGTATATACTTTAATAATGATAATGAGCCTCGCCACATTATAAAAGCTACCATAGTATGTATAGTAATAATAAAAGTTAGTCTCACTACATTATAAAAGCTACCATAGTATATACGTTAATAATGATAATGAGCCTCGCCACATTATAAAAGCTACCATAGTATGTACAGTAATAATAAAAGTGAGTCTCACTACATTATAAAAGCTACCATAGTATATACGTTAATAATGATAATGAGCCTCGCCACATTATAAAAGCTACCGTAGTATGTACAGTAATAATAAAAGTTAGTCTCACTACATTATAAAAGCTACCATAGTATATACGTTAATAATGATAATGAGCCTCGCCACATTACAAAAGCTACCATAGTATGTACAGTAATAATAAAAGTGAGTCTTACTACATTATAAAAGTCACGTATATAAGTCACGTTATATTTAAAGATGAGATTTTATTTAGACGCTTTTCGCATGTAATTTAACACAAATAGAACTACAGATAGGGAAAATAGGTGATGATGCTAGAAACAATATTCAAATGTGTATATTTAATAAGATTTGTAAATATTTTACAACAATCACATATTCAAATAGTATTGTTATTTTCACTTTTTGGTCTCTAGAAAATAAATTGGCTTGGTTAATATTTTTTTCTTAATTATATTAGGTATTGTTTTTTTAAGAATTCACTTTTTAAGAAATCATTTATTACTGCTTACGGTCGTAATTGATCAAAACTGCATTTTATTTTTGTTAACGATGTTGAGAAATATTATTTGAAATATTCTCACTCTATTGTTTTTTTTTACACTAAAGCGGTAGCATAGATCTATTATGAGAGAGCGGTTTGAGCAAATATGTCTCCTTTATTATTCCCAATGGAATTGTGCTCATTTTAAAATGTTTTTGGATAGGGGACAAACGCCCTTTTGTAAGCATCGTAATAACATTGTTTGACTGCATAATAAAGTAGAAATATTTAAAACAACCTTTTAACTTATGATTTTGTTTCATTGCTACTAATAATAAGTTTTGATTTGCCAAAATATAAACAAAATTTGAGCAACATTTTAAAATGTTTTAAGTATTGCCTAGCTTAAAATAATTTAAGCATTTCCCTGCTCAAACTCCTAGAGACTATTGAGTCTGAAAGTTTTTGGGACTTATAATATATAAATGTGAAATTTAGTTTATTGCTCTAAAATTATACTGTAAAAGTATTTATTATGATGATATATGTTTAGTATGACAGTTTTTGTTACATAAGTCTTGAATTATGTAGTTCGTTACGTTCGGTGAATCTTAATTAATCACTTAAACAATACTTTATGACTATACAAATTTAGAATTGGTTACGTTGGACAAACAGGTCGCAGCTTTAAACAAAGAGTCAAGGAACACAAAAATAACACCAACTCAACATTTTACAACCACATAAAAGAAACAGAACACAAATACACAGACATTTACCATAACCTAGAAATCCTACACATCCACAAAAAAGGGCATCTTAACACACTAGAACAATATGAAATTTACAGACACACAGAAACACTAAGTACAAACATATTAAACGAGCAAACACAATACAAATCACACATACTATTTGATACTATCGAAAACCTGCCGTTAAAACCGTCACCGCTAGACCTGACATCTCCAAGCAGAAGACACTGATGAAGGTCGCCATATAGCGATCGAAAACGTTCTGTCTCAGTAAATTTTGACAAATTTACAAAATTTAAAGTTCGGATAGTCATAGACTATTGTTTAAGTGATTAATTAAGTTACATAATCAATAGTTAACCTGCAAAGTTATGTGGATTTTAATTGGATTATTAAGCGATATGTTTCAAGAAGGACGTTCTTTTAGGAAAAATATAAATTAAAATATTTATTATTCATGAGTTCAAAATATAAACAAAATTGAACAACAGAAATTACTCTCATTGTAAAAGTTTGGGCAGGTTAAATGGTAAGAACTCTATATATTGTGTTACTATCCGAATATTATAAATAAGTGATTAAGCCAAGTGGTCTCACAAACTAAATTTTTTAGGTACAAATTTTTAAATTTATAATATGTATAATACATTTTATTTATGAAAGAACCTTCCTAGTAGACATCTCATATCTATACCACATATTCATTAGTTGTACAATTGTTCAAATTGGTTAGGCTAATAATGAAAGAGCTTTAATGTTTTACAATGAGTGTAATTAGTATGCTATGTAATTTCTGTTGTTCAATTTTGTTTATATTTTGAACTAATGAATAATAAATATTTTAATTTATATTAAAATCGTCCTAAAAGAATGTCCTTCTTGAAACATAGCCCTTAATAATCCAATTAAAATCCACATAACTTTGCAGGTTAACTATTAATTATGTAACTTAATTAATCACTTAAACAATAGTTTATGACTATCCGAACTTTAAAATTTGTAAATTTGTTAAAACTTACTGAGACAGAACGTTATCGATCGCTATATGGCGATCTTCAGTGTCTTCTGCTTGGAGATGTCAGGTCAAGCGGTGACGGTTTTAAAGGCAGGTTTTCGATAGTATCAAATAGTATGTGTGATTTGTATTGTGATTGCTCGTTTAATATGTTTGTACTTTGTGTTTTTGTGTGTCTGTAAATTTCATATTGTTCTAGTGTGCTATGTCCTTTTTTGTGGATGTGTAGGATTTCTAGGTTATGGTAAATGTCTGTGTATTTGTGTCCTGATTCTTTTATGTTATTGTAAAATGTTGAGTTGGTGTTATTTTTGTGTTCCTAGACTTTTTGTTTAAAGCTGCGACCTGTTTGTCCAACGTAACCAATTCTATATTTGTATAGTCATAAAGTATTGTTTAAATGATTAATTAAGATTCACCGAACGTAATGGACTACTTACGTTCAGAGTAAGACTTATGTAACATAAAACTCAAGACTTATGTAACATAAAACTCAAGACCTATGTAACATAAAACTCAAAACTTATGTAACATAAAACTCAAGACTTATGTAACACAAAACTCAAGACCTATGTAACATAAAACTTAAGACTTATGTAACATAAAACTAACGACTTATGTAACATAAAACTCAAGACTTATGTAACATAAAACTCAAGACTTATGTAACATAAAACTAACGACTTATGTAACATAAAACTCAAGACTTATGTAACATAAAACTAACGACTTATGTAACATAAAACTCAAGACTTATGTAACATAAAACTCAAGACTTATGTAACATAAAACTAACGACTTATGTAACATAAAACTCAAGACTTATGTAACATAAAACCCAAGACTTATGTAACATAAAACTCAAGACTTATGTAACATAATACTCAAGACTTATGTAACATAAAACTCAAGACTTATGTAACATAAAACTGTCATACTAAACATATATCATCATAATAAATACTTTACAATATAATTTTAGAGCAATAAACTGTATTTCACATTTATGTATTATAAGTCCCCAAAACTTTCAGACTCAAAGGTCGCTAGGAGTTTGAGCAGGGAAATGCTTAAATTAGTTTAAGCTATACAATACTTAAAACATTTTAAAATGTTGCTCAAATTTTTTTTATAATTTGGCCAATCAAAACTAATTATCTCTAGCAATGAAACAAAACCAAAAGTTAAAAGGTTTTTTTTTTAATATTTGCACTTTATTTTGCAGTCAAACAATGTTATTACGATGCTTACAAAAGGGCGTTTGTCCCCTATCCAAAAACATTTTAAAATTAGCACAATTCCATTGGGAATAATAAAGGAAACATAATTGCTCAAACCGCTCTCTCACAATAAATCTATGCTACCGCTTTAGTGTAAAAAAAAACAATAGAGTGAGAATATTTCAAATAATATTTCTCAACATCGTTAACAAAAATAAAATGCAGTTTTGATCAATTAGGACCGTAAGCAGTAATAAATAATTTCTTAAAAAGTGATTTCTTAAAAAAACAATACCTAATATAATTATGAAATAAAATATTAACTAAGCCATTTTATTTTCTAGAGACCAAACAGTTAAAATAACAATACCACTTGAATATGTGATTATTGTAAAATATTTATAAATCTTATTAAATACGAGTATATACATTTTAATATTGTTTCTAGCATCATCACCTATTTTCCCTATCTGTGGTTCTATTTGTGTTAAATTACATGCGAAAGCGACTAAATAAATTCTCATCTTTAAATAGTATTTTAGAAATAGATACGTTTTCGCGCAAAATATTTTTCATATACACTTGAAAACATTTCGTATTTATTCAAACGTTTTATTAATGTATTTACCCTTAGATAAAAATAACGGAAACAGCTCGAGCAGTAGAAGTTCCCTTTTATAAAACACGCAAAGCTTTCAGTAAGGTCACATTATACATTTGGAAATATTCAACTAGTAATGTATTTAACAATATTTATATAAAACTTTGTTTCAACCTTTTTATATAAACGGAACACGATGTTATGCAACACACGAATTTATGTACACACACACATTTATTGTGTTTTATAATTTACGATTTCTTTCCTTAGGATACAAGGATTCGCAATTTTATTAGTGAAGTTGGCACCGTGTTTGCAGAAAATATGTAATATTTCTATATAAAAATGTTGTTAATAAACCATACAGAAGTTCACAAATGATAGTTTTGGAGTGCAGACATAGTCCTATATGTATAGTATTAAAAATTTTATTCAAAATTAAAAATGTTATTTAAATATATCAAAATATACTGAAAATAGACAAAAACATTTTTTCATACCAATATATATATATATATATATATATATATATATATATACATATATATATATATATATATATTTGGGTGAACATCTTAGAATATAAGAAAATTATTATTTTAGTTTTGCTGATAGAATATTTTCAAGTCTATCCTGGAGGCACCGTCACTGGCTTCCTTAGGTAACAGAATAATTTAACTAGCAGAATGTCGCTTGTTTTGAAAGGCCGGCTCATCCGATTTATATTGTTTTGTTCATATAGCAAGTTATAATAAATTTGTTTTAATAAATAGAGGTTGGTTTGGTGACACATTTATAACTTGAATAAAACACTTTGTAGCATTTAGTCAGCTCAATCGCTCACGATATAGACACACCCGTGCACAAGTTAGTAACAAAATATTAAAAACATTTCTTTGTTACTAACAGAAAGTTGTCAAGGAGAAATATAAGTTCTCTAACAAACACTGGAACGTTTCAGATAAAACTTAACAATACGCGTCTACTAGCCTCTAGACGTAAACAAGCCCGACAAAGTAACAAGAAAGTTTTTGTAACTGGTTATTTTTGAAGCTATAGAACTGTAAATAGGTTTACATGTTTTCAAGTTTAATTGTAAAATGGTATATACCTGTACTGTTATTGTCAGATATATTTTGAGTTTTTTGAGCCAAAAAATTGATCACAATAGCAATTTAGTACCCATGAAGTGAATTTTAAAAAAATTTAAATTCCTGCCGCAACATACGTGGGTTACACAATCTCTATGTCCATTTCCTCTGTAAGATTGTACATCATCGGAATTTTACAAATGAACAAAATATTACACTGTTAGAGAAATATACATAAAGATTGTGCAACTCTGTTGTGGCAAGGATTTATAATTATTTATTTATAAATTAAATGGATAAAAATATATAAGAGAGAGAGAGAGAGAGAGAGAGAGAGAGAGAGAAAGAGAGGAGGCGAGATTTGTGATAGATGATACAGCGGAGTATATAATATAATATATAACTTCATTTATTGTAAATTAGCTTCACATTCATTCCATCTAAACTTCAAAAAGTAGAAGATTTGTTATTACAAATTTTTTAATTGCAGAACCTATTTACTGTTGTATTAAAAATTCATTTCTTGTTTATTCCTTCTGTAATAATCAGCTGTGAAATACTAATTTGGAAACATATGCCATCCTCACAGATATTTAATGTCATAGTTTAAATTTATTCAATTTATATTTAGCCTCGTACTTTATGTTATAATTTATAGGCCTATATAGGCCTATATAGGCCTATAAATTATAACATAAAGTACGAGGCTTTAGAGTAAATTCAGTTAGTAGCTAAATTAATTATCTGTAGGATTAGCAAAGAAAGACACAAATAGTTTTGTAAAGTGACGACAAAGCAGGTACCATCCTTTATCCTTTTCCTAGAAAGCTATAAACTGTGTGCCGGCAAATTGACAATAGAAGGGTCCAAACTTATTAGAACGGGAAAATCCACTGATCGATTTAGCCTGAAAAAATAACCGTGTACCGTTAAACGGAAACGGTGGGAACTTACAAAGAACACATTGGTAGTGGGAGAGATTAGGGATTTCATAAAAACTAAATGATCAGGAGAAGTAAGGGGAAGTTTTGAAGGGAACTCGAGAAGAAGGCACACGGATTGGTGGGGAGAAGGATGGGAGTGTTGTAAAAAGAATAAATTGTTAAATTAAGTAAAGAGTTTTTATAAGTAAATTTTAAAAAGTGCGACATAAAAGTTTTTTTTAGAAATATAAAAGTAAGTTTTTTTGCGTGTTAAGTGTAAGTGCAGAAGGTAACAAAGGCAAAGATTCCAGGGTCTCTTCAGAACAATAAGTATTATTTGAATATAAGTGTAGTCAACAGACATCTATATTTTAGTTCAGAACAAATTTAATTTCATTACCATTTATAAAATTTAATCTAGTTTCACCATTTGTAATTTAAGAAGCAAAGTTCCCGTATTAGTAACCCGAGAGCAACCACAAAATTTTAATATACTGAATTTATTATCTTTGTTATGTTATTTTATTAGAATTATAAAGCCTCAAAGTCCACCTTTATAATTGGAATGTTAGTTCAGATATCAATCCTGTCACTGCAAAATATTAATATAATTTTAGTATAATGTGTAAAGAAATAAATGCAAGTGATGTTTAAAAATTATAAGATTGTTAATTCATTATAAACCTGAAGGTGTGACATTAAATAGGTAAGGTAAATAAATAAATAATATTAAAATTAAATTATAATTGTAACAAAAGTGAAGTTATAATATATAATATATAAGTTATATATATTACATGTATATAATAATGAATAGCCAAATATAACTTTCAATACATTTGTAAGAGAAAAGGGAAACTTGTTACCTTTCTTCACAATAATATCTCGAATTATGTATAAGCAATAATATATAAAGCCCTTTGATCATTCTTTTTGCAGTAATTTTCTGTAAGTCTATTCCTTTAAAAATCTCTATTTTTACCTATTTTCACTTATTTTTCAGTGAATAATAATTTTGTTCATTTACTTTTTTATCAACAACAAACTGATTAACAATAGTCAAAATCAATGCATAGGGCACGGGGAACCTCCGTAAATAAAGTAATATAACCTTGGTTGAAACGTAAACTGAAAAGATTTTCTCTGAGAATTTATTGCCCTGACAAGTTCACGAGATCGTAAACGACTTCTGAATAAAGTCGTAAAGAGAGTTGTGCGTCAGCTTTTAAATTAACCTTAATTATATACTCTAGTTTTTTTCAGTTTCAAGGCACCATACAGAAGATAAAGGAAAATTACGTGATCAAGTAAAATAAAAATTACCAATTAATTTGTTTAAAAAAATTTTAAAAATATGTTAAACATCTCCGGGTGTCAAATATTTGCATAAACGAGAAATATATTGTTTTTGTTTTACTAACATCAATGGTTTCTCCTTCTTCAAAAAATACTGTCGGTTTTCCAGCTACATAAACAATATGGATATATAAAAGTCGCTTTTTAAAATAATTTTAACTGACTTCATGGTTTTTAAAGTAACATGAAGGTTTAAAATGGTCTCACATACTATTCTAATTCAAATAAAGATCTAAAGGGCCTTATGGACTAAAATACATAACCTTTTTCATCCTTGCCACAGGATTCGCTTGTTATATACCTACGTCTTTGCGGTAACCAAATGGTCATTTGACTTATTGAGTTCCTAATATCCCCAGTTTTTATCTCGTCATTTGTTTTTGGCTCCGATTCTATCCATCATAATTTGTAGTTGGTACGAACTAAAAGAGTGAAGTTTTTTCCTCACATCACTCCGGAGTATCCCTACCACCTTCGTTTTATAACAATCCAAGGATGAGTTCAGCCGAAACTCAAAGCCTTCAGTGAACGAATTTTCATCATGAATTCTCTCTACCCTCGTTTTTTAGGATTTATGAATTAAAAATCCCATTTCCTATGCTTAATCCAGTGCTTTATCCTATAGTTCTATATCAGATGACCTTCAGTGCATCTCCGAAAAATATTTTGTGACTATTGCTCCTCGTCTTTCGGTATCCGACTCAACACAGTCGGTGTGTCGTTTTATTTCCTCGAATAAATGTTGAAAATCGCTTCGTCAAAGTTTCATATAATCTGATGAGGATAGTGTCTCCACCATTGCTCTTCCAGATGCATACGTCAGAGCAAACTCCTATATAGAAGAACCTGCTATTAGGTACACACAACTATGTTGTATCAGTATTATCAATAACCATCTTATCAACGATATATTTTGCCAGGTGTAAATGCGTACCTCAAATTTATATAATTGAATGCGTCGTGCCTTCTACATGCATAATGCTTCAATTACCTTCAGTGTCTCCTGATGCAGGTGTCTAAGGACCTCATAAAAGTCCCCTCTCATAGTCCTTTTATTTCATATTCATCAAAGCGATCATGTCCTAGGTATCAATCCATCGGTAGACACTGGGCTTCCACAAATTGTGTCGTGTTCCCCCTCAGATGGAGAAACAAAGATCCACCGCTACAAAGTCCAACCGTGAATTAACATCGGCATGGATCTTTAAACACCTTTAAATCGGGAGTGTAGCAAAGAAAGAAATACTCTACAGTTGCTGATACTGTTCTTCACCTCTCAAAACTTAGCTTTGTTACCACATGTATGGGGAACACACCCTCATAGAGCTCCACCTAAACCAACCACTAGTAAGTTTCGCTGATCGAAGATCTCACTGGGACACTGATTAAGAACGCTATGGAGCGATGGAAATATTCTGTCTCAGATATTTAGAACAAAATTAAAGTTCGGATAGTCATAAACTAATGTAAAAGTGATTGGTTAAGTTTCCCCTAACGTAATGGACTACAAGATTCAAGAGTAAAAAATGTTCCCTTGTTTGTAATACAGATATATTTTCTTTATTTTTTAAAATATAGTACAGAAAAAGTGCAAGCCTGTTCCAATACCTTCACTAGTAAGTTTCTCAGGAGTCACCTGTGCTCTCAACGCGATACATGAAACGTTCTGCAATCCACAAGAGAGAAGATGGTTGCTATGATAACAGTTATCTATTGATGTTTTTTTCTGAATGAACTTAATATTTGTACATTAAAGGAGTAGGCATATTTTTCCACTAAAATATACAAGATCTTATATTTTCTCCGTTTTTTGACGATTTGACTTAAAATAATTTAAATAGTTTCCTATAGAAATCTGTGTGTTGGAATATATGTTTTTGGTCTGTTCGTAAGATTCATAAAAGATTATAGGTTTTACAGCAGATTGACACAAAATATTTTTTTTCAGAGATATTCATATAAAAAATGTAGTTTTAGTCGATTCACAAGGATTAAATATATAACAAAACTCTTAATTCATCGTTTTTAAACAAAACACAAATCTTAGACGAAGCGTAAAATCGACATGAAACTAATGACCCGCATTGCAGGGTAAAATGTAATCAATTCTTTGGTTGATCTGGGACACTTGATATATAGAAACTGTATTACAGCTTGAAAATTGATTTACCACAGAAACATTTCTTTCTGATTTTACTTGCTCGTTTCATTGAATTGAAAACATTGTACCACTATATTTTGTATTAACAATATGTAATATTACATTCCAATGACGTTACAAATTATCGACTTGACAGAATTTTGTTATAAAACAATACAAAATAAAGTTTGCTAGCATAGGCTAACTTGTTGACAAGTGGAATGGCTTCAATGTTTGTGTATGTTATTGCACAAAGAGGGTTTGTTTTACTTTACCTGTTACTCGTACATTATTAAATTTTATTTAATTGTTTTTTACTAAATGCAAGCGGATAGTTTTAGCTTTATTATAGGTTAGTTATTTCTTAATGTAGTATAAAGTATAAGTGTTACATGTTACACGTAAAGCTTCCTGTTACATTACATCTTCAGCTCTAGACTCTAGAAATCTCTAGTAATTGTACGGACTAAACAAAGGTAATAAACGGATTTTTCAACACATTTTAATATTTTCTTTCACTCTATTGTTATTACACTGCGGGAAGTGTTGCTTAAAAATTGCCTAAACCAAAGCCTAGTACAGAGAACATTTTCTCAAATACAGAAACTCATTGTTGGTTGAAACCGATGTAACTGAAACGTGTTACTCTTGGAATATATGGGTCTGATAAGTTTACTAGATCATGTACGAGGTATAAATAAAATTCAGAGATCCATGGGTGAATTTCATTTGAGAATAAATTCTACGTAAAGACGTAAAACAAGGTTTACATACGTAAGGCAGAGAAATAACTTAAACGTTTTAATTAAAAAACAAAACTTTTAAAAAAACCTAAAATTTTCTATAAGAGTATCTAGGACTTTTCATCATTTGCCGATAAAAATATATTTTTATTCATTCAATTTCTACTATTACTACACAGTGTTCCTTGATATGTATGTATATAAATGTACGATACATACATACATACACACACACACACACACACATATATATATATATATATATATATATATATATATATATATCGTACATTTATATATATCTTGTTCAAATTTTACATGGTTAATAAAACACTTTTATCAACTCAAGTTCAAATTTATTTTTTTAAACTTGTAGTGGATGACGCTTATGTTATTACATATTTTTAAATTAAGTAATATCTATTTTAGATTTTAAAAAAGTTGAAATTTTTTTGTTGGATTCGATCTGTACGACTACATTTTTATATCCAGTATTATGGCACTGACCCATTTTGCCGCTATATGAAAATGTTTTTCTCAGAGAGGTTTATATAGAGCACTACGTTAACAAAAACAGTTTGGGGATTAAATATGATGGAAATATGATTGTAATTAATGATTTTTCACTTGAACAAGATTATTGCCACCAAATATTGTTATTCTCTCATATGTATTTAAATAACTATATTAACTGTATTTATTTAATAAAATTAACTAAAATAAAACACGTTTTTGTTTACCTAAGTAGCAATTGACTTGAAATATAATTTTTGTATTAATTTTTCACACAACATTAAGAGCACAGTGGTACAATATATTACAATAAAAATATTGGAAAGAACCCCAATACCATAAAAATAATCAAAGATAACAAATAAAACAAGTTACTTAAGATTACACCCTTATGTACATTTCGATGACCATGTCATCATCATCATCAGAGGGTCTTATTACAAAATACAATCTAGCACACAAGAAGTTACAAACTAGAATGATCATCATCAAGGCCTGATGTAAATTTGTTAATCGTAAATGCTCAATCGTAAAACAAGTTGTTAGAGAAAATGCAACTGAAGACGAGGAGGATTCGAGAATTAATGAAGTATTCGTTCTTCCTCTAGCCCAGGTCATTCCTGGAAGTATTGGCGGCAAGAAATCGACAAATATCGGCGAAACACAAACAAGATCACAACCCTATTATAAGTTTAAAACACCCGTATATTCAGTACTTTTAACATTTACTGTAGCAGTCAAATCCTAGCAAACATCCCTACATTCTCAATTCAATTTGTAAAACTTCAACTTTCTTGGTTACAACCGATTTTTTAAATTTTCCCTATTATCCGACATTTTTGTTCATCCGACGTCTTAGTGGCCATTTACGACGAGATTCTACTATATATATATATATATATATATAACCCCTACTGAATACATTTTGGAGTATTTGAAGCAATTACTACAATAAATGGAAACAAATATTCCGCCTAAATATTCCCTCAGTTTGTAGCCTTAGATATAACTATATATTTAAATTGTGGTGAAAAAGTGTTATTAGTGGAATATTTCTCTGCATCAGAACAAGGAGAATCTTGAAATACGTAGCGAGTAAAACGAACAAATGTTGATGTTGAGATATTTAATCCTAAAATATGTATACTTTATCAATGCAGTTTACTCCAAAAAATCTCTGTACACAGTGTCATCTGAAATATAAGGTTATGTTTCGCATTTGTTAGTAAATTACTCCTGATTCAAATATAGAATAGTTTTTTTTTGATTAAAATTCGTACATTCGATCAGTATTTCATACCAAGTGAATCTCTCAACAATCAAGCACAATCTACATCTTGCTTCAAGCAAGATTACGCGATTACGTAAGACAATTCAGGACATGACTAAGTGTTGCTAGAGACAGATTAATATGGGTAGCGTCAGATGTTAATGGAACGTGGAGCAGGAACTAAGGTGAATACACTCTGTCACTTCCTACTTTAGCGTCCTGCATATAGTTCATTCAGTTAGTAAATGGGGTGATGTAGGAAATTAAATGTACTGAAGTTAAGCAACCTCATATAATTGGTCACAAAAACATAAACTCTTTAAAATACTTTGTTAATTCCCGTTTTCATTTTCTTTAAGCATGATCTTTGATTATTGAAAATAAAATAATTAAAAAAAAATATACATGTAGTTAGAAACATGTTATTTTAATAATTTGAAAACTTGTTCAATAAAAGTAAACCCAACAATTACTTATGTTAGTATCATTTAGCAAAAAAAGCACTTGTTTATATATATATATATATATATATATATATATATATATATATATATATGTTTATATAAATACGGTATGCAAAGGAAATGAGTTATTTTATTATAAAACAATTTTAAAATTATGTTCCCCTGCCGGGTCGATATTGCATTACACGTTAATTCACAATCAAGCACAATCTACATCTTGCTTCAAGCAAGATTACGCGATTACGTAAGACAATACAGGACGTGACTAAGTGTTGCTAGAGACAGATTAATATGGTTAGCGTCAGATGTTAATGGCACGTGAAGTAGGAACTAAGGTGAATACACTCTGTCACTTCCTACTTTATCGTCTGTTTGTAGTGTAGTCTACAAGTACAAGTATAAAGTAATATAAAAACTTTGTAACTTCTAAAACACCAACAATACCTAAAGTTATAATATTACAAAGAATGAAAATTATATTTATTTTAAAGAATTTATCATAAGTATGATGAACGAATGTTTTGATAAACATAAATAAAACAAATTATCAATAAATACAATGCAATTTCCCAAATATTTTATTTCGTCGAAAATGCAAAAACAAAATTCCATCAGCCTAAGTAAAATATTTTCCTTAATAATTTATCGAAATGAATCAAATACTTTTTATAATTAAGGTTTTTGTTATGATGACGAATTGAATGTATAACGTAATTTATAAAAACAAATATTTATTCATTTTAATATATTTTAGTTCTTTAATTTTACAGCTTTATTTTCGTTACATTTTATATTAAAGCAGATGCAATCAACGTTTGTTTATTGACAGATATTCTTAATGCACCAAAACTGAAAAATAAACAAATTGAAAAATATATTAGAATGCATGAAATGTTGCAATAAATTAAAGTCAATTAAGGGTAATCCGTTATAATAATGGATATCAATGTTTGTTTTAGTTCTGAATATTTCCTTATTAAATTTGTTATTATTCAAAACATTTTATAAAGCATAAAATAGTTTTTTATGCAATTATACAGATTTATGCCTTCACAGATTTTGTCTTTCATGCTTTAATTTGAATTAGCAGAAACACATTTTAGGTAGGCATAGAATTAACGACCTTCAGAAGACGAAACCTTGCTTGTTATTACATTATAATCTAAGTTTCGGTCTGTTAAAAAAAATGCACCTACAGTTTTTTTTAAAATTGATATATATATTAAAACAACATAGGTTATTCAAATATAAGAATATTATTCAATACAAGAATAATATTCTTATATTTGAATAGAATATATTGTTTTAAATTATTAAACAAGAAAAGATATTATATATATATATATATATATATATATATATATATATATATATATATATATACACACACACATATATATATATATATATATATATATATATATATATATATATATATATATATATATGTATATATATATATATCGCATTAGGTATTCTTGTGTTTTAATAAATGTCTAATATTATGTATATATATATAAATATTTCCTAATATATGAGGAATAAATATAATTTCTGTTAGATTTATTTGGGACATTAAGATCGTTTTCCAAACTCAATGTGAGATGGTAGACAGATCTGGAATACACGTGCATTATATATATATATATATATATATATATATATACTCGTATATGTGTGTGTGTGTGTGTGTGTTTGTGTATGTGTGTGTGTGTGTGTGTGTGTGTGTGTGTGTGTGTGTGTGTGTGTGTGTGTGTGTGTGTGTGTGTGTGTGTGTGTGTGTGTGTGTGTGTGTGTGTGTGTGTATGTGTGTGTGTGTGTGTGTGTGTGTGTGTGTGTGTGTGTGTGTGTGTGTGTGTGTGTGTGTGTGTGTATAAATGTTAAAAGATTATATAAAACGCAATATCTGTAAAGATAGATTTTTTTACAATAAATAAACCCAATAGTAGGAGGTCGGAACGTTATCAAATAATCATACAATAATATTTATACATATTAACTATATGCCAATAAACAGATAATCCATTATTATTATTATCAGATTGTATTATTATACTTTAATTTATTCAGTAACTTAATGATACTAGTAGTATACATTTTGTATGCATTTCTGTTTGAAAAAAAAAATTCCGGTATTTGTTAGAGAAGTCAGTATTAATGTCTTTTTACAAACATTTCGAATTATTCTAGATTTCCTAGTCAAAATATTGCTGAAGTGTTATTAAAATTACAAAAGTTATATATTTTTCGATACTACTATTTTTATTCAAAATAAATCCTCTAATTTATACCTATAAACACCATAAAACTATCAGAAAATTCAGCTTTTGTTAGAAATTTTCTATAAAAAGATTTTTTGTTTGACAAAGAACAAAACATGAAGTGTTCCTTAGATTGTATAATTTACTGTTATACAACAATATTTTATTGATATATTTAAGCTATTTATAGAAATATGATTTAGGAGACAAATATATTCTAAATCTGTTATTACTATTGTTTTCTTCCAAATGTCAACTTTAAACGATCTGTTGTTAATTTATATTTATTTGCGAGTATGGTTTATAGCCTTAAGTCACTAAATAAATAATAATTAAATGCAAAATGGTGAAATCTACTACTAGTGTTTTCATTAAAGGAAAATGTATACAAAATATAAAATAATTATATTGGAAACCTAATTACTTAGATATATTTAAATTAAACATTCATTGAATATAGTTACTATACAGATATTGTACGTAAATATTAACATAAATAATAAAATGGGCTACTTGTTATTTGTACTTTTCCCATGAAACCTTTATTCAAGTAAAACAAAATGATAAAAGAGCACAAGATTTTCTTTTCCTAAATAGAATCTGGATTCGTGTCTTATCTCAAACGCGTCGGGAAGACAGTGATGTTGAGTAAATTTACTTTATAATTTAACGCTTTGGTTATTTAAGGATCCGGCTACAGCAAACTACTATATTTGATTATACTAGACGATGGAAACTACGAATAAATAAATAAATAAATAAATAAATATATATATATATATATATATACATATGTATATATATATATATATATATATATATATATATATATATATATACATATGTATATATATATATATATATATATATATATATATGTATATATATATATATTAAGGTGAAGATGCTGGTACTATTTTATCGGCGAAAAGCTTTGAATAAATATATTCATTAAAAGTATTATTGTTTTTGAAATATTTTTAATTTATTATATATATATATATCCTAGCTTTGAATAGTTAAATTTAGTAAATTATTCTTGTACTTGTATTTCTCTTGTCTTTTTATTGTTACACAAGAATACAAATTGTGTTATATATATATATATATATATATATATATATATATATAGGCCCATATATATATATATTTTTTTTTTCCAGGCGAAAACCCTATTGAGGTTATCATCGCCTAACTAAAGTTGAGTTTTTAAAATAATACTTCATAAATAAAACTAATCAAAATAAAACAAAATAAAATAAAATAAATGTTTAAAACCAATTGTAATAATCTAATACTAAAGAACCTAAAATTATACAAAATTTAAATATTTTTAAATATATTAAGGTGGCGTAAGAAAGCGAGGACACGGTCGATAGCCGTGACATCGTCCCTTAAAACCACCTTTAAACTACCTCGAAGATCGTAACGTATATACAAATTTTCCAACTTATCACAATCAAGCAGGATATGCTTGATTGTAATATTATTTCTACAAAACGGACATAGTGGTGGATCCTCATGTCGCATCAACCTTCCATGCGTTAACAAAGAGTGACCGATGCGAAGTCGAGTAACCACCACTTCCTCAATACGATTCGGACGAACAGATGTCCTCCATGGTCGGACGGTATTTTTTATGTCCCTCAGCTTGTTTCTATTTACATTTTGCCATTCTTCATTCCAAACAGAGAATAGTGTAGTTTTAACTTTGCATACAAAATCTGATGCCATCACACGTTGTGTCGATGGCAACATACCTGTAGCTAATTTTGCACCTTCATCTGCTTTAGTGTTTCCGAATATTCCACAGTGACCAGGCACCCAGAGAAATGACACCTCGACACCTCGTAATTGGAGCCTGTGTATAGAGCACAAGATGTCTCCAACCAAAGGGTTCTTAGTGTACATTTCCTGAATAGCCTGGAGAGCACTTTTGGAATCACAACACACAAGATATTTAGATTTTGCAGACGGAATTGATCTCAAAGCTTGGAAAATTGCATAAAGTTCTGCAGTAAAAACACTACAGGCTGAGGGCAATCCGTAAGTGAAAGTTTGTCCTTCCATATAAAATGCACAACCTATCCCATTGTCCAGTTTTGAACCGTCTGTGAATATAGTCACAGTGTGTTGGTGAGTTTGTTGAATCTGCAAAAACTCCTGATGATAAATAACGTCAGGAGTATTGTGTTTTAGGTACATGGACAATGAGAAGTCACATTTTGGCTTTTGTATTGTCCATGGAGGGATGTAGCATGATGTTCGTTCGAATATAGGTGGATGTTCTAAATTTAGATTGCTAAAAATGCGCAACGTTCTTATTCCGAAAGGAGCAGTTGAACGTTGACGCACGTTGTAACGATCCTCGAGATAGTTATCAAAAACTGCTTTGAATGCTGGATGTTTAGGTTTACTTCGAAGACCCGTGTAATATGATATTTGTAGCATTTGACGTCGCATTGAGAGAGATGGTTCTCCAGCTTCAACTAGAAGGCTGGAGATTGGGCTTGATCTAAAAGCACCAGTAGAAAGTCTAAGGTCAGCGTGATGTATTGAATCCAGGAGTTTCAGAACCGTAGGTCGAGCAGATGAATAGGCTATACAGCCGTAATCTATGCGCGATCTTACAACGGCGCGATAGAAACGGAGCATACAGGTTCTGTCTGCTCCCCAATTTGTACCACTTAGAACTCTCAACATATCCAATATCTTGCTGCACCGGGTTCTCAAATCACGCACATGCGGATTCCATGAAAGTCTTTTATCCAATAAAAGACCCAAAAATCTCACATTATCCGCGGTTTGAAGCCGCGTACCATCAAGATAAAGAATAGGTTCCTGATGTTGCCTGCGACGACTAAATGCTATACACTGGGTCTTCGAAGCCGAAAACTTGAAGCCCGTAGATTTGGTCCATTCTTGCAATTTATTAATTACTAATTGTAAGGATCTTTCCGCTGTTGCCATACTTCTAGCAGCCATATATATACAAAAATCGTCTACAAACAGGGAACAGTGGACCGGTGACTGTACGTTTGAAGTGACGCTGTTAATGGCAACAGCAAACAGCGTCACACTCCAAACGCCACCCTGTGGTACACCATTCTCTAGTTCGCAACGATCAGAATATATGCCTCCTAGACGTACACGGAAAGTCCTGTTATTCAAATAATTTTGTATAAATGCAAGAATGTTACCTTGTATACCCCATGATTTCAATACGTTCAAAATTCCTCTTCTCCATGCCATGTCATATGCCTTCTCAAGGTCAAAGAAAACAGCTACCAGTGTTTGTCGTAAGATGAAGGCATTCTGTATAGCTGACTCCAACAAAACCAATTGGTCAACTGATGAACGTCTTTGTCTGGAACCACACTGAACGTTAGAAAGAAGTTTGTTTGTTTCTAGATACCAGACAAGACGACGGTTGACCATCTTCTCCAGTAGTTTGCATAGGCAGCTGGTCAGAGAGATGGGTCTGTAACTACTGGGATTAGTTTTGTCCTTTCCTTGTTTTAGAAAAGGAATTATTGTCGCTTCTAACCATGCATCGGGAAAACCGTGCTCCTCGAATATACGGTTGTATATTCGAAGGAGAACTAGTTTTGCCGACGGTGGTAGATTTTTAATCATGGAGTATACAATATCATCCGGGCCTGGAGCTGAATCCTTCGTTGACGAGAGAGCTGACTCTAGTTCTTCGATAGAGAAATTGATATTCAAACAAGAATCTCCAGACACTCCAACAGTGAAAGGTAAGGCTTCCTGTTTACGTTTGTACACCTGGAAAGCGTCCTTGTATGCAGAAAATGAAGAATGTTTTGAGAATGATAATGCTAGCACATTGGTAATTTCCTCACAGTCCGTGGTCATAACTCCATCCGGATGCCTTAATGAAATTAATGGCATCGGAACGAAAATGCCACAGACTGATCGTAATTTCTTCCATACTGTGGATGAAGCTGTAGTTCTTGTAATTGAGCCAATGTACTGCGACCATGATTCTCGTTTACTTTGCCTAAATATTCTCCGTGCTTTCGCACGGAAGATTTTATATTTTTCCAGGTTTTCACTCGTTGGATGTCTCTTGAACAGGTTCAAAGCTTTTCTCCGTTGACGAAGGATCACAGTGCACTCATCATTCCACCACGGAACAGGTGGCCGTCGTGGTTTGGATGAGGTTTTCGGAATTGCCTTTCCTGCGGCATTCAAAACGGTTTTTGTAAATGAATTGACAATGTCATCAATGGGAGCCAAGTAATCCACGTCCAGTGATTCTAGATCTTGTGAAAATTGTTCCCAGTTGGCTTTTTTCAGAATCCTACTGGGATGTCGAACACAACAGGGTGAGGAGTCACACAAAGAGATATCAATAGGAATGTGGTCGCTACTGTAAAGATCAGGCAATGCTGACCATTTTAGCCTTGTAGCCAAGGCAGGACTGCATAATGACAAGTCTACAGCTGTCCATCCACCTGTTGACGCTGCTAAATGTGTCGGAGAACCGTCATTTAGCAGGTATAAATCCAGTTCCGATCTGATGCTTTCGATCGGATTACCTCGCGGGTTGCATTCTGGGGAACCCCATGAAACATGGTGAGCATTGAAATCGCCCACTAATAAAAACGGTGTCGGTAACTGATTTATAAGGTCTACAAGATCTCTCTGTTGCAGGTTGTCACTTGGTGGGAGGTAGACACAACAGAGAGTGAGTTTGTATGGAACAGCTGTTTGAATTGCTGCTGCTTGTAAGGGAGTTATTAAGTTCAGAGAAACGGCGTCGACACAGTCACGGGCCAGAATGGCTACGCCACCTCTGGCTCGATTTTCTGTAACGAAGTCCGATCTGTAAACTGAATACTCCCTTAGATGGAAATTGTGCGATTCATGGAGATGTGTCTCCTGAATACAAATGTACATAGGGGACACATCCCTTACAATTAATTTGAGATCCTCAATGTGACTTTTAACACCGTTAATGTTCCACTGAATCACGGTTTGTTTAGATGTGGACATTCTATTTTAGTGAAATGGATTCACCTGGCTCTCACTGGTGTCATTGCAAATTTGCTGGCCTGGAATGTTGGACGTTCCAGGCAGAGAGTTTTCAGATTCCATCACCACTATTGTAGTGGTGGAATCTGAAGAGTTTTTTGACTCAGAAGAGGAGTTTGAAATGGTCCTCTTTTGAGTCGTTTGTGATTTTGCACCTACTTTCACAGGTGCAGCTTTGTTATTATTTTTGTTACTCGTATTAGGAGTAGTTTTAACATTTTTCACACTTATATCCAATAGTGTCTTACTTCTTCTATTTTTCGCAGAGATAACTGGCAATGGAGATTTTTCCGCACATTCAACATTGGTCTTTGAGTTGGAAACCAAATTTTTGGTCACCAAAGCTAATAACTGGCTAACTTTCTCAGTAACAACTTCAATTTTCTTGTTTAGCTCAACGCAGTTGGAACACGACTTCTCAGTGGTGATAGCTGAGGCACAGGATTTCGTTTCAAGTCTAGGTTGAGTTGACTTGAACTTCTTTTTCGCTTCGTAAAATGATGTTTTGTCCTTTGCCATTATGCTGAGGATCGCTTTCTCCTCCTTGAACTTTGGGCAGTTAAAGGAGCGAGCAGGGTGATCACCAGCACAGTTTGGGCATTTCGGAGCACTTGTGCAAACCTTCTCAGTATGGCCTTCAGATGCACACTGTCCGCATACCTCTGGCTTGGAGTAAGAAGAACTTACGAGTCCAAAACGTTGGCATTTAAAGCACCGGCGTGGATTGGGAACGTAGGGCCTAACAGAAAGCCGTTGATAGCCAGCATATAAATATTCCGGGATAGATGGTTTCCCGAATGTCAGGATAATTGATGTTATTGGAACTCTCTGACCGTTTTCCATCCTCATAATTCGTACGACATCTGTTACACCTTCTGATAACAGTTCTGATTTAATTTCGTCCTCACGGACATACAACAGATCCCTGCATGATATTACTCCCTTTGATGAGTTCAAGGTTTTGTGGGGAGCCACCGAAACCTTGACCTGATCAAAGAAGGAGGTCTTTTTTAATAATAACGGTGACTGCTTCGAATTGCTTGTTTCTAACAGCAGTGTTCCGTTCCGTAACTTCCTTATGGAAGAGACGGGTCCTGCTGCACATCCAGTTATAGCCTTTTGGATTATAAAAGGCGATACCTTTGACAGATCTTTTCCAACTTCTGTGCAAGATACAATTAAGAACTTTGGTGACGCTATATCCATTTCTTTCCTCATATTTACTTCCCTAGGCATTTTCGGAGAAACCTCACGACGCCTCTTTACATTAAACTGGTTGGACATTTGTTGGTTTTCCAGTTTTCCACTTATATATATATATATATATATATATATATATATATATATATATATATATATATATATATATATATATATTGTGTTATATATACTAGGGGCTTGTATTGGCAAATACCCCTATTCATAAAAAAATTTACAATTTTGTATAGCAAATTTATTTTTTCATACAAATTAAATTTTATAGAATTGAAGTTTTTTCGTAACGAAATTTGCCTGTAAACTATATGTTTTGAATTCGTTTTCAATTGGATTTTTTTGAACAATAGTATTTTCAATATATATATTTAATCCATCTCGAGGTTTTAGTCTACTTAGTGCAACATAAAGTTTATCATGTATACAAACAGGTTTAATCAATTGAAGCCCTGCTTTTAAGAAAGTTTGACGCTGAGCCTAATTTATAGTTAATTTTAAAAAGAGGCAAAAGCCATTGCACGAAATTACTTTTTAATGCATTTAAATAGTTGCAAATCATTTATCAAATAAACGTCTAAGTCCTGCATGAGTGGTAGGTAAACTAAGCCATTGTGACAACATGCTATGAAATGATTGTTTGTGGATTCGGCGAGAAAATGGAGTACCCCACAATGTATGCATTCATGAAGCCTGCATTATGTGAATCTATATCGTTCTAAGTGCAAATATTCTTGTGAATGGAGGGTATTGTCAACGTCATTGTGTCGAGCAATGCTATTGACTTCATGAACAGCTCTTCTTCTGTCTGCATTGTTTCTGAAGACAACCCCTCTTCCCCTTTACGCTCACATTTAATTACAATAATAAAATAAATAATGCAAATACAAAAACTATAAAGGCTATTAGCAAAAACCTATACACATAACCTTTAGCTTTGTTAACATATTGGTAAATGTTTGGATTCGCAAACTGGACTAAATATTAGTATGGAACATCCCTAAACATGTCATAAGGCTATTTTTTTTTTGTGTCGGAAAGTTGCTATTTATCAATTTTTAGTTGGGTAAAAAACTCAGTCCGCCTTAGTAAGTTGTGCTACTGCAGCCTGCTTCCGCAGAGTGTTACACGTCACAACAGTAGTTGGTGTTTTAGGAATCTAAACTTTGGTAAATACGCAGATTACCCACCCCTAATGGAAATAAAATGAACCAAAAACATGTCCTGAAGTTAAATTGATAACTATTATTTTTGTTATTGTCACGGAAGGTTAGCTTTATATACCAGTGAAGTATCTAGTCAGGATGGTTTTTGTTGTAATTTTACACATTTAACCATTAGGTAATGTTGTATAAAATTACAACCAAATCTATCCTGACTGGGCACTTTATAGATATATTAGTATACACGTACATATGCCATTAAAACGTGTGTAAGAATAGGGCTAACTATAGTTGTGACGTCACTGCATCACTCCTCAGAAGCAGACAGTCGTCGCACAACTTAATATTCCGCACTAAATTTTTTACCCAAGTAAACATTCATATAAAAACAACTTTCCGAGACACAAAAGAAAAGAAATTTTATGAATGCAACTAGCCTTAGGACATGTTAAGGAATGTTCCATACTATTATCTAGCCGTGTTTGTTAGGTGTTCCAAACTTATTTGTTTGTTTACAAATCATACTTAGTTGTTTTTCATTTCAATGTATTTCTTATGGAGATTCTGGGTACTGCAAGTTCCTCAAAACCATAAAAGTATTGTAAGTTGAGAAAAACCTATATTTTTCCCCTCTCCCTCGTGCCAAAACCTTTAATTTGACCAATCTCCCACATCTGTACGACCTTTCAAGCTTCCACAAATTTTCTCTAAAAATTCGGCTTACGAAATTATATATATATATATCGGCTGCATTTGAATTTTTAATATACGTAAGAATTTTTAGTGTATGCAAAATGATAAAAAACATTCGGAATATTTGATTTTTGAAAACAGTTAGGTAACAGTTGAATAACACTGAGCCTTACTACCCTTTATTGGGGCCATGTAGAGGTGTCTATGCGTTATAACGTGTTACATTATAGCAATGATAGTGATTAGCGAGATTCCGATGGAAATTTGATTATGTGCTGCCAGCTAAAAGTCCACTAAAAAAAGACGTATTCAGTAGCGAGGGAACTGAAGGGGGAGAAGGGGGAACTAGTGGATCTGGAGTACAGAGAGAAGACTATAAATAATGAGAGGAAAGTAAACTCTTAGCGGGTGAGGCCGACCAGATTTACTAAATCCTCCCAGTCTTCAAACATATAGTTTATAGTTGAAAAATGTACATTAGCTATCAAATATTGCAGCCAACAAATCCAAGCAATACATTTAACAGAAGGTACTTTACCAGAGTTCACCGAACCTGATTTTGTAAGTTGATATTGTAAGTTGATAATGTAAGTGTTGAAATGTGAAATATATTTTATAGATCTATTGTTGACTTTATTTGTTATAAGAAAACGTAATAGTAATGAAAATATCATAAAATATCTCATCGGTGTCTGAGACCGTTACGGAAATATATATCCGCTTAAATTGTTGAGATTGACTCGCATTACAAATATTTTAAATTATATTCTGCTCATTAATGTCTTTGATACATTTTCTATTGTTTGATTCATCTATATTACCTTGGCAAGTAGTTTGTTATTTCTGTTAGATTTATTTGGGACATTAATGTCGTTTCCAACCTCAATGTGAGATGGTAGATAGATCTGGTATAGGCCTACACGTGCATTATTGCAACCTAATTGGCATATCTTAATATGTGTACTAGATTTTTGGCACATTTTTTTTTATATTAGGTTAAAAATATTTGGCTTCTCTTAATGTTCTTCTTAGAGTACAGCCATTGAACCATTTTTCCTGAATAGACGTATCATTCTGGAACTGCTGTACTTTATATTGGTGGCTTTTTAGTTCACCATAGGGATCCTACTTTATTCTGGATCTAACCATTCTTCTTCAATGTTTCATCTTATTCTAAGTATTTTGAAAAATGAAAGTTCTGGATTTGTTCTCACGTTCTCCGGCGAAAAACGCAACCAAAACAATCATCTGAATCTTCTGATGTAAGAAGCGTTCTTTCACAAAGAAGGCGAGTCTTGCGTCATCATTCCACACACTCGGCATTTCGTGGAATTTACTTTCCTCATCATGAAGAAACATTATCTGCAGTATCAGAGAAAGTGTTTAGCATAAACATTCACCTTTCCGTAACGAGTGACTGTGGGTCGTTCAGCATACAACTATACATTCATTTACAGTAATCACAGCTAGAAATTATGTTATCTTAAAAAAAAACTACAAAAATATAATTTCGTTGAGTGTTTCAAAAATAAAAATGCTTGTACCTCCACTCATATTTTACAGCTGAAATAAACAGACAGTTACTGTCACCGCCGCACGAGAAGAGTCCTGGTGTAAAAATGAGTCACGCTAGGTTTTCAGTTCTGCGCATGCGCTGTCGACGTATTCCTCAATTACAAACGTGACCAAACTGTAAGGTAAATGTTAGTAGTTATATTTTAGTAAGTAACATAAATATTTACAGATAGCTAAAAGTACAAATTTTAATAATAAAGGGTGTACAAAATAAATTATATATGATATCGTTTCTGCGTTGTAATTTCCTGTAAATCTGACGTTTTGTATTATAAATGTTTTTAGAAAAGACTTTATCGTTTTGACCTGCCTTTGGCGATACTCTTCTTGTACGCCGGTTACAGTACTTTCCTGTTAATAGGCTATATTGGCCAAAAACATAAATTTCAATACCTTCCCTTTTTTGTAGGAATTTTTCAGATATGCGTGCTATGGTGTTAATGGCTAATCTATTAATTGCAATATCCATTCATAGAAGAAATTAAGTCTTCTTCTGCATGCAAGATATCTTTCCTTGTGTGCAAAAGAAAGTTTGGATGCTCTGGAGCCTTCAGACGCACTTAACAATGCAGTACAGATGTCTCCTTATAGCCCTCAACACAATTGCCACTCTAAATGCTAATTCGCAAACGGCCTTCCTAACAGAGTTCTGAAGATAATTTTAACAGACTCTCACTCACAATCAAAATCCCATTTCCTTAAATATTTAATGTTGTTTTTAAGAGACCTGAATCGTCTGGTTAGGATGACAGCCCGTGTATTAGTAATATGTTTGGCATCTTGGGAAGTAATATTTACTATTGAACGGAACAAACATCAAACTGTAAATAAAAGTACTCCTTCTAAGCTACACAATGTGGAAGGCTCATGATATATCAAGTCGTGCAAGAAACATGTACGGCTATAAGCAAAATTAAAACTGTCATCGTTGCCCTCTAATTCAATTCGTTACATTAAAAGTCATAAAATAATTTTAGTAATAACAAATGATCATTTATTCATTTTTGATACAAGCAACAAATTTATACTTTAATGCTTTGATTTTCATAAAATTTAGGAATAAGCCCTAAAAAGAACTCTTGTATGAGGCTATTAGAGTGAGAGTTGGCCGACCCTTATTTTAATGTAGTTGAAATAAGAGTATTTAGATGTGGCAACCTGTAACTTTTAATGCCATAATAGTCTTATTGCAGTTAATTTACATTTTGATAGGTAGCAGCACTAGACCATATGTAATAGTCTACATTTACCGTACTGTTTCATTTCACTATCTCCTGATTCTCCATGGAAAGAACTTATGAGCTTGGTACATGGGCAATCAATGCCGTTTCCTTCATTCGCGGTAGAGATACTAACCGCATGCGCATGTGAGACGGAGGTAGCTCGCTAGAGCTTGGCTGCCACGAGGGCTGGGCGGGTTTTGGGGGCTCAGACCCGCGTAAGATAAAAAAAAAAGTCTACAATTCGACCATTGGTATTAATCTAATGCATTTGCCAATCTTTATCATCTAGTACCTGGCATCAGACCATTGCGTGGATGACACGCTATAGCCATAGCCACGTCATTTATTAATTTTTTGCAGTTGGTTGCGGAATAAAATATTTTTGTTAAAATGATTGTTATGATGAAACAAATATTAATTTGGTAAATTACCAAGTTAGTTTGTGTTTCTGCCTTGAATAACGGTACTACGGCATGTCAGTTTCTCAGTATTATTACTTCAATAAAAAATAAACACCTTTGCTTGTTCCAATGGGTAAAGTTGCTCTTTTATGTGGAAAGACGACAGAATTATTTCTATATTTTGTTATTGGTTAGTTATAATAACGTCTAAGAATAAATTATCTACTGAACACCGATTTAATAAATTTATTAGAATTTATATTATAACAGTAGTGGTTTAAATCATGTATGATTTTCAAATTTCACGTTTATTTAATATGTATTAACTTGCAAATGTTATAAATTTATTATTATTGATTGTTATTTTATTTCATTAGATTAGGTTTGGCAGCCACTTATGACTAATAAGATAGGCGCAATTATTTATAATATTTATTATCTGGATTTCACTGAAATAACACACAACAAACTACTGGTTCATAATATAAATTAGGCAAATTTTATCAGAAAGGTTTACAATCTTATTCATTTTGATGTTGATTACTTACTCCTATTTTACCTTAACTTTCGCTTGCTAAATAATAATAATCTTTAAGAGATTCTTAATCTTATTCTACTACTTAATTTAATTTACATATAATTTATTGTTTTACTCTCAGATACGCTGTATTAGGTTCATGTGAAATTGAAGAATTGTAAGGTTTATTCTGATTTTTTCAACAGTTATTGCTTTGATAGATTAATAAAAGAAAAATTTGTATTTGGCAGATGATCCAAAAAGTTTAATATTCAAATGTCATTTATGAATTTGAATGAATTAGAGTTTACCTGTTCGTAGATCGTGGTCTAGCAGTTCCATCCCATTCGTATAATCACTATATTAGTATAACCCAAAATCACTTTTCAACGATTTTACGTGACAACCGTGACAATCCGTAGGTTGCTACTTAACATTCAAATTCCGACGATTTACTTATTTTTTTACGAACTGGAAGTAATTTGACCGACGTCAGCTCTCATCGAACGTTCCTGGATGATTCTCCTATATTGTTTTCCCAAACATCTAACGTTTTGAACCTAGCTTGCGCTTTCTACTTACATTGTTAGGAAGAAAATGGAATCATTATAACTATTATACTTATTTAATTTAAACCATATATAAATAGATATATATATAGATATATATATAAATATATATATATAAATAAATATATATATATATATATATATATATATTTAACTATATAACACTGTATTTTTGTATTCATTATAATGTACCTAAACATAAACCTTCCTTGGCATATATGTGAGTTAACTTTGGAAGACTATAATTACGTACTATTATTGTCAAGAATCAACTGAATTTTTATCTCTTTCTCCTTCGCTCTCTCTCTTTCTCTCTCTCTCTCTCTCTCTCTCTCTCTATATATATATATATATATATATATATATATATATATATATATATATATATATATATATATATTTTAAAACAACATAGGTTATTCAAATACAAGAATGTTTCTTAATTTCTTAATTAATTTCTTAATTTAGGATATAAATTAATAAATATATATATATATATATATATATATATATATATATATATATATGTTTTGTTGTATAATAATCAAAAACAACATAGGTTATTCCAATACCAGAAAGATTCTTAATCTAGTTCTTAGAATTATTATTAAATAATTTTTGTAGCTCAATATCCTTAGTACTTTTTGATATATGTATATATGTGTGTGTGTGTGTGTGTGTGTGTGTGTGTGTGTGTGTGTGTGTGTGTGTGTACTAAAAATTAACTTATTTAAAAGTTTCACCTTTAGATTATATTAAATTAACTTACCTATCTATAGTCACACCTTCAGGTTTCTAGCAATCATAAAAATTTTGTATCACTTACTTTTATTCACCAGACATCCAATTATTACCAAAAAAAAATAAAACAAATTACGTTATTACGTCGACACAGATCGGTTGCATAACACACTACAATTACTAAAAAGGTGGACTCTTGAGTCTTTATGTTTTTAATACAATTACGTTCACTAATTACAGTGTTTAATTGCTCTTTCTCTCTATTCGTTATTACAGGATCTTCCATAAATTAAAAGGTGGTGAAGAAAACTAGTTTTAAATAAATCTCTGTAGGCTAAATCTAATGCAAAAATATAGTACTTATTGTTTCGTTCCTAGAACTCTGACCGTTATGTTACCTGCTTCACTGCACTTTTACACATAAATAACTTACTTCTATAATTTATTTACTATCTACCTAATTCATTAACGTCACAATATTTACACAAAAAGAACTATCAATAACTTAATTTTTCTCTACAAATTTACCTTTTTTAAAACATCGCCTAAAACTTTGTCTCCTCCCAATACGACTGCACTCCTCCGAAGCTCCTCAAAACGTATTTGCCCGATGATTTTAGTTCTTAAGAACCAGCAAAATATCCCACCTTACGTATTTCAGTTATTTTTGTGGTTCTCAAGCCTTTTACAAATAGTTTCTCTCACGGTAATGTGTTAATTTCTCAGGTTATCCTTGTTAACTTGGAATAATTAAATCTTAAAATACTTGGGGCCTTCTCTTGTTAATAGGTTTCCCAGACGAGTTTATGACTACGCCCAAAAAAGAACAATCGTTAAGTCGTCTTTGTCGGTACTTTAGTAAACTATTCTCGGTCACTCTTTTCTTAATATTACTACAGATTATTATTATTTTGGATAGTAACTAAAATTATACTATATGCCTCATACGTTTATGTTATATATATAAAGCTAGTTAAATTGACTTTATTAAGAACTAAAATAATACCAAATAAATAATAAAAAAAATAACCAAGTTATGTCGAAGTATGGTAATAGAAATTAAAAAAGAATAACACTCCATTTATTCTATAATTCCGCAATGGAAGACGTTTTCACAAATTAAGAGCATTTTGAAACACGAAGCGTAACTGCAAAACCTGTTTTCTATTTGAAAAGATGCAATAAAATGTTACGAAAACTCCGAAAAGGTATCTCCCTTTGCAAAAACGTACAAAATATTTAGCAAGGTATTGAAATGAAATGTGATTCTCACAATTAATTTTAATAATGGAAACAACAAAAGAAGGAAGAATAAAAGAATTAGCTAGAGTATAGTATTCCCTATTAGATTCAATGTAGTTTAAAAGTAATTGCCATTTGAAAAAAAATTTTAAAAACAGATATTTTTCCAAAAATTGATACATTAAATAATAAATCGTTATAAAACTCGAGTTGAAATTATTTGAACAAAGAAAAGAGTTCATGAATGCAATTTTATTATGCGAACGTAACTACCCCCCTGAGAATTATCTACACTCATCTACTGTCGACTGCATTGGTATTTATGTATTAATAAACATTCAAATTCTTGCGAAATGGAAATTGAAAAATATCTAAAAAGATGAAATGGGGAATTTTATAGTATTTTGTTATGTACACTAAAAAAACAATCCAGTCAGCAATGTTGAATAGTTTTCAATGTTAATATTTACATAAAAATATTCCATACATTATTCTCTAACTAACATACAACCTAGATAAGTTATTCAAAACGTTTTTACTACGAACCGCATCTATAATAAGATCATACCGTTTTATAAATTACTTTTTCATTGTTTTCATGAATAAAATATGAGTGCTCTATGCTTAATTTCATGTGAAAATTATATAATTATTTAACCACACTAATCTTGTTTAAAACTCTCTACCAAATAGTTAATACCATTTAACTCTAGTAAAGTTATTAATATGTTCAAATATTTTTTAGCTGTTAATGTATAATTCTTATTCAGAATTTATTTTTATAAAACAATTATATATAATAATATTTTAAATACTGTTATATGATTTCTTAAATGATAATAAATGAATAAAACTATTCTAAACACAAGGATTCTTTAATTTACAGTATATATTTCTCAAAGCTTTTCTTTAAAAATTGTATTGGAATCTTCAGGACAAACAATTATAAAACCTAAATATTATCATTGTTGAATTAATATCTAAAGCAGGTTATATATTTGTTATACCTACAGATCCTAATACAAATATTCATATATATTATATATATATATATATATATATATATATATATATATATATATATATATATATATTAAAACAACATATTTTATTCAAATACAAGAATATTTATTATTTTATATCCTAATATGGATATAAAATAATAAATATTTTTGTATTTGAATAACCTATGTTGTTTTAAATTATTAAACAAGAAAACGTATTATATATATATATATATATATATATATATATATATATATATATATATATATGTATATAAAAGCTGTGGGTTCTTGTATTTGAAGTAGTCATGTATAGGAAATTTATATTGAAATAGAATATTTCACACAAAAACATCTTCTGAGACTCCTTCGAAATCTTTCTCTTTCTCTGTGCGTGTATAGATTTAGGAATAATTTAGCTAACAATACAAGACAAGACTCTATTCTTTACAAATTCGACGACAAATAATAACCTAGAGAAACTAACAATTTAGCCTCTCCTCCGACGGCGGTCTGAAATAAAAATCGACTTATAGAAAGTACACTCTAAACGTATTTCTAACTAATAAAGTTTTAATAAAGGTACCTAAAATGTTTTTTTTTATTTAAAAAAATTAACATTATAACACTTTTAAAAATAAGGTATTACATATAAATTCATTTATATATTTAATAATTATATCGTCCCAATATAAAATTTTTTTGTTGTTTTTCTTGGTGCACATTGTGAATCTAGCGTAGGTAGTAAGCGTTCCTAACGGGCGAAATTGAAAAATATCGTACGAGTTAGTAGCTTAAGGTAATTAACCACATCACGCATTGTGACGTAAGCATGAGGCGATACTTTTAAACCAATCAGAATATTCATATATATAAATAAGGGTGGGAGTTTCTTTGAAAATTTCAGTTAGCGCGTCCTTGCAACGACGCCACTTCACTAAAAGTCTTCGAACGAGACGGACGAGATGGCACTTTCGGACATAACTTAGAAATTTATAAGCTTCCAGTATTCTAAATTTAAGATGTCAAGGCCGGTACCAAATTTTATTAACGCAACAAAAGAAGAAGTCAGAAGCGATTATTTATGTTTCAAATAAGTAAAAGTTTATATCATTTTTGTTTAAGAGCGCTGATTGCAAGAGCGATGTGTTAAGTGTTAAGTGTACAAAACCCATCTGAAGTGTTTAATGGTATATGTTATAGTGTTTTACAAGTAATGTGCACAACCAGGTACGTTTTAGATAATAATAAAGAAAATGTATTTTAATGTTAAATAAGTTGAATTTTAATTGATAAACGGTTAACACATGAACGGTAGAAATTGTCTTTTGAATATTCATTTCTAAAATGAAATTGGAAAACTTAAGTTACTACCTTCTCGATATATATAAATTTTAAAGGTTAATAAGTAATTAAAATATATGGAATAGTTAGCAGTAATTAAAGGTTAATTACTCGACACATTGGTGTCATGTGTTCTTTTGTAATTTGTCATTAATTAATAAATTGTTTGACTTTGTATTTTTAAAACTTTCAATTCTAATTTCACAAGTACAGTAACCTAGTTCTAGCTTAAAGAAATGAAGACCGTTACTGACAGACAATAATTTGCCTGAACTGTAACGTTAGAACTAGTAGCCCTGGTAAGTAAAATTAATTATGTTTGTAATAAGCAATTAAACATTAATAATAACACATTTCAACAAAAGATAAACTTACCCCAGGAAAAAGTGCTAGTCCGTTACAACATGTAGTACCATAGTTTGTTATATGTTCTGGGGGAAATTTGTGTAAAATCAACTAGCCACAATGTTAAATAAAATTTCCACATTTCTATGTTTCGTTATCTAGATATTTCGTGACATTGTATAAAGTATACAATTTATGATATTGTTGTGTGTTGTTCTACAGTGAACGTATTACCTTTGCAAGTAATAGTATTGAAACTAATAAGAGACAAAGTCGTGACGTCACTTTAAATATTTTAATGCGAATATCAACCATTAACGTAACAACAAATTACGTTTGACGAATTGTTATATTTCATTTTCTTAATTATAAAACAATATTTTATGGAAATATTAGTATATATGATACTGTACGTTCATTATATAAAGTCCTGGTGTTTACATGAACTAAATACTATTAGGCCTAAATAAATAGAAAACTTCGATTAGAATTTCTATATACAATACTGGAATATATGTGTCATTGAAGAAAAAGATAATGTGTAGAAAATACATAATTATTAGTATTTGTTTTCAAAATAAACAAAAAATTGAGTGTTCGAGTCAGCGCTCGAAGTTTGAACGTGCTACTTTGATCTATTTATTAAAATCGCTCAGCTGTGCCCTGACGGTATTGGTCACGTGATTTCTGACCCACTAATCGATATATGGAACAAGTATTGACTTTTTCCTGGTGACCTCTCTGAACCCCCTCCCTTCTTTTCTACGTATTTTCCGCTTCAACACACCGGAGAAGTATTTCGTCTCTCGACCAGGTCAGTCCGCTGTAAAACCGCGCCGTTCTCTCCCGCATGTGCTTTGTGTTTAGTAGCCAATTTTAACGTACCGCGAGCATTTATTAATATGTGGGTAACATTCGGACCGCGTTAATCAACTTTTTGAACTATATGTCGCCGCTTTGTTAAAGTGTCGTTCGGTTACACCGGTTGTGCAACCAAGTGCGTAGCCGCGCGGTAAGAACTAAAGTGCCTTGTAAGGTAAACTTTTACTTGTTACTCATGATTTAAATTGAGTTTTAGTTACGTTACTGCCGTCAAGACTTCTCTGCAGCATCCGACGACCACAGTACTGTGGAAGATTTACCACCCCGCTCCTTCGAAGGTTACATCACTTCTTACCTCGGGTAAGTGTTTAGATAAGGCTTAATGAGAACTTGTAGTTTATATTCACGTTAAATTCAGTGTCGTTGTGATTTTATTCCTAAATGGCTAGATTTTGCTTAGAGCAGTTTTAAACTTTCTATGTTAATTGGGAAGCTTGATTGCGCAACAGTTAGTAAGCTTACGGACCCATGCGTCGTGTCTACCCTCGCCTTGTGATTCACGATTGCGCAACTGCAAGTAACCTTGTAGACAATGTTTTACCGCACCGCGTCTAATTCTAACTTTTAGTCTCTCTACAGACTAATCATTGAGTTTTCAGCTTTTATAAAATTATTATTATTTAGTGATTATCTGGCATCGGCTTTTAATGAACCCTTTAATACAGGGTTCCTGTAAATCCAATGCCCTTCTTTTCCCATTTGTGTCATATGGAGACGAACTTTTCAGAAAAGGTGGACAATTGGTCGGTGATTCGTTAACAGTGCTTCTTAGACTGGCAGGTGATTAGATGTAATCTTGCCGCCTCTCATAGTTAGGGGAGGTACTGGTACCATCCAGGCCAAATCTGTGCGGGAGGCCTTCTAGATAGTAATGTCTGGTGTACATGCCAAAGCTAACAGCGGCAGTTGGTGTTTGCAGAGTGCAAATAAAGTTGTAAATGACATCCCATCATTTTCCTGTGCATGACCTTTACGTAGGTATTGTCAGTGATATTCCTGATAACCTATCTATCATTTAAATTAAGATAGGCTAATTGAAACCGGGGGATGCTCCATGCATACACTTAGTTTTACAGTCTCTCTTCCCTTCTGTTTACTATTCACCCCTACAATCAGCAATAGAAACAATCCATACAATATATACAGAAAAAGCATTAGTGTTTCAGCCAAAGTGCTATGCTACCAAACAGTGCAAATGAAACTGGTACATCTTCTAATTAGGCTACACCGTCGGATCAATATGCAGTAACTAGGACACAGAGGTAAAAACTGTCTTCCTTTCCGGGAAGAGCTACTAACAGGAGTTCCCGAACTTTCAGCAACGGGTGTTATTTTGCATCGACAGTAATCGATTGGCGGCCAATTCTCTACGGTTTGCAGTATTGCCCCCAATTTATTTTTAATAAACAAATTGCTTTTTACAATCTCCAATACATTTAGATCTTACGTAAGTTTAAAAAGATGTTTTCATAATAAACTTTCGTAAATTATTTCTAGCTGCTCTATGTATACTAAAATACTACTGCGAGTGTGTGTGTGTGTGTGTGTGTGTGTGTGTGTGTGTGTGTGTGTGTGTGTGTGTGTGTGTGTGTGTGTGAGCGCGGGGGTGTTTGTGCGCGTTTGTAATAATAACAATCGTAAAAGTATTATTGTTCTGTATATTTACTTAATAACTTCGTTTCATTGGAAAAATCAAACTACTTTTACTTTTTTAAATTAAAAAAAAAAACATTTTAGGTTTCTTTATTAAAACGTTATTAGTCAGAAATACGTTTAGAGTGTATTTTCTATAATTCGTTTTTTTTATTCCAAACCGCTGTCGGAGGAGAGGCTAAATTGTTAGTTTACTAGGTTATAATTTGTCGTTGAATTTATAAAGAATAGAGTCTTGTCTTGTACTGTTAGCTAAATTATTTCTAAATCTATACACGCACAGAGGCCTACTTATCTAAATAATAACATTGTCTGAATGTCCAAAATATCTAAAACTCCAGGTTGTCGGAACAAATACAAACACTTATTGATAACTATAACTTCTTTAATAAAATTCTAACTGCAGCCATCGTTTAACCCTGGTTTGATATTCTTTTTCTTTCTAATATTGACACTGTGGTAGGTAGTCTTGAAAGTAATATAGACCTACATTTCAAAATTATTCTTTTAAGAAATCTGTATCAGTATTAAAAAAAAAAAAAACTGTCAACGTATTTATAACAATAGAATGATAGGTGGTACTAACAACGGTAAATGTGGAATGGTAATTTTAGGGTAAACATGAATTTGAAAATGAAACTTATGTATAATTCAGGGCTACTAAAACGTTATTGTATGAAGGGCCAATAGTTAAAAAAAACAGATTGGGAGCCACGTACCAGGTTATATTATTAATAATATTATAATTGATTGTTATAATTATTTTTTTATAATTCTAGATACAAATCTAAATAAGATCGTCGCCTTAAACTACGAATTTTTCGGAGGTTAGTTTCATAATCGATAATTTTTATTGCTATTGTTAAAATGTATAGCTTATGGGAAAGAAAACAATGAGTTGGTCCTCTTATCTTTTTGTTGTCTATGTTGTATTTTGAGAGCATTATTATGTTAATAAATATTCAACTAACAATAACGGCAATCCTAACTAAAAATTAATTACAACTGTGTGATATTATTTTTGAACATCTAAAATATCGGTTGTTACGGGGCGTAGTTTGCTCTTCGACGATATATTTGTTCAAATAATATAGTTTGAATTAATTTATGCTCATATATTTAATGAATGTTTTATTTGGAAAATAATAGGTAGAATTATATTATTTACATTCATTACAATTTAGATACTAAAATATTTAACTTAACTATTTAAACTGTTAAAATTATTCTATTTCAAATATAAAGTATTGGTACATGAAACAGCAATTATAATTTTAACGAATGGTAATATATAATTGTATTATTTCCATTATTTCCTTATAAAAAGATTACATGCCTGTTTATGGATCATGCCATTACACTGATTATCTATAAATATTTGTGATGTGGTTTTCAATATAATCTACAGCAACAATATTTGTAGATAATTGTATGTTCTGTGGAAAACAATATCTCTGCCATTCTTTCTATAACCTTGCAAGTGCTAAGCAAATGCAAGAAAACAGTGTGTTATAATTACAACTGATAAATAATATGTTTTTATTATATATTAAAATCAATTCCTTTCACGCTGTAGTGTTTACTGATATCTAAACATCATGAAAAAAATTAGTTAATGAAGGAAGAGAAGCGTGTTGGCTGTATATAAAATATCAGATGTATTTTTAAATATTAGAATGCAAAATCATTTCTAACGTACTAAGTCCTCCGGCACAATAACTTTCCACAGCCTAGAGTGTTTGAGTGGTGAGGCAACGGGTCAAAGTTAGGGTGATTACTGAAGTTCGGAACAACTCAACTAGTCTGCATTAACCTGGTTAGAGTGAGCTTGATTTCCAATAACAGGTCCTAATATGTTATTATATATATATATATATATATATATATATATATATATATATATATATATATATATAAATATAAAATACGTTTTCTTGTTTAATAATTTAAAACAACACAGGTTATTCAAATACAAGAATATTTATTATTTTATATCCAAAGCTTTTCGTTGGCAAACAGTACCAACATCATCAGGAATGAAAATTATAATCTTATAATTTTCATTCCTGATGATGTTGGTACTGTTTGCCAACGAAAAGCTTCGGATATAAAATAATAAATATTCTTGTATTTGAATAACCTGTGTTGTTTTAAAATATATATATATATATATATATATATATATATATATATATATATATATATATATATATATATTCACATAACATACATATAAATATGTATGTTTATTTGAAAACACACACACTTAACCACACAAACACACACACATACACACTGCCGCGGCCTTCCCTAACTTCTTTTTTCTCGGCGGGAGCCGTCACCCTCCAGTCCGACCGCGGTCCAAATATGATCTCACCCAACTTACCAGTTCCTGGTACCTGTGGTATGTCGAGCTCGATCTGCCAGTGAATAAATTCCTGAACTTTGTTTTGAAAAACCAACCACAAGGTTTTTACCTTACTTAAAAGTTAATTTATTTCTTATACCTTGGTTAAAAATATTTGTAACGAACGTTTTTCTTAATTCTATGTTATTTATTTATTCTCTACTCTTTTTAATGATTGGAAAAATTCTATAATTTAAAATTCTAAATCTTTAATTAATTTCACCACATGATGGTTTTAGTAAATTCAACCACTGTTTGTTATAAATTGTTTAATTCTCTAAAATTGAAATAATATTTAAAATCGATTTTATTACATGATCTTTACTTTTTCTGGAAATTTAACTCATTATGCATTTCTTTTTTAATAAGCAATTATTTTTACATAAAGTTATTTCTGTATTTTCTTAAAATTTGTCCAAATTTTGCTTATATTATTGTTCAACAGCTTTAACGCTCATAGTCTATCCTTGAACAGGTCGCAACTTAAAGTTCAAATTAAACACTTAAATTTACTCACATATTCAATTAGACAAGAAAATAATTTATAATAATTTGTTTTATCGCATGTCCATATAACTCTTTCATGAAAGCAACAGGTGAAATTACTTCTTAGTAATACTGTGTTTCAATTATTTCTGTGCTCCCACACATAATTCTGCTGGATTTTAGTAAATATTTCTCTTGATTTAATTTTAATCAATTATCTAATCCTGTTTTCTTCATATCGGATATATGAACATAGAACATTTTAAACTGTGATTATAAAGTAAATAAATTCATATTCTTTTGTTTTAAGATTCTCTTGATACTTATGACATTAACTTTTAAATTCATTACTTTATTTCTTATTTTGAATATCAAGTGGATAGACTATTTTTTTCGTTAAATAAATGTAACTTTAATCATTTGCTTTTCATATTTGATATTAATTACGGGAACAATATTTTATTTTATAACCACCTTTTATGAAGCTTTTTGAAAATAAGTAAATTGGTTATATATTCTCTTAGTTTTAATTAACTTTTTTAGTAATTGATAATTTTACTGTTATTTCAAAATGTGGTAATTATTCTTTAGAAAACTTATAAATGTTTAAAAATTGGTTTATACTATTAAAATTTAGACTTGCCCCAAAACCTTCACTGTGATTGTTTCTATTGTCCCTCGGATGTTGTCCTGGAATCCTTGGTTCCCCCTCGGATGCGGTCCTGGAGTCCTTGGGTCAGCAGCAAACGCACTAGATCGTTTTAAGGACCGTCTTTAATACTCTTCTACATTAATTTACATTTTACAAAAATAATAAAATGTTCGTTCTCGCGGAAACGCCGCAAAGCAGACCATCTTCACGTCCATCTAGTGCTAGTCGATGTCTTTAGCCACGGAACATCATCCTGGAAACGCCTCTGGATGTCCTTGCTAAAAATACGTCCGTTCGGTTCTAAATCTTATTTGCGTTTCTCGACTCGTCGGGCGGTTCCCCACCCCTACGACAAGAGGTTTTTTATTTACTCCAGACAAGTCAGTTCAGATCTGCAATGGTAATTGTCTATTAAAATTTCTCTTTTTGTATTGGTTCGATTTTAGCTAGGCCTCGTAAGTGTTCCTTGCGGTGCAAATTTAGATAATTCCTTAAACCATGGTCCATTATCATGATTTGAGATGCTGCTACAAACTTGATCGACATTTCTAACCCTTTCCGTTCATGAGTTGCGCTACTATAGACATATTTCTTCTTTCCTCGGCAGTTTATCGTTTTTGGACCAATTACACAACCTTTCTTTCTTTTACTCTATTAGTACATAATTTCAATTATATCCTTTTCATTAATTTTGCTTTTAACACAATTATCCTTTATCTAATTTTATATGTAGCTTTAGTGGTTCCTTTCTAAAATTTTATACTTACATTTGCTACGTTTGTTATTTAATCTAATTACCAATTTATTTCTTTTTTCTTATAACAATGTTTGAAAAGATTTTGGGCTAGCCTCAATCTTTTCCCTTGAGACGGTTTTGGCCGTCTCAACACACACACACACACACACACACACACACACACACACACACACACACACACACACACACACACACACACACACACACACACACACACACACACACACACACACACACACACACACACACACACACACACACACACACACACACACACACACACACACACACACACACACACACACACACACACACACACACACAATTACACAATTTCCTTTAGTTTAGTTTACCTCTATGCCGATAAAAGCTATCGATGACATATTACCACACTGGGAGAAAATTCAAAGTATCTTAGCACTTGTATAGACTCCATACTTTCTTTGTATGTTCATGCATAATTTCACTTATAAAAACTATTCCATACATTTTGAAATAGACATTTAAAGTCATTGTTCAATCTTCTATTGCATTGATTGTGAAGGGCGTACTCCACAGAATACAGAGTTTTTAAAAACTCTTTTAGACATATTTCTATATATTATATTACATTTTGTTATTTTCAATTCATATGACATATTTTCAGTTCCAATTGTAGTTTTTTGTAACCGATATCTAAGAGTTTCGTAAAACATGTTCACCATAATGTTAAAAGTAATGTATGTAAGTATGAAGTGAAGACAAATGAGTAGTGAGACGTTTTAGTCATAGTTAGCAACAACGATTAGCGTAACATGGCCAGCAGGTCAACGCGTCGTGGTAATTACTGAAGTTTCGAACAGGAACGCAACTAATCTATCGGTAACTAGTTGCATCAAGCTCGTTGCTGCCATTATAGGTACGAAGTTTGTAGAGAAACTTTGGTTTCAGGTTACGCGATGCAAACAGACGTTTCAAAGGGACTGAATCATCATGGATTGGTTTGTAATACACATCGTATGACGTTTATTTAACAAAGTAGACGTTTATTTTAATGTAAATATGCTTTTAAACTACCTTGGAGAAACTTGGACCCCAATGTAAAATAATTGCTACTTAAATGAGGGAAAATAATATCAAGAGATACGAAAAGGATGATTATATATAATACATTAAAACCCCTTATAATCAAGAGCAGACCTGCAGATAATGAACACAAAAAAAACCTGGAAATACTAGTGTCGCTCGGAAACGATCATCTATAGCTGAAGATTCCATTATAAATCTTCAAGGCCCAAGAAGTAGACCCAGTTGACACAGAAGTAAAATAAACATTAGCTCTAAGAAACAAAATAATAATTAAATACATTTTTTTGAAACATTAGAGAGCCTCATTACTTTTTTTGAACAATTCTGAGAGAAGTATTTTATTAAAATAAATAATGACAATTTTTTATTTAAAGAGTTAAGATAGTCTTTTACTTTGCCTTGAAACAATTGTAAGAGAAATCTATGTTTTAGAATAATTAATAGGACCCTATGATTTTAAAAAAAAGAAACCTATTACTTTGCCTTGAAACAAATGTAAGCGAAATATTTTATGTTTCTCTGATCGCTAATATTAAGCATTTCATAATATAAAAATTCTGGACGAAAATATAGTAAAATAAAGGGTATATATATTAAAATAAGAGAAATATATTAAAATTAAAATTATTAAATTTATTTTATTTAAAAGGTTAACAAAGTAGCTTTTTTTGACTTGAAACAAATGTAAGAGAAATATATATTTTAGAACACTTAATGGGATCTTATAGTTAAATGAAGTGAACTTTTTTGCCTTGACACAAATGTAAGAGAAATATATATTTTAGAACAAGTAATAGGGTCTTATAGTTAAATGAAGTGAACTTATTGCCTTGAAACAAATGTAAGAGAAATATATATTTTAGAACAGTTAGTGGGATCTTATAGTTAAATTAAATGAACTTTTTTGAATTGAAACAAATGTAAGAGAAATATATATTTTAGAACAGTTAATGGGATCTTATAGTTAAATGAAATGAACTTTTTTGCCTTGAAACAAATGTAAGAGAAATATATATTTTAGAACAAGTATTAGGGTCTTATAGTTAAATGAAATGAATTTTTTTGCCTTGAAACAAATGTAAGAGAAATATATATTTTAGAACAGTTAATGGGATCTTATAGTTAAATGAAATGAACTTTTTTGCCTTGAAACAAATGTAAGAGAAATATATATTTTAGAACAGTTAATGGGATCTTATAGTTAAATGAAATGACCTTTTTTGCCTTGAAACAAATGTAAGAGAAATATATATTTTAGAACACTTAATGGGATCTTATAGTTAAATGAAGTGAACTTTTTTGCATTGACACAAATGTAAGAGAAATATATATTTTAGAACAAGTAATAGGGTCTTATAGCTTTAAAAGTAAGAAACCATTACCTTAAACCAATTTAGGCGAACTATTTTACGGTTCTATGATTGGTACAAATGAAGCCTTTAATAATATAAAAAATCTGGACGGTAATATAGTACAGTAAGGGTGTACGTGTATAAATAGTAAAATAAGAGAAATATTTTATTAAAACAAAAAATGAAAATATTATTTCAAAAAGTTAAGAAAGTCTTTTACTTTGCCTTGGAAGAAATGTAAGAGAAATATATATTTTAGAACCGTTAATAGGAACTTATAGTTTTAAAAGTAAGAAACCCATTACTTTGCCTAATAAAAATGTAAGCGATCTATTTTACGGTTCTCTGATTGGTACAAATGAAGCCTTTAATAATATAAGTAATCTGGAAGAAGATAAAGTACAATAAGGGTATAAGGGTATAAGGGTTTATATGGTAAAATAAAAGAAATATTTTATAATTATATTTCCTAAATTTATTTTATTTTATAAGCTATGAAAGCTACTTTTATCCTTGAAACCAATGTAAGATGAATATATATTTTAAAACAGGTAGTGGGATCTTTTAATTAAATTGAATTAACCTTTTTTGCCTTGAAACAAAAGTGTACATACATACATATATATATATATATATATATATATATATATATATATATATATTAAATATGGTGATATGTTTTCTTGTAATATAGTTAATAAATTAAAAATATTTCAAAAACAAGAATACTTTTAATGAATATATGTATTCAAAGCTTTTCACCGATAAAATAGTACCAGCATCTTCAGGAAAATAATTATCTTATAAAATATTTTTACAAAATTGAGAAAACAATTTACAAAATAAACTTTGTTAAAATATTTTATTAGATAATTATTTTCCTGAAGAGGCTGGTACAATTTATCGGAGAAAAGCTTTGAATAAATATATTCATTAAAAGTATTCTCGTTTTTTTAAATATTTTTAATTTATTATATTTATATATATATATATATATATATATATATATATATATATATATATATATATATATATATATATATATATTAGATTAATTAATGAGGCACTATAATTTTAAAAGTAAGAGACCCATTACTTTCTCTTAAAACAAATGTATGTGAACTATTTTACACTGATCTCTAATTGATATAAATAAATCCCTTAGTAGTACAAAAAATCTGGGCAAAATTTAGTAAAAAAAGTTGGAAGAAATATTTTTTTAATATAATTATTAAACATATTTCATTTAAAAAGTTAGGAAATTTATTTACTTTCCCTTCAAATAAATCTAAAAGAACTATTATGTTGTTATATTTATTAAAATTATTTTATTTAAAAGATTGTTTCACTTTGGATTGACTAAAATGTGCGAGAACTATGTTATTACCTGTCCTCGGGTCGGTAATATTACACGTTCAAAAATTAGGTAACTCCCAGAATTGGAACATTCGCCGAGAAAGAGTGAACCTATTTGGTTTAAAACGTCAGTGAGTAGTAATTAAACAATTCTTTAAATAAGTGCTTGTTCAAAAATTTCGAGATGGCACTCCAAAAATTGAAAATTTTAAATATTAGGTTTAGACAAATATTTGGTTTAGACAAATATTTGGTAGAAAGGAATTTATTAGGATTTCTATTTATTTCTCATATTGATGGGAACATTTATTCCTAGGCACCTAACTATTGTTATTCTAGGACACACCTTAGTAGTTGACGTTTTCCTCTACCTGGCGTCGCTAATTAATGTTACATGAAATTCTTCCAAGAAACTCTCTTTACGGGTTTATTTAGAAGTCGTTTACGATCTCGTGAACTTGTCAGGGCAATAAATTTCCTGACTTACTCGTTCCACTTACGTCCGTTTCAACCAACAGTAAATTTCTTTATGTCGGGGAGGGTTTTGTATTCAGCGCATTGCATTAGCCGATTGTTAGGATTATTTCTTGCAGGGCAGGGTACACTCATAAAAACTAATACAAAATTTATAAGTGCAATAAATAACAGTGATGCAAAAATTATGACCTTTGTTTAATCTAAAATGTGAAATGAAGATTTATAATGAAAGAATTATTTAATAATAACTCTGAAAAAAATAATTTTCCAAATTTTGTAGTTAAAGGGCAAAAAAATTACCAGCATTAATATTTAGTGAGTATAAAAGAGGGAAAATGTTTTAAAAAATATACTTTTAATATTAATGTAAATAAATGATAATTTATTGGTTGTAGCTGATCAGTTACATCATGCATTTACACATACCTGCTACTCTCTCATTGATCTTAATACTACCTTATTATTGACACAGTTATTATAACTTTTTTTAAACTATGACTAACACATATTTATAGGAACAACTGAACACAAATAATAGTGTAAAATTAAACCTTATATCTCGGCAAAAGTACAGTTATTATGGTATTTATCGTTCACACACACACACACACACACACACGCACGCTCGTGCGTGTGTTCATATTTTATATGACTAATAATGTCTTATGGATTGTTTCAAAACAGTTCTTCTTCATATTGGTAACATAATGAATTCCTCACTTTTTGCACTATACCCAAGAAAATCGCTTACAACCAGGTACTTTGCACCTCTGCCTCACTTCCAGATACAATGGGAGGTGACCAACTTCATCTTGCCTTACATCTCTTGGAGATACATGTGCTGCAGGCCGTTTCACGTTTATATCTCGTTTCTTCTTTAAATAAATATCGAAATCTTGTTGCTGTTCATGACGAGCTGGTTGTTAATTCTTATTACACCATTGCTATTACTTGCGACCAGACTTTTTGCTAATTAAAAGTTGTTAATTTGTTAACTTACACTTGGAGGAAACGTTTTTGTCTTACGACTTCTTCAGCCTCGTTTTTTTGCCGCTAAGAATGCTGCAGTTGTGCTTCCTTGGTATGTCCACAACTAACTACCAGAGGAACTAAACACAATCAAATATTTAGCTCATAAAAATGATATGACAATTATTTAAGAGACAAACTACACAGACAAATACTCAACAAGAACAGTAACAACAACACAAACAACAAAAACACGAACACAAACAAATTCATCACCCTCACATACATAAACAAACTCACAAATAAAATAGCACACCAATTCAAAAAAGAATACAATGTAACTTACAGAACAACAAATAAAAGCCAAACGGCTATCAGACACAGCATTAATAACAATACCAACACATACAATAACCAGGGAGAATACAAACTAAAATGCAACAACTGCAATAAGTTCTATATTGGACAAACAGGCAGATCTTTTGCCGAAAGATATAAAGAACACAAAAGTGCACTGCACACTTTTATTGAATCCACTTTCGCAATTCACCTCATGGACACTAAACACTAGAACAGTATATTGACATAGGAGTGTATAGACGTAGAGTGTATATAGACAAAAGAACACACATGAAAATGACATCTTAAATGAACAAACACGGCACTGATCACACATACTCTTCGATCGCATCACTTCTAACTTTCAAAATAATGGTACCGAGGAAGCACAACTGCAGCATTCCTAGCGGCAAAAATACGTGGCTGAAAAAGTCATACGACGAAAGCATTTCCTCTAAATGTAAGTTAACAATTTATTAACTTTTAGTTAAAAAAACAGCCCAGTCGCAAGTAATAGTAAAAGTGTTTAAATAAATATAGAAACTTTAATCTAATGGAATGCAAAGTCTCAATATGAACCGACACAATAACAAACGAACAAATAGGCCAAATATATTTTTACAAGAAAAAATCTTACTTTAGAAAAACCTTAAACTTAGAATAAATACACACACACACACACACACACACACACACACACACACACACACACTATAGTGTAGCATTTACAGTTTCCTTATAGCCATTTAGAAATCGAAAACATAAGTCAGAAACAAACAATAATGATTGACCAATATTTTAGTCTTAATAACAGTGTCAAGAAAGCAGAAATGTACGAGATGTGGACAGAAATGCAATCAACTAGTATAAATAACCAAAAGCTTAATAATCCAAACATTTAAAGTAAAAAAAATGTTTCTGAATGAAACATATTTTCATTTGGTTTTGAAACATTGTTTAAAAGGTTAGTATATTTATTGGTAATTATAAAAACGTTTATTATAGTAGATATTAGAAACTTCATTATAAAGAAATGTAATACATAAAGGCCGAAAGAGCGGTTATATATAAAAGTCGAACACGAACTTAGTTAAATATTAAGGTCGTACAATATTAATGTGACGTTATGCAATTACTGTAGAAATATAAATTTGTGAATACTATCTGTAATACCGTATATCCTTACGGTAATTGTCTAAACTTCAACATATTCAAATGTTTATTTAATAAGCTCAGTCAGTTAAACAAAAACTAATAAACAATATCCTGTATAACTACAGTTTAAGATTGAAAAAGAGTATATTCAATATAAAATATAGGTTTATTAAAACATTGAAACAATGATTGTCTAATAGATGGATATTAATTTCTATGCTTAAATTTACGATAAATGGACTTGTTTACATAACCTAGAAATATAAATAGTGGCACACGGGTCACTGAAACGTAGACTGACGACGTAATATTGATAGCTTTGCTTACGTCTGGAGACTTGTATGCCGAGTTATTATGGTTTAACTGGAGGCTATTTGTCTTTTCGTGGGTTTAGTTTTTAAATTAGTTTCATTTTGCTTCAAAAAAACTTTTAAAAACTATCAAGATTAACGTTCAAAATCATTATGTTTATGCAGAGAGATTTTACTCTAATGCGTTAAATAGCGTAATTTCTGGACGTTGTAAAGTAAGCAAAAATATTTAAATAATTATTATTGTGAATGATTATCTTATTGTTTGCAATAAAAATAATTGTTCGTTGATAGTATGACGCTATCAGGGTGTATCAGTTAGTAACTGCTAGTGATAATTTGATCTAACTAGTATAAAGCATATTTTGGTAATTTAAATAAGGTCTACTCTTATTACTTTAAGTAGGTAAAGATTATAATAAGCTTTTACATGATAAAATATTTATTATATTATACCACGTAGAATATAATAAAATACTAAATATATCATGCAACTTTGAATATTATACACTATTTAGAAAGTAATAAATTAACAAATATAATATACAACTGAATATAATATACTAATAAAATATAAGTATGCAATGAATATAGTATACTACCGGTTATATTATACAATGTAGAAAACAGTACAATAAACTATCGTGTATAATACTATACTAGATATCGTGTATGTCGTGTATTACTAGCATATAATAAACTACTGAATATAATATACACCTACTATAATGTTTATTAAAAACTACTAAATGTACTACTGAATTATATTGTTTAAAATATACACTATGAAATTAACGATTAATTTATACAAATTGATACAAAATGAAAATCAGAATATAAATAGGTACTGAATATAATAAACTACTTAAAATATAATAACCTAATAAAAATAACATAGTATTCATAATATAAAAACTATTTAATATATTATATTGTTTAAAATATACACTATGAAATTAACGATTAATTTATACAACTTAATACAAAATGAAAATCAGAATATAAATAGGTACTGAATAAAATAAACTGCTTAAAATATAACGTAATAAAAATTCATAGTATTCAGAATATAAAAAACTACTGAATATAATACACATATTTAAAATAGTCACTATTAAACTAACGATTATTTCAACACCTGATTATAAAATACTAATTAGGATATAATTACGTATTTCATACAATATATGCTTACAGCTTAGAATATATTAAACCAATAAATATGACATAGTATTTAGTTTATAAAATACCATTTGAAATAAATTAAACTATAATATGTAATATACAAATATAAATATGATAAACTACTGAATGTAATATATTACTAAAATATAATACACTACTAAATATATCATTCAAAATATAATATTAATATATTTAACCTAATATACTACCTATAATATAATAAACTGCAGGATATATTATACTACAAAAAGTATAATAAAGTACGATATACGATATACGATTAACAATATGAAAAACTACTCAATATAATATATTTCTAAAATATAATGTACTACTAAATATAATATATCACTCAAAATATAATAACAATATAGTTAACCTAATATACTACCTATAATATAATAAACTGCAGGATATAATATACTACAAAAAGTATAATACACTACGATATATAATATACGATTAAAAATATGAAAAACTACCTAATTTAATCGACTACTTGGAATATAACATACTACTAAATAAATTATACTACGTAGTATATAAGAAAACAACAGAATATAATATATTACTTAAAATTATATAAATTGCTAAATATACTACACTAAATAGAAGTAAAAAACTACTAAATATAGTATATTTAGTATATTTAAATAAATTATTGTTAGGATGATTCATAAAAATAAATAAGACCTTTGTTAATTGTACTCTATTATTATTGAAATATTGAGCACTGGAAGTAATTGTAATAGCAAATGTTCAACACAAACTTTAAAAGGTTTTTTTATGTTTTGTCCTTTATTGGTCCTATATTGATCTTATTTGGTCCACTGTTGTCACTAATGATAATATTTGATTATGGTAGAAATCCTTTTCTTTACATATAATACACATGCAAATTTATAACTGGTTGTTGATTCTTTTCTACTTGAATGTACTTGATCTTGGTTATGATTAGTTTAGTCTATATTTAAGCTTCTTTGAGCTTAGCTTGTGAGGTTATAAGTTGTAGTTGTAGTTGTCCTAGTTGTAAGGAGTAACACTCACTGATGATGATGACTTGGTAATTAAAACGCGTATGAGTAAATAAATGATTAATTTGTGAGTTTTGTGTATGTTTTTAGTCTATATTCTTTATTTTGAACGTTATGCCATAGTTGTTAGACGTGTGTCTCAGTGTCGTCCGCATATATTATATTATTTGCTTTTACATTAGTCTTTATACACTCTTTATCACTGTCCATTTATCTTTCATATAGCGTTGTCCTAAGCACTATCGCAGAACAGTAAAAACATATGGCCAAATACTGATAATAAAATAAAATTTCGCAATAATACCTAAATTGTTTTATATTATTAAATTTCTATTATTAAACACTGTTACTTACAAATTCTACATTTACAAAATTAAAAATTTTAGTTATTCTGTACACATGTTAGAGCTGTAACTGTTAGGAACGCCATTTGTTTTAACATTTTTATAAATATAACTTCTAATTTTGAAATGTTCTTGTTTTTAAATGCATTCAGCTAAATGTATTTAGGTTAACTGTAGTTCAGTAAAAACGTTAGTAACAATAATTTACCATTGGAATTGCATTAATTAAGATCAAAATTTGTTTGATTTAGATGATTCGGAAATTCTTAAAAGTACCCTACAGTATTTTATGCTACTTTTTTAAAAAGTGTTTTATACAAATATTTTTCTATTTTAACAAAATTAATTTAAATACGATATTTAAAAAACAACCTAAAACACACATTAGAAATATATTTCCATGAAAAATACATTATTATTTAGAGAATTTATAGGAGAACAATATTTCTATTAAAAACTAGAAATAAATCATATTTGGTAAACCAATTTATTCGGAATATAAATGTACAGATCTGCAATGCTGTAATAAAACCACTGTGGTGGCCATATTTCAAGCAGAAATTCCCCATACGACATTGTAAATTCGCCTACATCCTTGTCTATTTAAAACAAAATAAAATAACCTGAATATATTTATTTAGAAAATTTCGAAATAAAAAATTGTTTTAATTTGTTTTTAAATGCTAAGAAAATTATTTGTGTGGCGTATAAACACATAAAATATTTAGGAAATATTTATATCAGAGTTAGAAAACTAAATAAAACTTTAAAAACTAGCTTCAAAATAATTACCTTTATAGGCCTAAATTATATGGAATTATATAATACAATAATATATAATTTAGAATGAATAAAATTTAAAGACAAATCTTTGAAATAAATGTCAGTTAAGCTCTATATTGGAAATAAAATTTTACAATATACAAATAACTACAAAATAAAATAATAGAAAGAATAATGTAGTGACACTCTATTTTTACTCTTACTGTATTACACGCACTTATAATACTCGTAATATTAGCAAACATTGAGCTAGGTTTCTAAAGTATATACATATATTTATTCTCTTTTCAAACTAACTATTGTGCCTATATTTAAACGGTAGAGCCTACTTTCGAAATTTTAAACTCTATTTTCGAAAGCCACTTGGAAACAATGAGTCATAAAAATAAGATGCTCACTAACTACTCAACCATGTGTTTTCTATTGTTTTCTATTTCCAAAATAAGAAAAACCTCTGAAATAAAGTATACTCTAATCTTCTTTAGTTTTCTTTCTGTATACTTTTCTGGGTTTTCCCGAAAAATAACGTTAAAATCTTTTAATATATGAAATTTAAAGTTATTACAAATATTTTGAAATTAAAACCTGTTTTAACAAAAAATACATGTTCTTGAAAAATACTACTTGTAGCTTAAAACTTTTCTGGCGTAGACAAAGTTTAATAACTGAAAAAAATATAACATTATAACAATATTGAAAGATTGGTTTTTTAAACCTTATATTTAAAACCAATAGAATGAATAAAATATCGGAACTATCAAGCTAATGTTTTTGGTTTTAATAATAGACCTACACTATAAGAAGTATAATGAATTTAAAAGGTATCAGCGACGAAATTTTCAACGTCCCATACGTTCTGCAAGCGAAACGAAATTTGTGATTTTGAACACTTTTTTAGACATCACGCTGACTGTTATTCTATTATTTCAGTTGACAAAACAATACATAAAACAGATATAAGTAAACTCATTGTCCTTTGAGATCAAATAGACGGTTCAAAACTAAATTATCTTTAACCCATTGTAAAACCAAATAGTTGAGATCTAAAGCAATGATTTTTTTCAGGTGTTAAGTTGTCAGCCCGTTTATTATAAAACCCAAAAGAGGCGACTACAAAGCAGAAATAATGATAACATGATTTCCCTTCACTAAGTGAGACAGGTGGTTAAAAAATCCGTTATTCCTCTGTTACTTTTTGTCGTACTACAATAGATTTTTGGTTTTGAAAAATTTTCAGAAAAAGTAAATTTGTACTAATTTAATTCTCTTTAATTGAGGAAGGGAAGTTTCAATATTTTGAATGCTTTTCATTTTTAAAATATAAGTGTTTTTAAAACCTTAAAAAAAGACTTTTTTTGACACTGAAGTTTTTCAGACTTTTAATTTGATAAATGTTCTCACATTTAAGATATATTTTTTACTAAAAAACCAGACATTTAGAATAACTAAAAGACAAGCAAGAGAGATAACGTCAGTTTTTTTCAGTAACGAATAAAAAAGAAGAATAGACAAGAACGAGGGAGTGAACAACAAGAGACGGTCACACCAGGAGTTACAGAAGGAATAAAGACTCTGTAGAAAGAGATTAGCCGAATTTCGGTTATGAAGTCATTTATAAATTAATATTAGTTTATAAGGATTAATATCAATGCAATGTTGGAACTCGATTAAAAAAACCTTTCATCCGAAAGCAAATATTCATATGATGACAGAACAATTGTTTTATCAAAATGAATAATATTCTAGTAATTCCTGAAAATGTTATAATACTGAAGAGTAAAGGTATTGGTTATAATATTCTGTCGAAATGAACTGAATATATCTTCTTCGACGTTTTTTATATGAGTGATGGGAATAGATAACTTACCGTCAATTGAATTATATTTTTATATAGACTATAATAGTAATATTTAAAAAAAAACATAAAATTGATAGAATGTTAAACACAAAACATTGGAACCGTACACAGAAGTATCAGATACGTTCACCATAAAGTGGTTAAATTAAAACGTATCACAGAGACCTTGGTGTATTGTGCTGGAATTTACACGTCATTAAATCTACACGTGATGACACTGGGAAAATTAGTTTTGTTAACAACGAATGTAAACTCATTATATTTACTTAATTATTTACTTCACTATAAACATGCTTTACTGTAGAAGAATATTATCTTTCGCTTATCACAAAACAATAATAAATTACGTAAACAAAACTAAAATATATTATAGTGGAATTAATTTTATTTGAAACCTACAACATACTGGTTCTAAAGCATTATATATATATATATATATATGTCTGTGGCAGATTGTGAAAGAAAATTAAAGATTGTAAAATAATAAATGTTTGGTAACAATAGTTTCGGAGGACCAATAATTATTATAATTATATAAACTAATAGATTGTACTTACGTGCACCATGGAATACGCACTTATCACACTCGCGTATTAAATAAGCGATTTCTGGCCAGAAAACTTGTTCGTACTCCACGCACTGATAACAATAAGTTTAAACATTAATAAAATAGTTACATTTACGGGTGCTAGTACCTAAGGTACGGAGATTGCAAGTATAATAATATATTAGAACGTAGTGGATCGATCTACACTCCCGAAAGGTTTAACCTGCTCTGCCGGTCCAAACGGCAGAAACCTTATCGCGGGTGAGCTTGTCTGACTTTGGCGGCGAGTTTAAAATAAAGGAAATGAGTCTATATTAAGTTTAAATACGGAACATACCGGGGGCCTTGAATCCTTCTAGGATTCAAAGAGAACTAACACAAATATAATATGTTGAGAGTTTATCAAAAATAAAAAAAGTTCATAAAAGAAAATAAAAATATCCTTTTTTACCAAAAATTGAGCACCCTATGGCGCAAGTTCATTATGAGCGTAGTGGTAGAGGGAAAACCTTGTGAGCAGGTCTTGTCAAGGTTCCCTGCTTTGTCTTCAAATGAACCACTCTTACTACACCATCCTTTCCTGGAGAAACACTACTTATCCTAGCCAGAGGCCATGCGAGAGGTGGTGCAGGTTGCTGGTCTAACACGAGGTCCAGACGCGTAGGTTGACAGTTGGCACGTTCCACTTCTCCCGTTGCTGAAGAGTATGGATATATTCTAGATGCCATCTCTTCCAAATACGCTGGTGAAAGGCCTTGATTAGCTGCCAGTGCTTGAGTCGGTTGGCAGGAACATTGAAAAGATCCTCTTCTGGAACTGAACCAATGAAGATCCTATTACGAAGTGACCCGGGGTGAGTGCATTGAGGTCTGAGGCGTCGTTTGACAGAGGTGTGAGAGGTCTCGAATTCAAAATAGCCTCTACTTGAGTTGTGAGAGTGGAAAATTCACATAGAGTTAAAATATGTTCACCGATGACACGTCGGAGGTGATGTTTTGCACTCTTGATTGCTGCTTCCCAAAGACCACCTTGATGAGGAGCTGCAGGCGGGTTGAAATGAAAGTTGATATTGTGTTGTGATGAGAATTCAGCAAGAGGGGTTCGGCCTGAAGAGATGATGAGATGTTGTAAAGCATTATTCGCTCCAACGAAATTCGTTCCACAGTCAGAATAAATATTTGTGCAAAGACCGCGTCTAGACACAAATCGGGTGAGAGCGGCAATAAACCCATCTGTCGACAGGTCCGATACTACTTCAATGTGTACAGCCTTTGTCACAAGGCAAACAAAGATACAAATATATGCTTTTGTCAAGCGAATCGAGCGCAAATTGTGCATTTTTATGTCAAAAGGACCTCCGTAGTCAATTCCGGTGTTGAGAAACGGACGAGTAGGAGTTAATCTTGCTTTTGGTAAATCACCCATGAGCGGAGATTTATTGTGAGGCTTGTGTCGAAAACATACAACACATTGAAAAATGCGAGAGCGTATTACACTTCGGGCCGAGAGTATCCACACATCCTGTGCAAGAAGTGATTGAGTCAATTGAGCGCCCGAGTGTAAGTATTTTCGATGATAAAAATCAATAAGAAGGTTGACGACATGATGTAGCTTGGGCAAAATCACAGGATGTTGCACATCCGTAGGAAGTTTTAAAGCGTTGAGACGTCCTCCCACTCGTAGGATATCATCCTTGTCGAGAAAGGGAGAGAGTCGGCGGAGTTTTGACGTTGCAGGTGTAGTTGGATCCTTCTTCATGGCAACGATGTATTCTCTGAACGCTGGTTCTTGAACCATCTTGAAAATTGCCAGTCTTGACGCTCTCATTTCCTGTTGAGAGGACCATCGAGCTTTCTTGAATGACGAGCGTTATGAGTAAATCGCAAAATATAAGCCATCACACGCTGGAGTCGGCTAAAGTGAGAAAACTGAGTGAGGAGCTCCCATTCATGAGGAGCAGTTGATATGAGAGATATAGGTGAAATGGGTTTCTCTTCTCCTGTGTCAGTAAGTTTTGCAGGCATAAAATGAGATACCGGCCAGTTATCATTAGATTTTTGAAGCCAAAAGGGGCCGTAACACCATAATGAGTGCTGTGGTAAATCTTTAGGAAGTAACCCACGCGACGCGCAATCAGCAGGATTATCTTCACTCGCTACGTGTCTCCAGTAATGAGAAGGCACTAATTCTTGTATCTGGGCTACCCGGTTGGCAACAAACGTCTTCAATCGATGAAGAGGTGTTTGTAACCATGTCAGTGTTACTGTAAAATCACACCATAGAAATACAGAAGAAAATTCCACCCTTTTTTCAAAAAGAGAGATAACATATCCCCCTAGTTGGGCGAGTAAATGAGCTGCACTTAGCTCTAATCGAGGTACCGTGAGCCTTTTCAGAGGGGCTACCCGAGTCTTCGATATTACTTGCCAAATTAACACAGAGTCGTCGCTATGTTGGCATCTCAAGTAAACGACGGCGGCATAACCGTTCTCAGAAGCATCTGAGAAACCGTGTAACTCAAAGTTTCTCGAGTGTGTTATTCGTAATGCACGAGGAATTACAATTTCTCGTAGAGTATTAGCCGAGTCTGTAAAGGTTTGCCTTAATTTCAATTGTTCAGATGGAAGTGGTTCATCCCAGTTCAATCCTTTAATCCAGAGTAGTTGCATAAAACGTTTGGCCCACATAACAATGGGTGAGAGAAATCCACAAGGGTCGGAAATCTGGGCAATGTTACCGAGAATTTGACGTTTAGTCCTGGAATTGTGAGGAAAATTCAAATTATAGGTAAACGTATCGGTAGAGGGTGACCAGTGAAGACCTAATATAGTGAAATGTGGTTGTTTACTGCCTTGAACGAATACAGGGGTCTCTAAATGAGCATCAGGAAGATCTTGCAGCAGTTGACTGGAGTTAGATGTCCATTTGAGTAGTTGAAAGCCTCCGCGAGCCAGGAGCGAGATGAGTTGCTTACGAAGGCTCAAAGCCTTTTCTTCAGAGTCAGCTCCAGAGATGATGTCATCTACGAACGTCTTCGTGCGTAGAATATTTGCAGCTTCAGGATAGGAGTCACCTTCGTCTGCAGCGAGCTGATGTAAGGTTCTAATGGCAAGATACGGTGAACAATTCACTCCGTAAGTCACTGTCGTAAGCTTGTAGATTAAAGAGGGCTGATCTGGACTTTCACGCCATAAGATCATCTGATAGCACTGGTCATCAGTGTGCATTTTTACCTGTCTATACATTTGACGAATGTCACAAGAAAAAACAACGTTATGAATCCGGAAATTTAGTAATAAATCACAAATATTCGTTTGCATTGTTTTGCCTGTTAATAAAATATTATTAAGAGAAAAACCATTAGAGGTTTCAGAACTAGCATCAAATACAGTACGTAAACGAGTTGTGCTGCTAGACTCCTTTAAAACACCATGGTGAGGAAGGAAGTAATGAGGTACAGTTAGATCAGTATTATGAGCGTATATCATGTGACCAGAGGCTAAGTAGTCAGCCATAAAATCAGTATATAGGGATTTAAATTGAGGTTGAGCACTAAATTTCTTCTCTAGAGAGTGCAGTCTTTTTTCTGCATTTAAACGAGATTGACCCCGAGGAGGATGTTCAGTCTTGAATGGTAGTCGGACGCAATATCGGCCAGATTGGTCCCGAGTATGAGTGGCGAGAAAGTGATCTTCACATAATGTATCTTCTTGAGAAAGCTTAGACACAGCAGGGGGTTCTTCCTGTTGCCAAAACCTTTGTAGTGAGTTGTGAAGGTCAATGTCGTTGACAACTAGAATTGTAGTTGACAATTGAGAGCTGGAGTTACTATGAAGTTCACTGCCAGATAGACATGGTGCGTTACCCATTACTAAAAAGCCAAAGTGTGTGCCTATTAGCCTGGGTAAACCAGGTCCGAGGTTATAAGATTCTTGAGTAAGTATGAGTGGAAATAAAGCACCACCAAGAAGAACGTCTATGCCTCCTGGCAAGTGAAACGTAGGGTCTGCCAAAACATAAGGACGAACCTTGGAAAGAACTTCAGAGTCTACCTGTGTGCTTGGTAGGTTAACACATATTTTTTCCAATATTAAAAATCTTTCAGTAATTGAAATAACCTTGCCCCCAAGAGTTTCAACAACAACTGAGGCGAGACCTTTTGAGCGTAAGGGTACCTGAGACAATCCTACCACACTATGAGTGGTCGTAGTACGAGGAGCACACAATAATTGAGCAGCACGCTCGGTGAGAAAACAAGATTGACTGCCAGAGTCAACAAGAGCACGAAATACATGAGTAATACCGTTAGACGAGGTAAGCTTAACAAGTAGAGTGCCTAAGAGAACAGTATTAGAGATTTGAGACGTATTCTGCTTTTCTTGACAGGTCATAGTGATTGGAGAAGGGGTTATTTCCTGTTGAAGTGTCGGAGAGTCTTGACACGAAGTTTGAGGTGTGGTCCGTTGCATCGTAGAGTGATTTTCAAAATGTAATAATGTATGATGATTTTTGTGGCATTTGTAGCAACTAAACTTTGACCTACAGTCCTTAAGATGGTGAGTACCTAAGCATGAGGCACAACGCCCCTTTTCCTTTACAATTTTGAGACGGGATTTGGCGTCCTGACTCTTGAAGTCCTTACACGAATATACCTTATGATCAATTTTATTACATATAAAGCATGGATGAGGTTTAACTTTAATGGAGGAGCCTTCTCCATAATTGTAGGACATCAGTGATACTTTTTGTTTAAAGTATTTATTTTGGGAACCAGAGGGGGTGCGTGATCCAGACGAGGAGGGTTTCGAGGTGAAAGGAGAATGAAGATTGGCATCTTCAACTTCATTACATTCTTTATTTAAAAACTTAATAATTTCCGCTGCATCAGGTATTGTAGTGGAGTCAACTCTCTCTTGAGTAATACTTGATGAACGGAAGTTTTCAAAACGGTTCCTAAGTTCACTATCCATTTTCCGTAAAAGCATAGCAGATAACAAAGGATTTTTACTAGTGATATCAATGTCAAGACCTTTAAGAGCTTGTATATTTTCTGAGTATAAATTTACAAAATTTCTCATTTGTTTAGGAGTGTTGTTTACAGAGGGCAAATCTAAAATTTGATTAAGGTGTAAAGTAACTAACCGCCTCGGCGAGTGATATCTTTCTTTTAATAAGTCATAGGCCACTTCATAGTTAGCGTCAGAAATAGGGAGAGATTTAATTAAATTTAGCGGTTCTCCTGAGATAACGCTCAATAAATATTGAAGTTTAAAAACTGCTGGTAACGATGCATTTTCATGAATGCTAGCGTTAAATATATTAATGAATGACATCCATTCGAGCAATTCACTATCGAAATGCTTGAGTTCAAGCTTAGGCAGTCGTATATGTAACTGAGGAGTAACTATTTCACATTTAGGCCCTGTTGATGACATCTTACTTTCTATCGAATATACGGTAGAATTAACATAATCAACTAACTCGTTGATGCTGTTAAGAGGAGCGTAGTTGGGTTGAAAATTCGGGTTAGCCTGTATTTCTAGTTCATGATAAATGTCTAAAATATCAGAAAATTCTTTACGAAGCCTATTTATAGATTTAGCGCGCACCAACAATTTTTGCAGGATTGACTTATCAGATGTTTTTTTTGTTAGATCAAAAATCTCTTGAATTTGACTAAATATATTGTCTTTCTTTGATTTAATAACTGCCAAAGATTTTGCTATGATTAAATGATAGTTTTATAGTAGAAGATGAGATAACTGCTTTAATTTTTAAATTACAAAATGGTTTAAAGAGGTTAGGCCTATGAGCGTATATGTTTAACGGAGAGATAAATAAGCTTAAGTAAACAACAAATCGAAGTAGGCTCAATGAGATAACTGAAATCACTTTTCATAAACTTTACAATTAATTTAAACCAACACATTAATGCACGCCAAAGCCAAACAAAGATAAGAGAGGATCAGCTGTTTCATATACTGCCACATGAAACTAGTTTTCCAGTGTTTGCATGCACACACAAAGTTTGAAAAAACTTGTAGAAATTGTAGAATGAACACATATAATGAAATGTATTTTATTTTATTTTTATATATAGGTCTTAAGGCTCAAGATCCGGCCCGGCTGGACCAAATTTGTTTGGTAACAATAGTTTCGGAGGACCAATAATTATTATAGTTATATAAACTAATAGATTGTACTTACGTGCACCATGGAATACGCACTTATCACACTCGCGTAATAAATAAGCGATTTCTGGCCAGAAAACTTGTTCGTACTCCACGCACTGATAACAATAAGTTTAAACATTAATAAAATAGTTACATTTACGGGTGCTAGTACCTAAGGTACGGAGATTGCAAGTATAATAATATATTAGAACGTAGTGGATCGATCTACACTCCCGAAAGGTCTAACCTGCTCTGCCGGTCCAAACGGCAGAAACCTTATCGCGGGTGAGCTTGTCTGACTTTGGCGGCGAGTTTAAAATAAAGGAAATGAGTCTATATTAAGTTTAAATACGGAACAATAAATATTTACAAACTGCTCTGAGCAAAGACTCTACCTTCCTCCTAATAGAATACAAAGGTGGAATAATATTTGTGGATGATCTAAAACCTTCATACTTAAACTTCATACAATTTCATATGAATTACCTACGGAACCAGAAATTAAACTCCTAATATGTTAGTCAAGCACTACCCTTGGACGAAATGAGGACTTGGTGTCACGATCCGTGGTAAAAGCATGTAAGAACTTTCTTACAAGGCATTTCATGGTCACCTCCAATCCTCTGAGAGGAGACGAGTAGTCCAAAAACAGAGTATGACGTTGACCTCAAAACTACCTCTGACCAATAGTGGTTTCGTACTACTGGTCACCCGTTCTGATATTTTGTCACAGGTACTTGCAAAACAAACTTTCTCTAGCCTTGCGTGCGATATAGTAAGATTTAAGACACGGAATAGGAAGTTAAGTTGACTCGAAGAGAAATTTGAGATTATAATTGTACTAATAGGGTGTGTGAGGATCCCAGCCCAGCCAACTATCTCTATGAGAGAAAACTTTTTGTTTCGAATGCATCTGCATTATATACACAAAAAGTGGAACGCTACAAGAAAGATAATATTTTTGACAGTAGGAAATTCAACTTAAGAAACCTCTAATTATCCTTCTACTACTTGCTTCGCATGTTTGGAATCAGTTGAAGTCCTGTACTCCCAGCAATGTTGGGATATCTATAGAACCATTGACAACTCCATCCTGATCCATCCCAGATGGCAATTTTTCGTTTAGTGTGTCAGCGTTGTGTTTACGTTGTGGGTAGGATATAACTACCATAATGCGTTCTGTGATTATATATCCCGGAAATTAAGGATATTTTACACTGTTAGTTTTTAAAAATAAAATGGCAATAGGTTGAAATTGATTAAATAATATAATATAAATATAAATTATATATATATATATATATATATATATATATATATATATGTGTGTGTGTGTGTGTGTATGTGTGATAAATATAAATTATATATATATATATATATATATATATATATATATATATGTGTGTGTGTGTGTATGTGTGTGTGTGTGTGTGTGTGTGTGTGTATGTGTATGTGTGTATGAGTGTATCAATATATAAAAGATATATATATATATATATATATATATATATATATATATATATATATATAACTGGCACTAGAGTGCAAAATCACGTAATTTCGGTATTTTTAACGACAACCTGATGCAGTCATAAAATGCATACCACTGAGTTAATTCAAAAATCATTCCTCTTTCTACCGATTAGCTTGTTTCATTCCAAATTACTTTTCATTAAATTTGATTTCATTTATTCAAAATAGACAGTTACAAATATTTTTTTTAAATATTTGAGTTCATAACGAATAAAAGTATCGGCCTATATGATACAAAATTACAAAGACCTATTAAATATACACAGGTATACACTTTGTCTAACAACACAAATTTTATCAATCATAAAATGCTTTCAGCAACCATGTTGCCTCATAAGTATAAAACCTCACTAAGTATGATCAAGTCAGAGATCTTTCAGGTTCAATATAAAATATTAAAAAAATCAAATATTTGTATAACTTAAGCAGCAAATTATTTAAATGCTAGAAATAGTTTAACACATATATTACATTAGTAGAAGCATTAAATATTCTTATGAATATATAATAGTAAATTTAAAATTTCAAGGCTCCTTCAAACAATACAATTTCAAAAGACGTAATGAAACATATAAAAATAATAAAACTCATCAAGACAATCATTATGAATAATACATTAGCAATTCAAGATGTATAATAATTAATACAACATAATAAAATTCTTAAACATATGCATATATTTTAACATATACTGATAATTGTTTTTGACAAGTTTCAATTTTTACAAACGAAATCCTAATAAAGCTAACAGATCCTATCAAATCCCAACAGACACAATCACAAAGCTCCATTTCTATTGCAGGAATTGTTTTAAATTTAAAAAAATAATTTACCCGATACTTTTATTGGCTACTAATCTTGGTACTAAACTATCAGTGGGAATACACAGTTGCCACAGTTATTTACTGAATTTCTCGCAGTTATCTGTGACTTCTCGGATGTGGCACGTTTTCTCAAACGTCTGAAGTATTATATTTTATTACATGTTTCAGTAACCTAGCACTATCTTCCCTGGCGTATTGACAGCTTCAGGAAACAGGATTTCAGAAAACTTGTTTTGTTTAATACAATTTGTTTTGTAAGAAAGTGTGTATACCAGTGTGTACGTCTTATATACTTTAACCCACAAACTGACTTCTAACTTATATAAAAACGACTTATGAAACAAAATAGAGAAGAAATAATATTTTCAAAATATTTCCAGTCTTATCAAATACTTAGTATAAACTAAAATTAGGCATTGGCTAATAATTTTATTGAATAAATGATACATGGACTTTATTTTATGAAAGTAATATTTTGAAATTAAAACATGTACACCATACCAAGAGCACAGTGGTACAATATATTACAACTAAAATATTGAAAACAACCCCGATACCACAAGAATAATCGAAAATAAAAAATAAAACAAGTTACATAAGATTAAACCATTATTTAGATTTCGATGACCATGTCATCATCATCAGAGGGTCTTATTACAAAATTACAATCTAGTAAACAAGAAGTTACAATCACTCTAGTTTGTAATGTCGTCTTTTCTTGATTGTAATTTTGTAATAAGACCCTCTGATGAAGATGACATGGTCATCGAAATGTAAATAAGGGGTTTTTCTTAAGAAACTTGTTTTATTTTTTATTATTTTTGTAGTATTGGGTTTTTTTCCAATATTTTCATTGTAATAAAACATAGCACTATCACTTGCAAAAATATTGGTTTAGTGCTGTTATAAACCTTTCTCACCAACTTGTAAGACATTTCTGCAGTAAATTGTCACTAATCCGGTAAATATTAGGTAGAGATAGTGCCGGTTTAATGGAGGGTCCATTCAAAACAATGTACTATATGTATGTGTATTGTTTAAGAATTAAGAAAACAGGACAATAGACTATTACTGCAGTTTATATTATAAAACGAGAATGAATGTATTAGTCTGTACTTTACAAAAAAAAAGATTAACTTATTTTTAAAGGTAAAAACAAAGATTTATACATATTTCCGTTTACACTGCAACGACATTTTTTAACTTCCCCTTCAGTAAGTCACTGTAGATAACTACTGCTGCAACTCGAAATCGTTGGAACATCACGAGCTTATACAAGTAAAACCGGGCAGCATGAAGGTCAATCGGTCACTGGTATCGATATGCAGTGGAAACAATATACCAGTTTGTTTACATATTGATTACGTATTTATCTATCGTCCTTGACGGAAACGCCGGACTACCGGAAAGGCCGAATAGTTGAAGTGTCGGATAATAGAGAGTTTACTGTATTTGTTATTACTGTTGTACTTAGGTCCACCACCTTATACCATCGGTGAGTGCAACTATACCGAATGGTATGTATGACCACTAGTAATAGTTTAGATCTTTTAGTTATACTTACCGATAGTGATAATGATAATATAAATACTTGACACAAAGTGCAAATAATGTAATTCTTACAGCGATTGAACGTTTTTATTTAATTATCAATCTAAAATCCAATTTATATTTTTAATTTAAATAATGAAGTCCATGAATAAATGATATTTGGTAAATAATTCATGAATAATTCATTTCTTTAATGAGTGAGATATTTCAGTTTAAATATTTTGTCTTCAATTAAAACAAATAATTTATTTTAAACGTTTTCAAATTTTATTAGTGAAATTATAATAAAATATAACTTTATTCGAATAAATAAATATTTTCAACAACAACTGTGAGGGTTTTTAATTTTAAATAAGTAAATACATTTAAACCACAAACAAACATTGTTTTTCATTTCGAACCTTATTTACATTTTACATATAAAGTAATCATCTTCCAACGAAATTTAAAAAAAATTACTTTTATGGTAGGGTCTAATATTAAATAGGAGTTATTGGATAAGTTTATAATCACAACAAAATATGAAGTAATTTTGTGATGAGTTTTTCTGACGGTGCTTGCTTTGCAATATGCGATAGGAAATAAATAAAATTTTATTTGTGGTTTAGAGGTTTAAAATCTAGCTAAATTATATATTTTCATTTGAATAACCGGTAGATACTTATAATAATAATAATATTCTGTAAAAACGTTTTGCTGAAGGATTATCGCCGTTTTATTTTTCAGATCCGGGAAAATTTTTATAAGCAAGAGTATTTCGTTGCTTGATGATGAGTTAAAAAAATAGGGTCTAACAATAAAAGTGAGCCATAAATAGCTACTACTTTAATCATTGGAAACGGAATGTCTGCAATACAAGTAATGTAAGATAATAACCCAATTACTACTCTGAAAATAAAAAAATATAGACTTCCCTATTTGTATGATTGGGATAAAGACTTACCATGTTTGAATAGGGAAGTAAAGGCTTTCAAAGCATGTAGAGTTGTAATGAAAAGCAAATACTAAAGCTGTATTTGTTCTGCCTTTTTCAAAACAAAATGGTTCTGGTAACATCAGAAGATTTTACACTCTGGTACATAATGCTTTCGGTTTAACGAGTAAATTCATAAAACTATAACGTTTTAATTATTACTAATATATAGTTATTTAGAGCTTAGCTAGTGAGAACTATTCACATAGGTAAAAGTTAAAGTAGTGTTACTCAAATCTCACAAACATTAGTCTTTAATACGAACACAAAACAAACTAGTTTCAGCGACGAAGTCGCCTTCCTCAGTGCTTGGCTACTGGTTATTCAAATGAAAATATATAATTTAGCTAGATTTTAAACCTCTAAACCACAAATAAAATTTTATTTATTTCCTATCGCATATTGCAAAGCAAGCACCGTCAGAAAAACTCATCACAAAATTACTTCATATTTTGTTGTGATTATAAACTTTTCCAATAACTCCTATTTAATATTAGACCCTACCATAAAAGTAATTTTTTTTAAAATTTCGTTCGAATATGATTACTTTATATGTAAAATGTAAATAAGGTTCGAAATGAAAAACAATGTTTGTTTGTGGTTTAAATGTATTTACTTATTTAAAATTAAAAACCCTCACAGTTGTTGTTGAAAATATTTATTTATTCGAATAAAGTTATATTTTATTATATTTTCACTAATAAAATTTGAAAACGTTTAAAATAAATTATTTGTTTTAATTGAAGACAAAATATTTAAACTGAAATATCTCACTCATTAAAGAAATGAATTATTCATGAATTATTTACCAAATATCATTTATTCATGGACTTCATTATTTAAATTAAAAATATAAATTGGATTTTAGATTGATCCTTTTATACAAAACCTAATTGATACGTATCTGTGATAAGTATAACTGTATTTTTGTATAATTGGATGAAATATATTTCTGAGTATAGTCTTATTTATAGTTTTGACTATTCCTTTATGAATGTCCTCTATGACAATAACTTTAGAAACCTAAATAATATCAGGAAGTTGTTTGAGATATGTGGCCATTTCGGACTTGGTCAATCGTTTTTAGTTTCATATCTGAGTACATTTATTCATACACTGATCCAAATACATTCTCTGACAAATACATTCAACCTCGTATTAAATATTTTCCGAATCCATTTTACTAACATAACATCAGACACTTATTAATATTCTCATTGCAACTAGTTGGTGCCACAAAAGAACTTTCAGTTGCTGCTTCAATAATTATTTATCTAATCATGCACGTAGAGATAATAGATGTTATATACATGTTAGTGTATAGAGCTATACATTGGTTACATTGAGATATCAATAAAAACAATAATTACTGTTTAAAGACATATTCAATGATGACTACTAGTTTAATTTTATTGGAAAATTGTAAAAAAATTATGGTTTGCTATACTGAACAAAAATAATTGGGGCGCATAATCGGTGGATCAATGGTTTCCGGTAATTCTTCAATTTCAAGAATAACTTCATGAACATTTTTACAATATTTAAAGACCTTATGGTATTATTGTTATTATTATTGTAAATTAATAAATAAGATATTTAAGATAGTATACGTATACATTTGAATATATTTTTTGTTTGTTTTTCCTAACTTCACAATAATTTGTTTGTGTTACGCATTCCGCAATAACTCCATTCTCAAAACCTTTCTATATTGCTCACGAATGGAGTATTTATATGGAATTTCTAAGAAAAGAGTTGCTTCGAAACGCGTCAACAAAGAAAAATATTCCAAATTAATGAAAAGCAGGAAAATGAACTCAAATATCTAGACAAATATTCCTAATAGACGTAAAGATAAATATATTAAGAACACTAACTCCGTATTCTAATGCATAAATATTTATAATTTTATAAGTTGTATCTTGTGCCTAGAAAACGTTGTAAAAGAGGTTGAATGTCTGGTCAATTAATATAGTTAATAATATAGTTTTATGTTTTATTAACAAACTTTTATTTATATTTCCTATTTTTAAGTTTTCATAATTTCCATTGTTTTCTGTGAAGGTTCGTCAAGATAAAAGGAATAAACTCGTTAACTTTGTAGTAACTGTAGTATTTTGGAGTTCATTAGATACCTGACCTTACATAGCAATGTATACGACATTTTTTCATTTAGTTCTATTTAAATAAATTGAGCCAGGACATCACAAAGTACAGTTTGGTGTTTCCTATATTTTAAAATATCTTGTGTCTAGAAAACGTTGTAAAAGAGGTTGAATGTCTGATCAATTAATATCGTTTTATGTTTTATTAACAAACTTTCAATTATAATTTCTACTTTTGTAGTCTTTATAATTTCCATTGTATTCTGGGAATCGTAGTCAAAGATAATAGAAATAAACTCATTAAAAAGTAATTACTATAGTCTTTTGGAGTTCATTAGATTCCTGACCTTACATAGCAATGTATACAAGACATTGATTCTTTTAATTCTATTTAAATAAATTGAGTCAGAACATCACAAAGTACAGTTTGGTGTTTCTTATATTTTAAAATAACAATTAAAATACAAGTAAAATGTTGATTTTCTTTTCTAAAGCTTGTGGTGTAAAAGTTTTACTTCGTGAGTGTTGGTTCAGCAAATATAAGATTGTGGTGATCAGTTTGTTTATTATTCTTTTATCCCAATAAATACAACACTACATTTTTGCTTTATTTTAAGATATCATTTAGAGAAATATAGGCTACGTAAGCTACGTAAACAAGTAAGCTTTGGTATACAGCACATACAGAGAAATGTCACGCACATAATATGGTTCATAAGGCTTTATATTTAACTAGAAGTGAAATGTAATGTTGGTTCAACACACTACCCTTTACACCTCTCCAACAATGCCAGCTCTCAATACTAGTTTATTAAAACCTTTGTTGTCTTTGATACACAAAGAATTTACTAGATGAGACGTGAATGAAAACAGCCATATAACCTTTTTATTTAAAAATTTGCTTGATTGAAACGCTACATGTTTGAAAAAGGGTAAATCCTAATTAGAACTTTTACAGAATATGTTAAACGTAAGCAACTAAATACATGTGTTATATATATATATATATATATATATATATATATATATATTATAACATAAAGTACGAGGCTTTAGATTGAATTAAGCTAGTTGCGAAAATAAATCATCTATAATATTTAGCAAAGAAATACAAATAGTTTTCTAATGCGGATAAAGCAGGTACCCAAAGCAGGTCATTATTCTTTCCAGGAAGTTTTGTAAGTGGAGTCCGGCAAATAGACAAAGGTCCAAGGCTTGTTAAGATGGGAAAGCCAGCGGCCGATATAGCCTGGGGAATTAACCATGTACCGTTCGGTTTAGCTAAATTGAGAACTGTGGGAAACTGAAAATTACGTATCGGTGGTAGTGGGAGAGATTAGCTTTCATAAAAACTAAATGATCCGGAGTTTAAAGGGGAGTTTTGAAGAGAGTGTCGGAGAAAGGAAGGCAGGTTGGTGGGGACAAGGATGAAAGTGTAAAGGGAGAATTTTGTTAATTTAAATAGAGTTTTTTTTATAAGTAAATTTTAGTAAAGTGCGACGTAAAAGTTTTGAAATATAAAGTATATTTTTTTATCAAGTGTTAGCGCGGAAGTGAACAAGCCAGGATTCCAGGGACTCTTCTGAACTATAAGTATATTTAAATTATAAGTGTAGCCAACAGACATCTATCTTCTAGTTTAAACCAAATTTTAAGTTCGTCAAAATTTATAAATATAATTATATTCACCATTTCAAATTTAAAGCAAAGTTCCCATAATAGCGACCCCGAGAGCAAGAATATAATTTTACTACGGTTTTTTTTTTTTAATTCTAATTGAATCTAAAGCCTCAGAAGTCAACCCTTATTATTGTAGTTTAGTTAAGACATCAAGCCTGTCACTGCACTATATTAATATAAATTAGGAATAATGTGTAGAATTAATTGTAAAGAATAAATGCAAGTGATGGTAAAAAATTGATAAGATTGTTAATTCTTTTATAACCTGAAGGTGACTTCAATAGGTAAGGTAATTAAATAACATTTAAAATAATTTTATTTATAACCAAAGTTAAGTTATAATATATATATATATATATATATATATATATATATATATTTCTTGTTTTCAATCTGCTACTAAATATCTAATTTGTTCAAACATTTCAGCCAAAATATGTAAATAACACATTTGCTCCAGCCGATAATTTGATTAAAATGTATATAGTATTTAAAATACACTTTAAAGTGTTTCTAAAACGGTAACTCTCTCCAAAAGATGGCAGTTAGGATACATTTTGAAGCCAGTATAAAACACAATTTAATCACGGTATATTAGAATCTATTTGGGTTCAATTCAAGCAGTTAGGGGTAATTAAAATCAAATAAAAAGTATTTTAATCACAGTTCTACAGAATGCTACTATGAAACATTAAACGATTTTACATAACTTACACAGAGTGTATTATCAACACTATTTGAACTCTATTCTTTCTACGGTTTTGTTGTTTAACGAACATCATGCAATCGATGAATTAATTGAATTTGTTCTGTAAGCACAGAACCTGTAAATAAATGATAAAGTTGGAATTTAAAGAAAACGCCAACTGCGTGAAAATGTTCTCTTTCAATTTAATGTTAGCGTTTACGAAATTATATCCAACTTCAACGAAATTGCAAGCATGAATTGTTTCATGATATATGAAGCTAATATGTGTCACAAGTTCCCGGCGTGAGACAAATATTCAGTGGTGAACAAGGTAAAAACAATGGCGACGATGGAACGGAGCTGTAACCATTAGTACTATTCTGTCGGGTGAGCCCCGCTTGCGTGTATGGCCGTTTACTCGTACGTCGAGCGTATTACTCATATGCGGCGAGAGCCCCGACATTCAATCTTTTACCGTTGTGCTTCACTCTATTGACAATAATTCGAACTAAATTAAAATGCTTTGAATCATTGAGTCACCACGAAATCAAGTCTGCAATTTTGATATACGATCTAAGTAGGGGACAGATTGAAGGTTATTTATTTACTTTCAGCTTGCCGTGGCTTCTACATCTCGTGCAATTAGTCATTCCGAAATTCCTGATCTATTACTTGTTCCTGATTTACTGGTTATACAAGGGTTTTATACCATTCTATTGGTTACAAAATATCAATCCTTTAGTTAGGCCCGATCAGGTTCAAGGTAGGTCTTTTACTCCAATAATTCGTTTACACTTTGTAGGTAAATTACTTATAGCATTATCGAAAGAGGCTTCAGGTTCTAATTTGCAATAAACTAGGCTTAAATTCCTCTGAATTTAAGAGTTCATACAACTGGAGCAATAACTACCAAGGGAACAGTTCTACCAGCTCAACCTAAATTCACAAAACTGAGTAAGGGGAGTCCAGAGCTTTTATGAACAATGGTTCTAACTTGGAAAGACAATAAGACTGTAGTCTTGGTTTTTACACTTTATGACAAAAGTGTACACAAAATTATAAGAAAATGGAAAACATGTATTATAAACGAAATAACTAAGCCTACAGTTGTTTGTAAACATAGCCAGTGTATGGGTGGTGTAGATATAGCTGATCACTGTAGTCCACGCTACAGTTTTACAAGACAATATAATAAATGGTGGAGGAAATGTTTCTCTTGCTATAGATGTAACTGTAGTAAACAGTCTTATCTATAGCATGAAACAAAGAAAAGGAAGAAAATCCTGTAAAACGAAAATGGCTGTTGTAAAATCCAAAAAAACTTGGTGAGGAACTCGTTGCTGATAGAAAGCAGTATAGAAAGACACGTTAGCCATCAACTACTGACAAGGAAGGAGTACTAAATGGGAAATATATTTTATACATCAAAATGTCAAAAACAACTTAATGGATTGTGAAGGTGCAGAAACAGGAAGATAAAAGGAGGCAGAGGGAAACTGTCTTTTTACTGCAAGACATGCAGCAGAAAGCCTGGACTCCATTCAGGAGATTGTTTAGAAAGATATCATAATCTACAAGAATATAAATTAGGGAAGAACATCATGTACATACTACAAAAGTAAATAAAAATGGCACAGTTAACTAAAAAATGTAAATGTAAACAGAATGTTTCATAAACATTGGTTTGTTTCAATTTAATTAAAAGTGAGAAGGCAATGCATAGTAAAAAATCTGCTTTGAAGGGCAAAATAAAAAAAAATTAGTGGTTTGGAGGTTTTTATGTATTTATTATAAAATGAATATATTGCTTTTCGTTGTTTATATATATATATATATATATATATATATATATATATATATATATATATTTATTTAAAGTTTAGCTTAAACTTATATATTGATTTCCTGGTCAATTTCATTTGACTTTTGAGTACAATGTTTGGCCTTTTTAATTCTTTCTGATAATATTTATAAGACACGCTCTCCTTTTATGTATATATCTTGTACACATTTTCAATCGTTAATAAAATACATTTGTATTCACCCATCAAGTTCAAATACAATTTTGTAAGCCTGATAATTCGGTCGGATTCGAACTGAATGGCTATATGTTTCCAAGTGCTAGAAATGTGTCACTTGGGGATGTATATGAAATTAAAAGAGAAAGGTTCTTTGCTATAATGGAGCAATGCAAGAAATAGATGGAATTATAAATTATAGATTATCCAATACATTCATAGATTAGAAACGAAAAAAAGCGAATAAATAGAATCAACGAGATTTAAGGTTATTACCATAAGTCCAACACCATATTCTGCATTCGTAGGAGAATATAAAAATTACTAGGAAATTCACTTTTTTGCCACTTATTATTGTGATTCTGTCTTATGTATATACATATTTATATTACCAAAAATTGCGATTTAAAAATAAAAAGTAACTAGAATAAAATATTTTATTGTTTACCTCAGTAGGAATTGACTATAAATTATTTTAAATTACTTGTATCTGATCAAACGCGACTTTAGCCTGGAGATATGTAACATATCCATCCACCAATATTATTAATAATAATTAAAACGTTATAGTTTTATGAATTTACTCGTAAAAGCGGAAGCATTATGTACCAGAGTGTAAAATCTCCTGATGTTACCAGAACCATTTTGTTTTGGTAAAGGCAGAACAAATACAGCTTTAGTATTTGCTTTTCATTACAACTCTACATGCTTTGAAAGCCTTTACTTCCCAATTCAAACATTGTAAGTCTTTATCCGAAACATACAAATAGGGAAGTCTATATATTTTTTTAAATTCTACAGAGTAGTAATTGGTTATTATCTTACATTACTTGTATTGAAGACATTTTATTTCCAATGAGTAAAGCAGTAGTTATTTATGGCTCACTTTTATTGTGAGACCCTATTTTTTAAATTTATTTATTACAACTAATTACAAAATACTCTTACCTATAAAAAAAATATTCCCAGAACTATAAAATATATTGGTGATAATCCTTCAAAAAACCATTTTTAAGGATTATTATTATTAGAAATAAATATATCGCTTATATTAATGAAAATATATAGTTTAGATAGATTACAACCTCTAAATCCAAATAAAATTCCTATCGCATAATCTAATTGCAAAACAAGAACCTTCAGAAATACTCATCACAAAATTACTTCATATTTTGTTGAAATTATAAACCCTTCAAATAACTTTCCAACCAAAATAATAACTTAATTATTTTTAGACCCTTTCTAAAATGTTTAATTTAAAAAAAAAATGGTTCAAAGCTGATTACTTTATAATTGAAATGCACTAACGTTTCGGAATGGGAAAAACGGTTATTTCTGATAAATTACACTTTTGGTATCAACTTGGCAAAAAATCCGCTATTTCCTGATGTTTTTCAGCAGACCCGTTTTTCTGTTTGTCAGCAGAGTCTTGTCCGTGACTAACAGCATTGAACAATGCACTAACCTAGTACGGCACGCGTCTTCTGATAAATATCAATAGGTAGTGGATTTCAAAATAGGTAGTTGATACCAAAAGTGTAATTTATTTTACAAGTTCTAACATTTACTTTCCTCTCCTATGGGCTGCATGACCTTGACGTGGTGGAGAGGCTTAATCCGGGCGTGGGGGACGGGTGGAGCGGAGCTGTACGTATGTGGCTCCCTATAAACGGGAAGTCCAGGCATTTGTGTGAGTGCATGAAGGCGGCTCAAAAAAAAGGGGCCAGTCCTAGCACCTGAAGGGTTGTTATCTGCCCGGCTCTCGCCCTGCCCTTCCCTTGCGGGCGGCAACCAAGAAGCACCCCTCATCCAGGTTGGTGGTCTGGATGGGCACTTACACCCCCGATCTGAAGGTGTTATGCGATCCGTGCCGATGTAGATTCGTGGCCCTCAGGATAAGGAGGGTCTTTAACGGAGCCTCAGGGGCACCTGGCGCCACCCCTGAGTACTTAAGTCGCCTTACCGCCGTAAGCGGGGCTCTGCGGCGGCGGACCTTTATTTCCCTAGCTGCTCGTGGGAACACACATGGCAGAAAAAAAAATAAATTTAACTGGTCAGGGCTTAGAACCTACCGACAAATCTGTTCCTATGGAAGTGGCTTCGGCCCCCGTAGAGACAGATGGAAATCCAGCTGCGAAGGCAACAGGAAGAATGAGTGGTGCACAAAGGAGGAAAGCACTCTGGTTTTCCTACCATGAGGAAGCAAAGAAGGCGGAGGCGGAGGGCAGAGAACCACCGCCACCCCCTTTGAGGAAACACCGATCCGGGCAGCGGAAGGGTTTGACGGAGGCTGGGGCTAGAACCCGCCCTGTCGTCCCGGAAGCCAGTGGATCAGGTAGGACTTTAGTACGACAAAAGAGAGAAAGGAAAAGGAAGGAAAGGAGTACTTCTAATCCTACTCCAGAGTCGGAGGTCAAGAGGTCTAGGCCTGATTGGTCGGGAGGGCCGTCTTTCTCGGCGATCTCCGCCAACCTTCCGAGGGTTCTTGTGACCTTTGGGGATAGTGTAGGCGTGAGGATGGAGATGGCGGCGTTCGACCACCTTAAGGGCACCGTCATGGACCGGTTTCTGGACACTCCTAGTGGAGGTTTTGTTCCGCGGTTCAGAGACACTCACCTAAGGGATGGAGTCGCAGCATTTATTTGTGCTGAGGAGGAATCGGCAAAATGGCTGAGAGAAGTGGTACCGTCAGTTAAGCTCGAGGACGGGACTCAGGCAAGGCTAGTACTGCCTGATGAACTGATCAAAAGGGTGAAAGTAACGGTGCTAGTACCACCACCAAAAAGGGAGGCCACTCAGCTGGTCAAGTTCATCGGGATGCAAAACCCAGAAAGTGACACTTCGAAGTGGAAGATCCTACAGTGCATTGAGCGGGGACCTGCAAGCCTCCTCTGCCTAGGATTGGATGAGGCATCGGCCAGATTATTAAAGGCAAGAGATGGGAAAGCCTTACTGGGGACTGCAGAGGTCACTTTTAAGTGGAACTCTAAGGACCTGGAAGAGAAGCGCGAGAGAGAGAATCAGGAGAAAGCATAGGGGTCAGTTGGAGATGGCTGACCCTCGAGCAATGATCCTGCAAATCAACTTGCATCACAGTAAAAGCGCCTCGGTGGTCCTAACCAGGTGCTTAAATGTGAGGCACACATTACCAGCGCTTGCGCTGGTGCAAGAACCGTGGCTGGTCAGGAACCGTATAAGGGGTCTGACTGCAGCTGGGCGCACCTACGCAAGTGGGGAACATGAGGGGCACAGAGCATGTGTGATAGTCAGAGGACTAGAAGCCACGCTGATTCAAGAATTCTCAACTAAAGACCTTGCGGTGGTTAGAATTCGAGGCAAGGGCGAGGTAAGTGGGAGCAGGGAGTTCATTGTGGCCTCCACTTACTGCGCCCACAATAGAGAATCGCCCCCTGCAGAATTACGTAAGTTAGTTCGGTACTGCAGGGAGAGGAATATAGGAATTTTAGTGGGCTGTGATGCCAATGCTCATAATGAGGTGTGGGGCAGCACAGACACAAATGAGCGAGGCGAGGAGCTCCTAGCCTTCTTGATTGAAGAAAACCTTGTGGTTTTAAACACAGGTGCCGAGCCAACATTTGTCACTTCAAACAGAAGGGAGGTTCTAGATATCACCTTCTGTAATAGACAAATGGTAAGGTGGGTGCATGACTGGCAGGTTTCGGATGAGCCCTCCATGTCTGATCACCGAATCATCACTGCTACAATGAGGGGAGTGGTTCCCCATGTGGTGTGGTTTAGGAACCCGAGAAGGACAAACTGGGAAGGTTTTAAGTCCTCGGTGAGGAGGCGGATGTCTGACTTCCGTGGTAAATATGGTACATCAAACGAACTGGAAAATACTGAGGCCCACATCAGGACTGCAATTTCCAAGTCGTTTGAGGAAAATTGCCCTCTCTCTCGGATAAACACTGGGCGTGGTAAGCTCAAGTGGAACAGCGAGTTAGAGGCAAGACGGAAAGAGACTAGAAGGCTCTTTAATAGGGCAAAGAAGAAGAAAACGGCGGAGACCTGGCAGGCATATATAGACAGCCAGGGTCTCTATAAAAATCTTATTAAAGAGGTTAAACGTGCTTCTTTGGAAAAGTGGTGCTCAGAGACAAGCACACTGAGTGACAATGCTAGACTGTTTAAGGTGTTAGCAGGTGGACCGAGGGGAGAGCTTAAGTTTGTCAAGAAGACTGATGGTAGCTTTACTGACACCCCGGAGGAAACACTGCGTCTGCTTATGAGGAACAGTTTTCCCGATATTAGACCGGTGGGGGACGGTGCTCAAAACCTCCGACATACTGGGCTAAGGGCAGACTGGAATATTGCTGGGCAGGTGATCTCAGCGCAAAAGGTGAGAGAGGCAATTCTGTCTTTTGAGCCTTTTAAAGCGCCTGGATTAGATAACATTACTCCAGCACTACTACAAAATTGCTTGGAGGAAATAATAGGGCCACTGACAGGATTACTCAGAGGCTGTGTTGCCTTGGGTTACACGCCTGGGCAGTGGCTCAAAACGAAGGTTATCTTTATCCCCAAACCAGGGAGGAAAGGTTACACAGAGGTAAAGGACTTCAGACCTATCAGCCTCACATCTTTCTTGTTAAAGACATTGGAAAGGCTGGTGGACTACTATTTGAAGGAGGGACCTTTGAAGCAGTATCCGCTTCATCAGGACCAACACGCCTACCGAACCGGTAGGTCAGTGGAGACTGCGCTGTTGTCGGTCGTAGACTTTATTAAGGGTCAGATCAACAACAAGGGGATATGTATTGGGGCTTTTCTTGATGTGGAGGGGGCTTTTAATAGTACCTCTAGACTGGCCATCAAGAGAGCAGCTATGGATCATGGGATTTCTGATGGAATTATAAATTGGATTATGAGTTCCTTGGAAAACCGGATAAGCACTGCATCCTGGATGGGGTGCACAATAAATGGGATGGTCTCGGAGGGCTGCCCGCAGGGTGGAGTGTTATCCCCTTTGCTGTGGAGCCTTGTCGTGGACGGCCTACTAAGGACACTCAGTGGAATGGGTGTCAAGGTGGTAGGATATGCGGATGACATAGCTATCCTTGTTAGGGGACCATTTGAAGAGGTCCTCAAAGACCTGCTTCAAGAGGCACTTAAGGTAACAGAAGTATGGTGCAGAGAGAATGCACTATGCATTCAAGGAGAGAAATCTGTGGCACTCATCTTCACTAGGCGATATAAAACTAAATCGCTGGAGATGATGGAAGTTGGTAATACTAAAATAAGCTACGTTGAGAGTGCTAAATATCTGGGAGTTATTCTGGATAGGAAGCTACTCTGGCGTGAGCATTTGGAGGATAAGTGCAAAAAAGCCATAGCTACGTTCTGGCAATGCAGAGGAGCAATAGGCACGAGATGGGGTTTGGGTCCAAGTCAAATGAACTGGATTTATTCCGCCATTGTGGTGCCGAGGTTGGTCTTTGCCTCTATCGTCTGGTGGGACAGGGCACAGAAAGAAACAAGTAAAAGAATGCTGGACCGCGTGCAGGGGCTCTTCCTTAGAGGCATAACTGCTACAAGGAGAAGCACACCATGTGCGGCCATGAGGGTTATGTTGGGTTTTCCATCCTTGAGTCTTCAAATTAGGATGGAGGCAATGAAAACTGCATACCGGCTAAGCTGTACTGGGCAGTGGAAGACAAGTAGCAAACTTCATAAACAGCTATTTGGGGATTCACTGAAGGAGCTCTGGATAGAACCTCAGGATAAGATACTGCCTCTTAAAAGGGAAAAAGGAAACTACAAAATCCTTATTCCTGCAAGAGAGGCATGGGCGGAGTATAGACCCAGACATTGTGAAATCTGGTTCACCGATGGGTCCAAGATGAAGGAAGGAGTGGGAGCAGGATTTAGTGGACCGAGACACCAAGACAGATTTTGTCATCGCCTGGAGGACTACAACTCTGTCTTCCAGGGGGAGGTGCTCGCGATCAAACAATGTGCTGAGGAAATAATAGGGTCTGGCAGGAGGGGCAAGACCATCTGGATTTGCTCGGACAGTCAGGCAGCTCTGAAGGCTTTAGGTAAGGCTAGTACCAGCTCTAGGTTGGTGGCTGAGACTATGGCTTCTTTAGCAGAGCTGAGTAAGCATAATTCACTCAACCTAACCTGGATTCCAGGACATTCTGGCTGGATAGGGAATGAGAGAGCTGACGCCTTAGCAAAACAAGGGTGTATAACCCAAGGACCGTTGCTGAGGGCAGTGGGCATGCAGCCTCGGGAGGGGCGCAAGAGGATCATGGCACATATAGACAGGTTGTGCAGGGAAGAATGGAATGTAACCTTGGGGTGTAACAAATCCAAGGTACTGTGGGGTTACTCAGGAGATGTGTGGGGCAAAGAACTACTCTCCTTAAGTAGACATCAACTCAGAGCTACTGTAGAGCTGGTTACAGGCCATGGGAATCTGAGGGGGTTTCAATACAAAATTGGAAAATCTAGGTCCCCTGTATGCAAGAGATGCGACGAGGACCAAGAGGAAAGCCCAATCCACGCACTCTGTGAGTGTCCTGCTTTGGGAGCTGCAAGGAGAAAGTGGTTTGGCTGGCAGGTATGTACACCAGAGGATATCAGAAGATCTAGCATCAGGTGGGTACTTGATTTCTGCAAAGAGGTAGGTATCCACTAAGCTAGTACTGTGGTAGGGATGGGAAGAGAGTACAAAGGCTACAGCTAAGTGCTCTACACCGATAAGGTCCCTCCGAGTTTTTAGTAAATAGTAAATAAACATTTACTTTAAAAATGCATATCCAAAAATTTTAGGATGTAGTTATATTTTATTTTCAACAATTTTTTTCAATAGAACAGAGTTTTAATGTAATTTTTGAAAAGCAATTGTTTCATGGTATACTTGATATTGTAATACTTTTTGGATTTACCACTGGTTGTTTAAAAACATGTTATAATATTTGACTAAGTGTAAGAGATATCTACTATCTCTTATTTACAGAACTTTCTGTAGGAGCAGGGCGTTTCATACTTTACGCTGCTCTGTACAGCACTGCTTTTATTCAGACATGTGTTCCTTCTAAATTATAAAATTAATTTCAATACTTTGTCTGAATTGTGAAGCTATTAACGAATCAACGTTGTCTAAAAATAACTCAAGTTATTGACAACTTAAAGCAATAAATAGTGGGTTTTTGTTTCAGTTAAATTTCTTTTAAAATAAAAAAGTGACTCGAAAATATGGAATTGAGTCTCTAGGCTTTGTCTGAATTCAATAAAAATAAATGAAAATGATAAATAAAAATAATGTATGTTGTTATATAAGTTAAATAATTATATGGGTGTATTCCATTCGAGGTGTATGCTTCAACATAAAAAACACCATAATCTTTGTATTATTAGACTCAAACGCTGAACAAAACAGAGCTCCTCCCTATATTCTACAAATATTTATAGGTTAAACACACACACACACACACACACACACACACACACACACACACACACATAAAAGCAACTAAAACGAGTTTAAAGTTGAACTGTTGTTTGTTATTGCTTTCCCCATGAAATTTAAAATTAGACATATTTTTATGTTTAGACTTTAAGCAGACATAACGTATGCATGTTTTATGGACAGACGTAATTCCTTTCTGATGTTGTTAATAATTCATTGTTTAAGACCGTATTATTTTTATAGGCCTAATTCATTTTCTGAATTAGGTAATGAAATTCTAAATTAGAATTGTAATCGAAATATTCCTTAAGCTAATGCACAATATTACATATTAATTAGTAAAACAAATTTGAAAAATCTTGATCTTGATTGATATCTTTAATTGTTATGAGGTTTCCTTCGCCTTTGTATAGGTTATAACATTAGCCATTAGTCATGCCTATACCATTGATATGCTATTGCTGCATGTTTACAACTCATGTTTGTAGCTTTAATATGTTTCCCTCTAACTTTCCCATCACATGGCTATACCATTAATATCCTGAAGTTATATACAGCCCTACTAGCCCAAACCAACACTATTACTGTCCTACATTAATTGATATACCATCCTATGTCTACACCAATACTATGATATGCCTCTACCATTACAATTCTATGGCTATATTTTTACTATCCAATGCCATACTGTTACTATAATATGCCTATACCCTTACTATTAAATGTCCATTATTTAAGATTACCATAAACATACCTTTACTATTCCATGCAGAATTGTTACTATGCTATTCAAAGTACCTTTACTATACCACACGTATAACGTTACTATACCATGCCTATACATGTACTATGCTAGTCGCAATACTTTTACTATACCACGCTAATAACGTTACTATACCATGCCTATATATTTACTATACCTAATACTACTCTACCTATGCTATTCCCTATAATTGTACTATACCACTCTTATAATTTACTATACCAAGCCTATACCTTTACTATGCCATTATAATAACTTTACTATACCATGCCTATAGCTTTACCAAGCTAGTCCCAATAGCTTTACTATACCACACTTATAACTTTACTATACCAAACCTATACCTTTACTATGCTAGTCCCAATACCTTTACTATACCATGGTAATAACTTTACTATATCATGCATATACCTTTACTATGCTACTCCCAATACCTTTACTATACCACGCTAATAACTTTACTATACCAAGCCTATACCTTTACTATGCTAGTCCCAATACCTTTACTATACCATGGTAATAACTTTACTATACCAAGCCTATAGCTTTACTATGCTAGTCCCAATACCTTTACTATACCATGGTAATAACTTTACTATATCATGCCTATAGCTTTACAATGCTAGTCCCAATACCTTTACTATACCATGGTAATAACTTTACTATACCAAGCCTATAGCTTTACTATGCTAGTCCCAATACCTTTACTATACCATGGTAATAACTTTACTATATCATGCATATACCTTTACTATGCTACTCCCAATACCTTTACTATACCACGCTAATAACTTTACTATACCAAGCCTATACCTTTACTATGCTAGTCCCAATACCTTTACTATACCATGGTAATAACTTTACTATACCAAGCCTATAGCTTTACTATGCTAGTCCCAATACCTTTACTATACCATGGTAATAACTTTACTATACCAAGCCTATAGCTTTACTATGCTAGTCCCAATACCTTTACTATACCATGGTAATAACTTTACTATATCATGCCTATAGCTTTACAATGCTAGTCCCAATAACTTTAATATACCAAGCTAATAACTTTACTATAACATGCTAATAACTTTACTATCCTCTGCCCATAGCTTTACCAAGCTAGTCCCAAACCCTTTACTATACCACGCTAATAACTTTACTATACCATGCCTATAGCTTTACTATGCTAGTCCTAATACCTTAACTATACTATGCATATACCTTTACTATGCTAGTCCAAATACCTTTACTATCCCATGCCTATAGCTTTACTATTATAGTCCCAATAACTTTACTATCCCATGCTTATAGCTTTACCAAGCTAGTCCCAAACCCTTTACTATACCACGCTAATAACTTTACTATACCATGGCTATAGCTTTACTATGCTAGTCCCAATACCTTTACCATATTATGCATATACCTTTGCTATGCTAGTCCAAATACCTTTACTATACCACGCTAATAATCTTACTATACCATGCCTATATATTTACTATACCTAATCCTACTCTACCTATGCTATTCCCTATGATTTTACTATACCACACTTATAACTTTACTATACCTTTACTATGCTAGTCCCAGTACCTTTACTATATTACACTTATAAATTTTGTGTACCATGCTTAACGTTTTACTATACCATGGCTATAATGTATGGCTACAGTGTATGTTATGACACTTCTAAATTCAAAGGAAGTTTTTAATTTTTAGAAGTTCAGAAGAATCTAAAATGAATTTTCCTTAAATTATAACAATGGATATATTAAAATATTTATTTACTGGTTTTTGTTAGTTAATATATTATTTAAATTTAATAAAATATTTGTAATTTGAAGGCACTCGTGGTTAACGATAGTTTAAACTCGCAAATCTTCAACTAATTGTAACACAGTAAAACCTTTCAGCCCGTACAAAAGTGGTTTTATGTACAAACGTAATTGTAGAGAATAAAACTTGATTACTCGTTACTCTGAATGCCCCAGGTGCATTCAATTTCATGGAGTAGTAAAGTATTGAACAGCCAATTTCACGCGCCATTGGCTGACGTTATTTACACACAATACAGCCGCATTATATTGCTACAAGATTGTATGGTGCTTGTATTTCATTTCGGGTTGTTGTTACTGGTATCGTTACAAGTAAAGAGTTTTGAATGTAGTCACTTTATGATTTAATTATACAAATATTACTGTTTATTCAACTAACGCTTTAAAAACTAATTAATAATTGGTGTATTGCTTATTTTATAAGTTTATTGATGCAAACGTAAAGGGGTATAGGCCTTGACTAGAAATTAAGGTTCTGGGTTCGATTTGCAGTAGTGATAAAAATGATAAATAAAATTGAAAATATGTGCTTCTTCAGCCGCCAGATTCGAAATGATTAGCCAATCCAAAATCACACTTAGGGTAATAATAGGCGTTTGAAGCGCAGTGCTGATAGCTTTACATTATGACCCATGAAAAGGGAGCTCTATCCTGTCTCGCATTAGAGTAGAAAAGTGACAATATTATTATTAAAAAAAAGTTTATTAGTTATATTGTACCCTTCGTCGTGGAAGATATTGTATATAATAATTTCAGCCTATAGCTTGCTAATTCAATTGTTTATAATGTAATAAACTTATTTTGTCATTGCTACTTTAATATCACTGGGGAAAAAGACCACCACCTACTGATATTCTTCAGAGACGTGTTTCATACGAGGTCAGTTCATTGTTCAATGCTGTGGAGCCACGGACAAGGCCATTGCTCAGATGTGTTATATTGGTGTGGGTTTGTGGTGTATTATTGTTTATTGCGTAGTTGGTAATTATGTGTTAAAATATAGTTTTTGATTGTAAGTGTGCTTTTTCGTTTAGGATATGTTATGGATAGATTTTGTGGTGTTTGTAAATATTGTCGTTTTCTGTTGTGCTTAGTTTGTTGTTTTTTTTTAGTGTATGGAAGGGTGTTTAGATTTGTGTCTATCTTGATGTATATGGGAAGTGTGTTCTGTTGTCTGTGGAGAAGTTTGGTTTGGCGTGTAATTTTTATATCTCGTATGTGTTTCTTGTATCGTGTAAGCATTATTATTACTTATGTTAGTAGTTTGTAAAACGTGAGAGGCTTGATTACCTAGGTGAGTTTCAACCGCTTTGAAAATGTATTCTTTTCTTTAGGTAACTTTCATTTCGAAATTTCGCAGTCATAAAAGTCACGTGTACTTCTGATAATCTTGATTCAAAATTTACACCTGGTTGTCACCTTTCAAAGCTACTTACTTTTACCGATGGCCTCCCTTTACTCTCTTGCTCTGAATAATTAGCAGCAGTCAATAGAACCCTTTTCTCATGATGTGTATTGTGTATTTGAGTTTTTTTTTTGTTTTACTGACACTATAATCTCTCTTTCTTTCCTTTATTCTCAAAATCTCAACGCTCGTAAACGTTTTGGTTCAGGAAACTCTTTATTCACAACAGTACATCCGATTATACCGAGCCATAGACCATATATAGTTGAAGAATTTGTGTCAATATTTTAAATACAAAATGCCCAAGTAATCACATCAGTATTAATGCTGACATTGTTCTTCCATGTTGTAAATAGATACCTGGCGTTAAACTTGCTAATTGGATTTACATACCTGATTAGGTTCTTATTAAAATTATTATAATAGTAAGGTTTATATTCAAGCTATTTTAAAAGCAATGATTTCACTTAAGCAGAAGCTTTGGTGAATAAAAAGTCATATTTATGACGTTCTAGAGTTAGTACAATTAGTGACTAACTTTAGTAAACAGAATACAAAACTTTAATTAAACATAGGTTTTCTTTAGAAATAATTTACAAATTTATTTACATTGAAAGTAATTAGTTACGAGTTTTATTAGTCACCATATAACTGAATGATATTGTTTCAAGCATTTAAAACTACGCACGTTTAAATCCTAATAATGATTGAATAAAAGATAATATAATCTTTTCTAAAAATATATTATAATAATCGCAGACAGCTACGTGAAAACAAATGAAGGAAAATTGTCAAAGATGTGAGAACTAATAATAATAAAAAATAATAAAGAAACTAACAAAAGCTTCATAGTTATTAAAGAAGTTTTGAAAAAAAATATTCTTACGCCTAATTTAAGCAACAAAGAAAAACCATCTCCACAGTTATTCTGTTTTTATTAATTATATACCGTAACCTTACACATTTCTAACGTTACAAACATGGTTATATTTGTAATGTATAAATGCACAAAGCCAATAAATTTGAAACATCTGGTAGTTTTAGGTATTAATTCTTACACTGCAGCATGTTTTATTAATGTACGTACTCTCAAATGCAGCTGGTTTTAATATATTGTCTAAATGTTATTCCAAAATAAATTAAATTTTTTTAGTTATTACCAAAACAGTATACATATGTAAGTATAGAATGAGATAATAACAATATTTTAAAGAAAATTACTATAATAATTTTTGATTATGAAGAAGAAATTAAATTTTATTGGAACAAAATATTGACGCAGAATAATTATAAATAAGGCGATATATTTATAAATGTGTCAAACGTATTTTTCCTTTAATTTAACGTTTCCCTCTTACTGTACTTTTATCTGTTTACTTCTATATTATTGTTTCTTTTCAGGAAAACAACTGAGTCAATATTTCAGTAATAAAAATCATTGACAGATTATGTTTCTGGCCTTGAGAGATCGAAGTAGGTGAGACGGGAAATATAAATATAGTGTCGTTGTAAATACTTTCCTACAGATATGATAAGGACTGTCAAAACACTGATTTGCGTGAGACGTTGAATAATAGATAAATTCGAATACATAATATCCTCGGTATGTAGTGTAACGTTTTTTATTGTATTGCCGCCAAGTAGCCGATAATCAGCCCAATTAGTTATTAATGATTCGATCGAGGGCAGCACTGTAGGGCCTCCGATTATTATTAGCTATTCTCTACGTACTTGATATTGCCGGTCCTTTTAAATTAAAATAGCAAGTCAAGTTATCAATCGAATGAGAGAAGCCAAAGGGAGCGTGTCGTAAGGGACCAGGAAGGAACAGGCCAGTGCTAGAGGTGACCAAGGGATCAATGTCCGATCGATCAGATTTACCCCAAGGGATCCAGCTACTGAAGTAGCCCTTTCATAATTTCACAACTACACAACAAGGTAAAGCTTTCAATATTTTATTATATATATATATATATATATATATATATATATATATATATATATATATAACCTCTATAATAACTCTGCGCACCGCCCACGGCACTAGGAAGGCTATTTGTGAAAATTTCCAATTGGGTTGGCCTTTCTAAATTTTATTTTAAGGCATAACTGTGTTATTTAGCTTTCCTATGACGGCGTGACAGTAATAACAAACAATATTGAGATATGTGTTGACATATTGGATGCAGAAGTTGTTGATGTATCGAAAATTCTGAATATGTAACATGTTTTTGGAAGTTGTAGTACAAGCAAGGCCAAGTGTACGGTTTCGTGGTCCACACTATAATTTTAAATATTTTCGTTCAATGACAAGTTTTAGAAGCCGAGATTAAACTGCAAATAGTTCCTTATATGCAGTTTCATTCGTGCACACATTTTTAGCGTTTGGAAAATTTATTATATCTTCGCATGATTCCATATGTGACTAATTAAAGACAATACTAACGAATAACTCGCAAATGCTTTAAAGTTGCCCCAAAATTATACTACCTTGTTGCATAAATCTTTATTTCGAATGAAGCCTAATCCTTAACCCAATTCTGAATGCTTGATTTGTACGTCGTACTCATGTTCTTTTAGATAACATAAATTTGTTATTCCATTAGCTTTGTTCTGGTCAAATATTATGATATGATATTTCACACAATGTTTTAAATCTAGTAACAAAAATATTTAATGCGATTTAATATATAAGTTACCCTTTTTCAACAAACTCATATTACATGTAGTGTGTAGGATTTTTTCAGAGTTATAGTTAGGAAAATAAATAAACACATTTAATCCTTCATTTTATTTCCTATAGTGAGAAAATTTGTTACCATATTTCTTTAGGTCATATTATCTTGAATTATAATTTTAGATACACGTTTTTTTATAACCTTGTAACTAAGTTATCTAGTTGTTTTATGTTCATTGTAAGAGAAAGAATATTTTATTTTAATAGGCTTTTACGATGATCTAAAAAAGACAAATATATTGTATTTAAACACATTCACGTGTTTCAGTTCTAACAGTTCTACCAGCTCAACCTAAATTCACAAAACTGAGTAAGGGGAGTCCAGAGCTTTTATTAACAATGGTTCTAACTTGGAAAGACAATAAGACTGTAGTCTTGGTTTTTATACTTTATGACAAAAGTGTACACAAAATTATAAGAAAATAGAAAACATGTATTATAAACGAAATAACTAAGCCTACAGTTGTTTGTAAACATAGCCAGTGTATGGGTGGTGTAGATATAGCTGATCACTGTAGTCCACGCTACAGTTTTACAAGACAATATAATAAATGGTGGAGGAAATGTTTCTCTTGCTATAGATGTAACTGTAGTAAACAGTCTTATCTATAGCATCAAACAAAGAAAAGGAAGAAAATCCTGTAAAACGAAAATGGCTGTTGTAAAATCCAAAAAAACTTGGTGAGGAACTCGTTGCTGATAGAAAGAGTATAGAAAGACACGTTAGCCATCAACTACTGACAAGGAAAGAGTACTAAATGGGAAATATATTTTATACATCCCAATGTCAAAAGCAACTTAATGAATTGTGAAGGTGCAGAAACAGGAAGATAAAAGGAGGCAGAGGGAAACTGTCTTTTTACTGCAAGACATGCAGCAGAAAGCCTGGACTGCATTCAGGAGATTGTTTAGAAAGATATCATAATCTACAAGAATATAAATTAGGGAAAAAAATCATGTACATACTACAAAAGTAAATAAAAATGGCACAGTTGACTAAAATATGTAAATGTTAACAGAATGTTTCATAAACATTGGTTTGTTTCAATTTAATTAAAAGTGAGAAGGCAATGCGTAGTCAAAAGATGTGCTTTGAAATCTACATAAGGGCAAAATAAAAAAAAAGTTAGTGGTTAGGAGGTTTTTATGTATTTATTACAAAATGAATATATTGCTTTTCGTTGTTTATATATATATATATATATATATATATATATATATATATATATATATATTTATTTAAAGTTTAGCTTAAACTTATATATTGATTTCCTGGTCAATTTCATTTGACTTTTGAGTACAATGTTTGGCCTTTTTAATTCTTTCTGATAATATTTATAAGACGCTCTCCTTTTATGTATATATCTTGTACACGTTTTCAATCGTTAATAAAATACATTTGTATTCATCCTATCAAGTTCAAATATAATTTTGTAAACCTGATAATTCGGTCGGATTCTGAATGGCTATATGTTTCCAAGTGCTAGAAATGTGTCACTTGGGGATGTATATGAAATTAAAAGAGAAAGGTTCTTTGCTATAATGAAGCAATGCAAGAAATGGATGGAATTATAAATTATCGATTATCCATTAGATTCATAGATTAGAAACGAAAAAAAGCGAATAAATAGTAACAACGAGATTTAGGGCTAATTTAGTCCAACAACATATGCTGCATTCAGAGGGGAAATAAAAAATTACGAGGAAATTCACTTTTTTGCCACTTAATATTGTGATTCTGTCTTATGTATATACATATTTATATTACCAAAAATTGCAATTTAAAAATAAAAAGTAACTGGAATAAAATGTTTTATTGTTGACCACAGTAGGAATTGACTATAAATTATTTTAAATTACTTGTATCTGATCAAACGCGACTTTAGCCTGGAGATATGTAACATATCCATCCACCAATATTATTAATAATAATTAAAACGTTATAGTTTTATGAATTTACTCGATAAACCGAAAGCATTATGTACCAGAGTGTAAAATCTGCTGATGTTACCAGAACCATTTTGCTTTGGTAAAGGCAGAACAAATACAGTTTTGGTATTTGCTTTTCATTACAACTCTACATGCTTTGAAAGCCTTTACTTCCCAATTCAAACATGGTAAGTCTTTATCCCAATCATACAAATAGGTAAGTCTATATTTTTTTACTTTACAGAGAGTAATTGGTTATTACCTTACATTCCTTGTATTACAGACATTCCTTTTCCAATGAGTAAAGTAGTAGTTACTTATGGATCACTTTTATTGTTAGACCCTATATTTTAAATTTATTTATTACAACTTTATTTATTTATTATTATTAGAAATAAATATATCGCTTATATTAATGAAAATATATAGTTTAGATAAATTAAAACCTCTAAATCCAAATAAAATTTTATTTCCTATCGCATAATCTAATTGCAAAACAAGAACCTTCAGAAATACTCATCACAAAATTACTTCATATTTTGTTGAAATTATAAACCTTTCAAATAACTTTCCAACCAAAATAATAACTTAATTATTTTTAGACCCTTTCTAAAATGTTTAATTTAAAAAAAAAATCGTTCAAAGCTGATTACTTTATAATTGAAATGTACATAAGTTTCGAAATGGGAAAAACGGTTATTTCTGATAAATTACACTTTTCGTATCAACTTGGCAAAAAATCCGCTATTTACTGATGTTTTTCAGCAGACACGTTTGTCTGTTTGTCAGCAGAGTCTTGTCCGCGACTAACAGCATTGAACAATGCACTGACCTAGTACGACACGCGTCTTCTGATAAATATCAATAGGTAGTGGATTTCAAAATAGGCAGTTGATACCAAAAGTGTAATTTATTTTACAATTTCTAACATTTACTTTACAAATGCATATCCAAAAATTTTAGGATGTAGTTATATTTTGTTTTCAACAAATTTTTTCAATAGAACAGAGTTTTAATATAATTTTTGAAACGCAATTGTTTCATGGCATACTTGATATTGTAAAACTTTTTGGATTTACCACTGGTTGTTTAAAACATGTTATAATATTTGACTAAATGTAAGAGATATCTACTATCTCTTATTTACAGAACTTTCTGTAGGAGCAGGGCATTTCATACTTTACGCTGCTCTATACAGTACTGCTTTTATTCATAAATGTGTTCCACCTTTTAAATTATAAAATTAACTTTAATACTTTGTCTGAATTGTGAAACTATCAACGAATCAACGTTGTCTAAAAATAATTCAAGTTATTGACAACTTAAAGCAATAAATAGTGGTATTTTGTTTCAGTTAAGTTTCTTTAAAATAAAAAAGTGACTCGAAAATATGGAATTGAGTCTCTACGCTTTGTCTGAATTTAATAAAAATAAATGAAAATGATAAATAAAAATAATTTATGTTGTTATATAAGTTAAATAATTATATGGGTGTATTCCATTCGAGGTGAATGCTTCAACATAAAAAAATACACAATATCAAGAGCACAGTGGTACAATATATTACAATAAAAATATTGAAAAGAACCCCAATACCACAAAAATAATCAAAAATAACAAATAAAACAAGTTACTTAAGATTAAACCCTTATGTACATTTCGATGACCATGTCATCATCATCAGAGGGTCTTGTTACAAAACACAATCTAGCACACAAGAAATTACAAACTAGAATGATACCAATCGTTCTCCGCGGTCGCTATATATAGGCGTGAGGTAAGCTCCGCCCCCTCTCCGCCCTCGACCGACAAATAACTATCGGCCATCAGGAACCCAATAGGTTATGTCAAAAATTACATTATAATAATACATATGTAATAAAAACTACAGCAATAACAATTAATAAACTAAAAGTAATTAGATTAAAACATCGTAATTTAAAGAAAGCTATTTAAGTAAACTATATAATGGTGAGTAAGGAATAAGTGCTTTATCTGCATTCATTAATTTACAATTTGATTTGACTATAAAAACACTTTCATAACTATTAAGTAACTTTTTTGAGTTTATACATTTAGCTAAAATAACATTTTTATCTAAATCATGCTGATTACTAAAGACATGTTCTGCTACACTTGATTTTTCAGGTCTTTCAAATTTAATATGGGCAAGATGTTCTTTATATCTGGTTACAATTTTTCTTTTTGTTTGACCTATATACATCTCGTTACAAGTACTACAAATTATCTTATAAATACCTGATTTTTCCAACATTGGAATTTTATCTTTCGGGTTACATAATAAATGCTTGAGTTTATTTTGAGTTTTTACATTTATCTTAACATTTACCTTTTTAAAAATAGAGTCTAACCCTTTTGTTAAAATATTATCGAAAGGTAAACTAATAAAATTACATTGTTTAACTTCTTTTTGAAGAGTGGTAGTTGTGTTCAAAACATATTTTAATCTTTGTTTTCTAACAATATTATCTATAATTTTGGTATCAAAATCGTTATATCTAGCCACTCCTTTGATATAATTAATTTCCTTATAAAATCGTCTGGGACTAAGTGGTACATTGATAGCTCTGTTAACCAAACTGTTAAATGCTGCTATTTTATGTGTATAACAATGGTTGGAACTATTTAAAATATATCTGTTATTGTTAGTAGGTTTCCTGTAAATATCAAATTCAATTTTTTCATGATTTTTAATACACAGAATATCTAAAAATGGTAAACGATTATTAGTTTCTAATTCATAAGTAAACTTAATGGAACTATGTATACTATTAAGTTGGTTTACAAAAACATCAACATTACATTTACTGCTATCAAAGATCGCAAAAACATCGTCAACATATCTTAACCAAATCCTAGGAAAATAAGTAATACTATTCTTTAAGTTTTCTTCAAATCTGCTCATAAAATGCTCAGCAATGAAAGGAGACAAACTGTTACCCATAGCAGTTCCATCACTTTGTTTATAAAATTCATTATTAAATTTACAGAAATTTTGGTACATACATATTTCTGTTAATTTGACATATTCGTTTATTTTAATAGGTTCGATGTTGTTTTCTTTTAAAAAATCTTCAACAAACAATATAGTTTCTTCAACAGGAATGCTAGGAAACAACGAACTTACATCAAAAGATACCATAATATCAGTACTACTAAGTTTTATATTCTTAACCTTGTTGACAAATTCTATGTTGTTTTTAATAGGAAACATACCACGTTTTTCTTTTAAAGAAGTAAATTTATAGGCTAACCATTTTGATAAAAGGTAGGTTGGGGAATCAATCCCAGAAACTATAGGTCTCATTGCTTTCCCTTCCTTGTGGATTTTTGGAAGGCAATATAACCTAGGTATAACAGGATTAGAAATTTGAAATTTATAAATATCTTTCTTAGGAATGACTAAACTACAATTCTTAATAGTATCATTTGTAACTTGAACAAACTTATTTAGTGGGGTTTTAACAATTTTCTGATAAGGGCCTTCTTCTAACATTTTAGTTACTCTATTGACATAATCGTTCTTATCTAAAACTACAATTGTATTACCCTTATCAGCTTTTAAATAATAACAATCTTTGTTACAAAGACCTTTAACTAACTCAAAATTATTTTTAACATTAGCCGTTTTATTGGCCATACGAATATTATTTTCCATTTTAATTTTACAGGCGTTTCTTATGTAATTTTTATCTGACTCTTTTAAATTAGAAATAATACTTTCTATATTAGCTACTATATCAACTACAGTTTTGTTAGTGTAATTACAATGTGCAAAATTTAACCCTTTACTTAATAAATTAATTTCTTCTCTATTAAAAGTTTGGCTAGATTTATTACGAACTAGCGGACAGGTAGGGTTTTTATTATTATTACCTATTTCATCCAAATTTAAATGTTTACTAATTGCTACAAATTTCTTATCCAGATTTTTTACCTTACAATCAATTTTATGCCTATTTATTACATACATTTTTCTACAAAAATTATTCCAAACAATAGCGTCAATATCCTTTGCTAATTTGAGGTGTAAATTGTACTTTTTTAATTCTAAATTAGCTAATTTACTATAAAGGTATTTAATTTCTAATTTTAACCATTTGAGTTTCGCAAATTCGATAACTCTCTTGGTACGTGAATTATTAAGATTAATGCGGAAACCGTTTATAAATTTAGGAAAAACTTTAAAACGTTGACATTTTTTCAAAAAACCGATATCTACTTGTAATGAACTTATTTTTAAACTTAACTTACTAAAAAGGTTTTGCTCAGTTGACCGGGAAGCCATGATAATACACAATATCAAGAGCACAGTGGTACAATATATTACAATAAAAATATTGAAAAGAACCCCAATACCACAAAAATAATCAAAAATAACAAATAAAACAAGTTACTTAAGATTCTTAAATAGCTTTCTTCAAATTACGATGTTTTAATCTAATTACTTTTAGTTTATTAATTGTTATTGCTGTAGTTTTTATTACATATGTATTATTATAATGTAATTTTTGACATAACCTAATGGGTTCCTGATGGCCGATCGTTATTTGTCGGTCGAGGGCGGAGAGGGGGCGGAGCTTACCTCACGCTTATATATAGCGACCGCGGAGAACGATTGGTATCATTCTAGTTTGTAATTTCTTGTGTGCTAGATTGTTTTTTGTAACCAGACCCTCTGATGATGATGACATGGTCATCGAAATGTACATAAGGGTTTAATCTTAAGTAACTTGTTTTATTTGTTATTTTTGATTATTTTTGTGGTATTGGGGTTCTTTTCAATATTATTATTGTAATAAAAAAATACCTTAATCTTTGTATTATTAGACTCAAACGCTGAACAAAACAAAGCTCCTCTTTATATTCTACAAATATTTATAGGTTAAACACACACACACACACACACACACACACACAACACACACACACACACATACATAAAAGCAACTAAAACGAGTTTAAAGCTGAACTATTGTTCGTTATTGTTTTCCCCATGAAATTTAAAATTAGACATATTTTTATGTTTAGATTTTAAGCAGACATAACGTATGCATGTTTTATGGACAGACGTAATTCCTTTCAGATGTTGTTAATAATTCATTGTTTAAGACCGTATTATTTTTATAGGCCTAATTCATTTTCTGAATTAGGTAATGAAATTCTAAATTAGAATTGTAATCGAAATATTCCTTAAGCTAATGCACAATATTACATATTAATTAGTAAAACAAATTTGAAAAATCTTGATCTTGATTGATATCTTTAATTGTTATGAGGTTTCCTTCGCCTTTGTATAGGTTATAACATATCTATGCTATGGTAAGCCATTAGTCATGCCTATACCATTGATATGCTATTGCTGCATGTTTACAATTCATGTTTGTAGCTTTAATATGTTTCCCTCTAACTTTCCCATCACATGGCTATACCATTAATATCTTGAAGTTATATACAGCCCTACTAGCCCAAACCAACACTATTACTGTCCTACAATAATTGATATACCATCCCATGTCTCCTCAATTACTATGCTATGCCTATTCCATTACTATTCTATAACTAAGCTTACTTTCTCTAGAATTACAATGCTATACGTATACCATTACTATTCATGCCAAAACCATTGCTATGCTAATCCGGCACTTTCACAACCCCATTTCTATAGTCCTACTATGTTTAACTTATACCTTTACCATCCTATGTCTACACCAATACTATGATATGCCTCTACCATTACAATTCTATGGCTATATGTTTACTATCCAATGCCATACTGTTACTATAATATGCCTATACCCTTACTATTAAATGTCCATTACTTAAGATTACCATAAACATACCTTTACTATTCCATGCAGAATTGTTACTATGCTATTCAAAGTACCTTTACTATACCACACGTATAACGTTACTATACCATGCCTATACATGTACTATGCTAGTCGCAATACTTTTACTATACCACGCTAATAACGTTACTATACCATGCCTATATATTTACTATACCTAATACTACTCTACCTATGCTATTCCCTATAATTTTACTATACCACACTTATAATTTACCATACCAAGCCTATACCTTTACTATGCCATTATAATAACTTTACTATACCATGCCTATAGCTTTACCAAGCTAGTCCCAATAGCTTTACTATACCACACCTATAACTTTACTATACCAAGCCTATACCTTTACTATGCTAGTCCGAATACCTTTACTATACCATGGTAATAACTTTACTATATCATGCATATACCTTTACTATGCTAGTCCCAATACCTTTACTATACCATGCTAATAACTTTACTATACCAAGCCTATACCTTTACTATGCTAGTCCCAATACCTTTACTATACCATGGTAATAACTTTACTATATCATGCATATACCTTTACTATGCTAGTCCCAATACCTTTACTATACCATGCTAATAACTTTACTATACCAAGCCTATAGCTTTACTATGCTAGTCCCAATACCTTTACTATACCATGGTAATAACTTTACTATATCATGCCTATAGCTTTACAATGCTAGTCCCAATAACTTTAATATACCATGCTAATAACTTTACTATAACATGCTAATAACTTTACTATCCCATGCCTATAGCTTTACCAAGCTAGTCCCAAACCCTTTACTATACCACGCTAATAACTTTACTATACCATGCCTATAGCTTTACTATGCTAGTCCCAATACATTTACTATATTATGCATATACCTTTACTATGCTAGTCCAAATACCTTTACTATCCCATGCCTATAGCTTTACTATGCTAGTCCCAATAACTTTACTATCCCATGCTTATAGCTTTACCAAGCTAGTCCCAAACCCTTTACTATACCATGCTAATAACTTTACTATACCATGTCTATAGCTTTACTATGCTAGTCCCAATAACTTTAATATACCATGCTAATGACTTTACTATACCATGCTAATAACTTTACTATCCCATGCCTATAGCTTTACCAAGCTAGTCCCAAACCCTTTACTATACCACGCTAAAAACTTTACGATACCATGGCTATAGCTTTACTATGCTAGTCCCAATACCTTTACCATATTATGCATATACCTTATGCTATGCTAGTCCAAATACCTTTACTATATCACGCTAATAATCTTACTATACCATGCCTATATATTTACTATACCTAATCCTACTCTACCTATGCTATTCCCTATGATTTTACTATATCACACATAACTTTACTATGCTAGTCCCAGTACCTTTACTATATTACACTTATAAATTTTCTGTGCCATGCTTAACGTTTTACTATACCATGGCTATAATGTTACTACACGTATACAGTGTATGTTATGACACTTCTAAATTCAAAGGAAGTTTTTAATTTTTAGAAGTTCAGAAGAATCTAAAATGAATTTTCCTTAAATTATAACAATGGATATATTAAAATATTTATTTACTGGTTTTTGTTAATTAATATATTATTTAAATTTAATAAAATATTTGTAATTTGAAGGCACTCGTGGATAACGATAGTTTAAACTCGCAAAGCTTCAACTAATTGTAACACAGTAAAACCTTTCAGCCCAAACAAAAGTGGTTTTATGTACAAACGTAATTGTAGAGAATAAAACTTGATTACTCGTTACTCTGAATGCCCCAGGTGCATTCAATTTCATGGAGTAGTAAAGTATTGAACAGCCAATTTCACGCGCCATTGGCTGACGTTATTTACACACAATACAGCCGCATTATATTGCTACAAGATTGTATGGTGCTTGTATTTCATTTCGGGTTGTTGTTACTGGTATCGTTACAAGTAAAGAGTTTTGAATGTAGTCACTTTATGATTTAATTATACAAATATTACTGTGTATTCAACTAACGCTTTAAACACTAATTAATAATTGGTTTATTGCTTATTTTATAAGTTTATTGAATGCAAACGTAAAGGGGTAGAGGCCTTGACTAGTAATTAAGGTTCTGGGTTCGATTTGCAGTAGTGATAAAAATGATAAATAAAATTGAAAATATGTACTTCTTCACCCGCCAGATTCGAAATGATTAGCCAATCCAAAATCGCTCTTAGGGTAATAATAGGCGTTTGAAGCGCAGTGCTGATAGCTTTACATTATGACCCATGAAAAGGGAGCTCTATCCTGTCTCGCATTAGAGTAGAAAAGTGACAATATTATTATTAAAAAAAAGTTTATTAGTTATATTGTACCCTTCGTCGTGGAAGATATTGTATATAATAATTTCAGCCTATAGCTTGCTAATTCAATTGTTTATAATGTAATAAACTTATTTTTCCATTACTAATTTAATATCACTGGGGAAAAAGACCACTACCTACTGATATTCTTCAGAGACGCGTTTCATAAGAGGTCAGTGCATTGTTCAATGCTGTGGAGCCACGGACAAGGCCATTGCTCAGATGTGTCATATTGGTGTGGGTTTGTGGTGTATTATTGTTTATAGCGTAGTTGGTAATTATGTGTTAAAATATAGTTTTTGATTGTAAGTGTGCTTTTTCGTTTAGACTATGTTGTGGATAGATTTTGTGGTGTTTGTAAATATTGTCGTTTTCTGTTGTGCTTAGTTTGTTGTTTTTTTTTTTAGTGTAGGGAAGGGTGTTTAGATTTGTGTCTATCTTGGTGTATATGTGAAGTGTGTTCTGTTGTCTGTGGAGAAGTTTGGTTTGGCGTGTAATATTTATATCTCGTATGTGTTTCTTGTATCGTGTAAGCATTATTATTACTTATGTTAGTAGTTTGTAAAACGTGAGAGGCTTGATTACCTAGGTGAGTTTCAACCGCTTTGAAAATGTATTCTTTTCTTTAGGTACCTTTCATTTCGAAATTTCGCAGTCATAAAAGTCACGTGTACTTCTGATAATCTTGATTCAAAATTTACACCTGGTTGTCACCTTTCAAAGCTACTTACTTTTACCGATGGCCTCCCTTTACTCTCTTGCTTTGAATAATTAGCAGCAGTCAATACAACCCTTTTCTATTGATGTGTATTGTGTATTTGAGTTTTCTTGTGTTTTACTGATGTTCGAGTCAGCGCTCGAAGTTTCGCGGCCTACATTCAAATGCTCAGCTGGACTGTACAGTAATGGTCACGTGATGTCCGATCTGCCAATCGATGTATGATTTGAAGTATTGATTTTCTGTGGCTTGATCCCCACTCCCTTAGCTCGCATTTTCCGTAAAGTTAGTCGCCCGTTGTCTCGGAACTGCCGTACGGTTAACAGCCTCGTTAAAGTACCTCGTGGCGTAAAATTGCACAACATGTGCAAGTGCCGTTTTTGACCGTGAAAACCTCGTACAAGCATTTAAACTGTTCGTCTTAATGTGTGTTAGTGCGACCGCGTTATTATATAAGTTATTTGCGGATTATTGACTTTAATTTACAATCGCCGTTTTGTAAGATCCTTTGTGCCGTTACGCGCCATAGTTATTAAATGACTTTAGGATTTTAAATGCAGCTTATTGACTTCTCGTTTAAGTTCTAGTGTGACCTCGCCTGGCCAGGATTCCTACGAACTGGGTACCCAGGACTTCTACAGCTACGAGATCTACGACCACTTCAATTTTGCCCTTTCTTGCTCCACGAGGGTAAGTGTTGCATAAGCTTAAGTACTAAGAATTCATTTATGTGTAAATTCAGTGCGAATTATTCCTTTATTAAATGTGCTCGTACGGAGCCCATTATGGCTTTCAAACTTTCGTAATTGCGTGTTCAGTGATTGAAGTAAGGCACTTTGCCGCAGCTTATTATTGTTACTCACATTTCTATTGTATTATTTCGGATCTTTCTCGAACCTCGTTTTCTTCTCATTTTAGCTAAGCGCCAGTCGCTTCATTTGGTCCTCTTCGAGCCGGATAGACTAAATTCAAATTCAATTGATTTATATGATTCATGCAATCTTACTAAGTGTTGCGCAACATTTGATTTCTGATTTCCTTTGTGCGAGTTACACGCGCGGGAAACGTGACGTCATAGGTATACGTCACTTGATTTTGATTTGCTTTGTGATGAGGAAATACTTTACGTTTATTAAACTATACAGTCCACTTACCGCTATTTAAAAAATTTTGTGAAATTAATTTGTGTTGTGTTTATTTGTGAACTTTATTAAATTATTTATGATGGCAATTAATACTGAATATTACCTCGCTAAATTAAAAAATATATTAAATGATTTGGAACAAGTACAAACCCTTCTTGACGATAAAGGGATGCCGGAAGGCATCGCTCGGGAAATAAGACGCATTCAGGCCAATTTCGTGGATACTTATGAGATATTAGAACAAACGTTCGCCACCCAGGTGGCAAGTTTAGCTGAAAGTGCGTTTAATATCAAAAGACAATTTCAGGACGTGTATTTGCCCATGTTAGCAAAATATCCTAACCTTATCAAGGCAGAGGTGACATCAACCTCGCCCGTCAAATCAGCTGTAGGTTCACCTAACCTCCCCAGTCTTGCGTTACCTATTTTTTCAGGAAACAACAGTGACTGGACGGACTTTATAACGATGTACGATTCAATAGTCCATTGCAACGACAGTCTTAGTGATATACAGAAATTCCAATATTTGAAATCTGTACTTAAAGGCGACGCTTTAGCAATTGTCACAGGCTTGGTAATATCTGAACAAAATTACAGCATTGCATATCAAGCTTTGCGCAATCGGTACGCTAACCCACGCCGTTTGGCTGACCACTATTTTAAAATGATTCAAGACTTTAAACCAATTAAGAATGCTTCGCAAACTGAATTAAACCGCTTCTTGACCGCGCATTCAAACGCTGTGTGTGCGTTGAAGGTTATCCAGCTAGATGATTTGGCTGATTTCCTGCTTTTTCAGATGTCCATTAATAACTTGGACCCCCAGACTAGATTAACTTTTGAAACGAGGCTAGGCACAAATCGTATGCCTACGTACAAATTGTTGAATGATTTTATAACGGAACAGGCCCGGGCTCTAGAGTTGTTGGATCAACCGCCTGCCGCAGCTTCTACGAGCGCGAGAGCTGCTCAACAACCCCGCATACTGGTGTCGTCAGTAAATGAGTCTGATTCGCAAGGGGCCCGTGATTTAAATTTTGACCGACTGGAACCTAACCTTAACACGGCACATAGTACAATTGTCCAGCCTTCGGTTTCGCCCGACAATTCTATTACACCTAAGGCTACGCAATATGTATACGAGCCTAGACGTGCTGCGTCAGGCCCTACACGGCCATTCAACGGACCGCGCCCCGTAAATATACCTCCTGTTATGAACACTCCTAGGATGTCAGTATTCCGTCACCGATTACCACCGCTTCACATGAATCAATCCCATGTTTCTACGACACACGCAGGCATGTGTTATTATTGCGGAGAAGGACATCGCATCATTGACTGTCAATCCTTTCTCGAATTGCCTTCTGTGGCACTCCAGGATGCCATCAGGAAATTACAACGGTGCTTCAATTGTCTTGGCTCCCATTTCCGAGCTAAATGTAAGTCCAGCCAACGCTGCAAGCAGTGCAACGAGGCACACCATACTTTGTTACATAACAACTCTCCTGCACGACAACGACTAGTTTCACCGCGACATCCTCGTTCAACAGCTAGACCCGACCTCGCTACTCAATCGCTACCGCATGCTCTTTCTTGTAATATTGAAGCTCCTCTCGCTCTGTTAGGCACCGCGCAGGTCATCATTCAGGACCATTACGGTCAACCTCGTTCCTTTAGAGCTATTATTGACCCCGGCAGTCAGATATCTGCCATTACTAAGAAAGCAAGCGTCCTGCTGAGCGTACCTACTCGGAGTTCAAATATGTCTTTGATTGGTGTCGCCGCCAAGACCACACGTATCCACGAGTACGTTACGTTGATTTTATTCTCGAGGCATGACCCTGGTGTAATGCTAACTACTGAAGCCGCCGTGCTTAACCACATTACTGACCCGCTGCCGGCTACTAGGTTAGCCTCTCAAATAAGTGCTCAATACCAGCATCTACCTTTAGCTGACCCTCATTTCGACTCGCCTGCCGGTGTTGACATTATACTGGGGGCAGATGTTTTCACCCAAATACTCACTAATGGGCCTTGCACTATCATTCATGGCCAGCCCTCCGCGCTTAACACTCGTTTAGGTTGGGTCATTATGGGATCCATACCGTATAGTATGCCCCATCAACCTAGAGTGTTCATTACCTCGCTACAGTCTATTGATGACAATATTCGACGGTTTTGGGAAGTCGAAGAAGTGACTGAGGCTAAATCTTTGAGCCCTGACGAACAGCTTTGTGAAAGCCTGTTTACTACAACTACTGAACGCGATGAAGTCGGGAGATATGTTGTCGCCCTCCCCTTCATACCTGACGCTGTAACACTTAAGTCAAACCGCAACGTTGTCCTCGCTAGTTATCATGCTTTAGAACGACGTTTAAGTCGTCAGCCGGAGGTAGCTCGGCAATATCATCAATTCATGACAGAATATATGACTCTGGGTCATATGTACCCCGCGCTTAATACTTCTAACTATTTGATCCCGCATCATTGTGTTTTTAAGACCACCAGTTCTACTACTAAGTTACGAGTAGTATTCAACGCATCCTAGCCTGATTGTAACGCTAATTCTTTAAATCAGCAATTGCTTTCCGGTCCTAAACTTCAGAAGGACCTGTCTAACGTCATCATTTCCTTTCGCCTGTATGTTCACGCCGTTTGTGCTGATCTTAAAATGATGTACCGACAAATTGCCGTGCGCCCAGCTGATCGCTGTCATCAGCACATATTATACCGACCGACACCGCAATCTCCGCTTGTGGAATACGAGTTAGCTACTGTCACGTACGGACTAACCCCGTCTGCGTATTTAGCGTTGCGGACGCTTGAACAACTCGTAAAGGACGAAGGTAGCCGATACCCTGCCGCGTCGTAAGCAATACTTCAGCAGACTTATGTTGATGATGTTGTCACTGGCGCCGATACGCCCGAAGATGCCAAGGAATTGATACAGCAGCTCATTAACATTTTCGCACTCGCCGGCCTGGAACTCAGGAAATGGTCATCAAGTGATCCTGCACTATTGTCAACGCTACCTTCCGCTCATCTGGAGAACCCGCTACTGTTCCAGGACGATTCTACCGCCATCAAAATACTGGGACTGCAATGGAATCCCACCTCGGACTCGTTCTCCTACCAGAGTCAGAATTTCGTTTCGGTGCCTACGAAACGCACCATACTATCTTATGTCGCTCGGACTTTCGACCCGCTTGGCTTCTTAACGCCTATTACTTTCTGGATCAAATGCTTTCTCAAACGTTTGTGGCTCGAAAGGTTATCATGGGATGAACCTTTGCCAACCGCGCTTCTAAATCAATGGGACAGCTTCATTGTTCAATTCGCCAGTTTGTCTTCTATCCAAATACCTCGACACGTTGGCACACGAGCTGCCAAGCATCACCTGTTAGGGTTTTGCGATGCTTCCGAAGCTGGATACGCAGCAGCTATATATTTGAGAACCGAATGGAATGGAGTCGTTACCGTTAGCATTCTGAAGGCTAAGAGCAGGGTAGCTCCAGTTAAACCGATCACCATACCTCGCATGGAGCTTTGTGGCGCAGTCTTGCTGGCCAAACTCTACAAGTCCGTTCAGCCCGTTTTGAATTTTGTGTCTGACGCCGAGACGTTTTTCTTCACCGATTCTGAAATTGTGTTGTATTGGATCAACACCCCGCCTTATTTATTGAAGACTTTTACTGCCAACCGCGTCACTGAAATCGTTTCAAATACCTCCATGGACCGTTGGTTCCATGTCTCGACTGCTGATAACCCCGCGGACGTTGCTTCCCGTGGGTGTCTACCTAACCAGCTTGCTGAACATCCGCTGTGGTGGCACGGCCCACCATGGGCGCTACAATGTCCTACTGCGTGGCATTTGTCTAAGCCGACCGGCCTTAACCCGGACCAGACCGAACATAAATCTGAACCTAGACTGCTATGTACGGCCGTTCAAGAGCCTAATCGACTATTGACAACTATAGAACGACATTCGAACTTAATTACTCTTCACCATGTTTTCGCTTACGTCCTGCGGTTTGTGAATAATTGCCGTCGTAAAGGCCAGACTACTAACCACGGTCATAACACCCGCTACAAGGCCAAAGTCGCCTTGAGTAAAGCTTCATTTACTACGCCTTCGGTGCAGGAGTTAAGTAACGCCAGAGATCTCTGCGTCAAGCTCATACAAGAGCTGGCCTTCAGCGCAACATTGCAACGGCTCCGTCGTGGCGCTCAAATCATCGATCCGCTCCGCAGCCTAACGCCATTTGTCGACGCCCAGGGCTTACTCAGGGTGGGCGGAAGACTTAATCATTCTGAGATGTCGTATGAATCTAAGCATCCCCTTCTGCTTCCTAAACATCATCAGTACGTCAACTTGATCTGCGATCATTACCACAAGTTAGCCTTACATGCCGGACCGCGCACCACTCAAGCGCTGATTAACGGCGAATTTTGGATTGTTGCGTTACGCTCCTTACTTCGACAACGCATTCATGCGTGCATGCGGTGTTTCCGTCTGCAATCTAAGCCTCGTCCACCTATGATGGCTGCTTTACCATCATCTAGAGTCACTCCATCGCCGCCTTTCTGCAGGGTGGGAATTGATTTCGCTGGACCCTTTGACACAAAGGCAAATCATTTGCGTACCTCGAAGCTTTTAAAATCTTATCTTTGTCTATTTGTCTGCATGGCTACTAAGGCTGTGCACTTGGAGATGGTATCCGACCTATCCACCGATGCCTTTCTCGCAGCTTTACACCGTTTCACGTCAAGACGAGGGCTACCCTCTGATATTTATTCTGACAACGGCACGAATTTTGTTGGAGCCGCGAACCGCCTGAGTGAGGTCTATCAACTGCTTGACCACTCGAAATCGCTTATCAAGCGCAAACTCGCCGACCAACGCATTGAATGGCACTTCAACCCTCCAGCCGCACCACATTTCGGCGGACTTTGGGAGGCTGCCGTCAAATCCGCTAAAGGACTTATGCACCGCACGATTGGTAATACGGTATTAAACCCTGAGGAATTGTCTACGTTGTTTACCCGGATAGAGGCTATTCTTAACAGTCGCCCTATTTTCGAGGCTTCGCCTGACCCCAGCGAAGGATCGTCTTTCCTCACTCCCGGACATTTTCTTATTGGACGACCGCTCCTTGCACTTCCGGAGAGATGTTACCCCGAACCGCCTCTTAAATCTCGTTGGTCCATGATTCAGCAAATGACCAACCGTTTCTGGAAGACTTGGTCTACTCAGTACCTGCATTCGCAGATTCAACGCCGCAAGTGGCACAAGAACTCCTCACCGCTTCAGGAGGATCAACTCGTCTTCATCACTGGAGAGCATCCGAGCCCCCTTCATTGGCCTATGGGTCGGATCATACATCTACATCCTGGACACGACCAAGTATCCCGTGTAGCTACTGTCAAAACCTCGCACGGCCAGCTGAAGCGAACTGTCCACAAGCTTGTTGGCTTTCCGCTGCAGCATTGAGTTTCACCTTTGGTTTCTTCGGCACTCTTGCCCCTTCCTTTTGTTTCTCTTGTTTTTCCTTCGTTTCCCCCTGCTATTTTCTTCGGCACCCTCGGTTTCCGGTGCTTAAATAGTTCTTCGCCCTCTACCCACCTGGTGGATTAAAAACATTCGTTTTGGTGGGCGGTATGTTCGAGTCAGCGCTCGAAGTTTCGCGGCCTACATTCAAATGCTCAGCTGGACTGTACAGTAATGGTCACGTGATGTCCGATCTGCCAATCGATGTATGATTTGAAGTATTGATTTTCTGTGGCTTGATCCCCACTCCCTTAGCTCGCATTTTCCGTAAAGTTAGTCGCCCGTTGTCTCGGAACTGCCGTACGGTTAACAGCCTCGTTAAAGTACCTCGTGGCGTAAAATTGCACAACATGTGCAAGTGCCGTTTTTGACCGTGAAAACCTCGTACAAGCATTTAAACTGTTCGTCTTAATGTGTGTTAGTGCGACCGCGTTATTATATAAGTTATTTGCGGATTATTGACTTTAATTTACAATCGCCGTTTTGTAAGATCCTTTGTGCCGTTACGCGCCATAGTTATTAAATGACTTTAGGATTTTAAATGCAGCTTATTGACTTCTCGTTTAAGTTCTAGTGTGACCTCGCCTGGCCAGGATTCCTACGAACTGGGTACCCAGGACTTCTACAGCTACGAGATCTACGACCACTTCAATTTTGCCCTTTCTTGCTCCACGAGGGTAAGTGTTGCATAAGCTTAAGTACTAAGAATTCATTTATGTGTAAATTCAGTGCGAATTATTCCTTTATTAAATGTGCTCGTACGGAGCCCATTATGGCTTTCAAACTTTCGTAATTGCGTGTTCAGTGATTGAAGTAAGGCACTTTGCCGCAGCTTATTATTGTTACTCACATTTCTATTGTATTATTTCGGATCTTTCTCGAACCTCGTTTTCTTCTCATTTTAGCTAAGCGCCAGTCGCTTCAACTGACAATATAATCTCTCTTTATTTCCTTTAGTATGAAAATCTCAACGCTCGTAAACGTTTTGGTCCAGGAAACTCTTTATTCACAACAGTACATCCGATTATACCGAGCCATAGACCATATATAGTAGAAGAATTTGTGTCAATATTTTAAATACAAAATGCCTAAGAAATCACGGTCGGTTTTAATGCTGACATTGATCTCCCAAGTTGTTGCGTTAAACTTGCTAATTGGATTTACATACCTGATTAGGTTCTTATTAAAATTTTTATAATAGTAAGGTTTATATTCAAGCTATCTTATAAGCAATGATTTCACTTAAGCAGAAGCTTTGGTGACTAAAAAGTCATATTTATCACTTTATAGAGTTAGTACAATTAGTGACTTTAGCAACTTTAGTGGACAGAATATAAAACTTTAATTAAACATAGGTTTTCTGTAGAAATAATTAACAAATTTATTCATATTGAAGGTAATTAGTTACGAGTTTTATTAGTCATCATATAACTGAATGATATTGTTTCAAGCATTTAAAACTACGTACATTTAAATCCTAATAATGATTGAATAAAAGATAATATAATCTTTTTTAAAAATATATTATAATAATCGCAAACAGCTACGTGAAAACAAATGAAGGAAAATTGTCAAAGATATGAGAACTAATAATAATAAAAAATAATAAAGAAACTAACAAAAGCTTCATAGCTATTAAAGAAGTTTTGAAAAAAAATATTCTTACGCCTAATTTAAGCAACAAAGAAATACCATCTCCACAGTTATTCTGTTTTTATTAATTATATACCTTAACCTTACACATTTCTAACGTTACAAACATGGTTATATTTGTAATGTATAAATGCACAAAGCCAATAAATTTGAAACATCTGGTAGTTTTAGGTATTAATTCTTCTTACACTGCAGCATGTTTTATTAATGTACTCTCAAATGCAGCTGGTTTTAATATATTGTCTAAATATTATTCCAAAATAAATTAAATTTTTTTAGTTATTACCAAAACAGTATACATATGTAAGTATAGAATGAGATATTAACAATATTTTAAAGAAAATTACTATAATAATTTTTGATTATGAAGAAGAAATTAAATTTTATTGGAACAAAATATTGACGCAGAATAATTATAAATAAGGCGATATATTTATAAATGTGTCAAACGTATTTTTCTTTTAATTTAACGTTTCCCTCTTACTGTACTTTTATCTGTTTACTTCTATATTATTGTTTCTTTTCAGGGAAACAACTGAGTCAATATTTCAGTCATAAAAATCATTGACAGATTATGTTTCTGGCCTTGAGAGATCTAAGTAGGTGAGACGGGAAATATAAATATAGTGTCGTTATAAATACTTTCCTACAGATATGATAAGGACTGTCAAAACACTGATTTGCGTGAGACGTTGGATAATAGATAAATTCGAATACATAATATCCTCGGTATGTAGTGTAACGTTTTTTATTGTATTGCCGCCAAGTAGCTGATAATCAGCTCAATTAGTTATTAATGGTTCGATCGAGGGCAGCACTGTAGGGCCTCCGATTATTATTAGCTATTCTCTACGTACTTGATATATCCGGTCCTTTTAAATTAAAATAGCAAGTCAAGTTATCAATCGAATGAGAGAAGCCAAAGGGAGCGTGTCGTAAGGGACCAGGAAGGAACAGGCCAGTGCTAGCGGTGGCCAAGGGATCAATCTCCGATCGATCAGATTTACCCCAAGGGATCCAGCTACTGAAGTAACCCTTTCATAATTTCACAACTACACAACAAGGTAAAGTTTTCAATATTTTATTATATATATATATATATATATATATATATATATATATATATATATATAACCTCTATAATAACTATGCGCACCGCCCACGGCACTAGGAAGGCTATTTGTGAAAATTTCCAATTGGGTTGGCCTTTCTAAATTTTATTTTAGGGCATAACTGTGTTATTTAGCCTTCCTATGACGGAGTGACAGTAATAACAAACAATATTGAGATATGTGTTGACATATTGGATGCAGAAGTTGTTGATGTATCGAAAATTCTGAATATGTAACATGTTTTTGGAAGTTGTAGTACAAGCAAGGCCAAGTATACGGTTTCGTGGTCCACACTATAATTTTAAATATTTTCGTTCAATGACAAGTTTTAGAAGCCGAGATTAAACTGCAAATAGTTCCTTATATGCAGTTTCATTCGTGCATATAGCGTTTGGAAAATTTATTATATCTTCGCATGATTCCATATGTGACTAATTAAAGACAATACTAACGAATAACTCGCAAATGCTTTAAAGTTGCCCCCAAAATTATACTACCTTGTTGCATAAATCTTTATTTCGAATGAAGCCTAATCCTTAACCCAATTCTGAATGCTTGATTTGTACGTCGTACTCGTGTCCTTTTAGATAACATAAATTTGTTATTCCATTAGCTTTGTTCTGCTCAAATATTATGATATGATATTTCACACACAATGTTTTAAATCTAGTAACAAAAATGTTTAATGCGATTTAATATATAAGTTACCCTTTTTCAACAAACTCATATTACATGTAGTGTGTAGGATGTTTTCGGAGTTACAGTTAGGAAAATAAATAAATACATTTAATCGTTCATTTTATTTCCTATAGTGAGAAAATTTGTTACCATATTTCATTAGGTCATATTATCTTGAATTATAATTTTAGATACACGTTTTCTTAGTACCTTGTACCTAAGGTATCTAGTTTATTTTATGTTCATTCTAAGAGAAAGAATATTTTATTTTAATAGGCTTTTACGATGATCTAAAAAATACAAATATATTGTATTTAAACACATTCGCGTGTTTACAACATATTGTAAAATATACTTTGTCTTTCAGGTATATTTAGTCGTTTTCGACTCCACCTCGATCAGTCGAATTCATTTAGAAAAAAAAACATTACAGAAAAAATATATATCAATAAAAAACTAAATGTCTATTTGTTTATATGGTTCTAAGTAGGATGTTAGAATCAGCCTACTATTAAATGCCATGTTGAAGCTACTTATAAGGTTTTTTAATTGTTATATCTGTTTGCATTGCCATGTATCCTTTAAAAATTTATAAAATTGATAATGTTTATAAATTGTTAATGTTACCTTTAAAAAAAAACACAAAATCTAAAGAGTTATATGTTTTTAATTTTAAAAAAATATGTTCAACCAAATTATGTTAATTACGGTTAAGTGTTTTGTAGAATGACCCTGGTAGATTTAATGATGCCAAATCATTTAGTAACTAATTAAAAAGTGTTCTGTACATACGATTCCAAAATTGTGCGCTCTGTTTTATATACAGTTATGATGGTCGATGTATAAATGAATCATCCCTTATACAAAACACAGAAAAATGGTTTCAAGAAGAAAAGGTGAATGGCAATTTTTTTAGATAATTTAAGAACTCTTGTTTTCCGACTGCTATCAGTCATACGAAACAGCATTTTTAACCCGAGTTTAAAAACGTATAGCTTAGTTACTTTATTTAGAAAATAAAAACATTAAAATTAAATTACAACAAAGTGAATTAGATATTATTACTTTGCGGCTCTTAAAGGCTTGTACTACTTGTAAAGCGCGTATCTCATAAATTATACTGATTACCTACTGCAATTACGATGAGACGTTTGTAATAATATTTAGGTACTTAGGTACTCTAAGAAATCGAAAAATACATGGACTTAAGAAGAAACATTTGTTTCAGTAGGAGAATAGGGTATATTCAAAATAAAATCATATTAACACTTCTGCCAGTGTGACAATAGAAATTTATTTATTAATATTGAAAAATAAATTTTCTAATTATTTTACAATGATACCTAAATAAATATTTCTGAAATAAACATGGCTGATTTGGTTCATCGTTTTAGTAACAGCAATAATCTCGCAGTTGAGTAGCAAATTCGAAGTTCACGGAGTTTCCGGTCCCTGTATCCAGAACACATTATCATGTTGGCAAGGGCGCAGGGGCGTTTTCGGATCATTTATTTTTTGAATTATATGGCCAAAATAATGGGATCATGGAAATTGAGTGAATTATTTAAATTACTTACTTAAAAGATGTAATTATTGGGATATTTCACTTGTTTCGAAGCAGTATTAAATTTGTGTATCAGTATTTAACATTTTGGTATTGCTATATATACATTTTTTCGTTGCTAGAATTACATTTATTTTCTGCTACAATATTTTGTATACCGAATTGTAAATAATGTTCGTTCAATTTACTCGATAATTAATTGACGAGCTATGTATACGTTTACCCCCCCCCCTCACACACACACACACACACAAACACACACACACAAACACACACACACACACACACACATCCATATATATATATTGTAACGTTATGTTGTCATATTACCGGCAAACTAGTCCCGACAGTAAGTAATTTTAATTGTCGCCACAAGAGCCTGACAGCTGACCGATAGCAATACAGCTGTGCGAGACAAGCTTGATTTTTCCGGTATAGTTGTACTCATTGTACATAAAACATTGTACACAACTGGGCTACGATGTACTGTCTAGAGTTCCAAAGATAGTGTGAATAATGGAAAGAAATACTAATTATTCCACCTAAACTCATGTTTCACTCCACTACCAAAGCCAGAGAGGTATCATTCGTCTTAACCTTCCCCCCTCCGTTCCATATCTTTCCGTCTACGCGACAGTATATTGGGCAGACATCTATTACAGAAAGAATGAGTAAAAGTGTAACCCTGTCAGCAATCTGTTGCCTATTATCCAGACCAAAGGATATTCATATTCCCAATATTTTAACTAATTTTCAACTCTATTATGTTCACAGACTGGATAGCCTATACAGTTTGAAATCTAGTGTTTCACTGTTTCTAAATGATTAAAAAACAATATAAACTAAAAAAACAACAAATAATATCAACCAAATGTAACAATTAAACAATTTAAACTGTTGCTATAGTTATCTTATGTCAGTCTTTCCCAAACTTTTACCAGCAACACCACCGGGAAACTAGAACGACGCTTTGTGAAAGCAATGAGAAGTAAGTGCGAAAATAATTTTGGGCGTATAAGAATCATTTAGTAATTTAACTATTTTAATAGGAGTACGTATATTTAATGTGCTTCTAGATGATTTGTCAGTCTAGTTAGTATCTAATTGTTTTCTAGTTTGTAATTTTGTAATAAGACTCTCTGATGATGATGATAATGATGATATGGTCATCGAAATTTACATAAAGGTTTATTCTTAGGTAACTTGTAATATAAGTTATTTTCGGTTACTTTTGTAGTCAAAGGGACGTTTCCAATTCTTTTGTTGTGAAATGTATAGGTCTGCGTTTTACAACATTAAGTGAATTTGAATTCCCCTTTTAATATAATTTTGAGTCCGTCAGAATAATGTAATTTAACTCTGACTCAGTGCTACATCTGGTAATACATATTTACTTCTGGTACTGCAACTTATATAATTTACCGATGTTTTGTTAAATAGCCAAGGGATTATTACAGTCTCGTTAATATGATAAATAATTCTGACTATTCTGCAACTGAAGTCACATATTGACTTCCGATTACTTAAATTGGAATATTTGTTAGTTTTGTCAAATAGCCAATGACAATTAATTTTTCCTTTACTACAGTGATTAAATCTGACTCTGTTCGTCTGATGACGCATAATGACGTTCGGTAATATAAATTAAAATATTTATGGTTTTTAATAAAATTCATGGGATTTGGACCTCCATGGGGAGGTAAAAATTCAACGTCTTCTATGGGGAAGACAAATCCAATAGCTTTGTTACAAAACTAGCTTTATTATTTCAGTTTATAGTAGTGGAAGCAAAACTTGTATCATCAGATATAGCATCGAATCAGAATGTAGTATCACTATAATAAAGGGGAAGTCCTAATCCAATGGATTTTTAACAAAATAATCTTAAATATGTTAATGTATGCACCTAGACGTCAATATGTAACATCAGATGTAACACGGAATCAGAATTAAGCCTTTTATTAAATGGGAATTCCAAATCCATACATGTTATAGAATGCAAACCTATATATTTCACACAACAAATACTGAAAACTCCCTAATATTAGAAAAATATTCAAAAATATCTGATAGTACAAGTTACCTAAGAATAAATCTTCATGTACATTTCATGACCAAGTCATCATCATCATCATCATCAGAGGGTCTTATTACAAAATTACAATCTAAAAAACAATATGTTACAAACTAGAATGAAAAACATCTAGAAGCTTATTTAATATACGTATTCCTATGATTATAGTTAGACTACTAAATTATTTATTGGTCTCATTATCGTCTTAGTAGTTTGCCCATAATGTTGCTGATGCAAATGTTTGGGAAAGACTGACAAACATCTATAGCATCAGAGTTTAAATATTTTAGTTGTCACATTTGGCTGAAGTTAGTTGTTGTTTATTTAGTAGTATGGTTTTTTAATAATTTAGAGACAGTGAAAAACTCAATTTCAATCTGTATAAGCTATACAGTATGTGAAAATAATAGAGTTGAAAATTGTTAAAATAATAGGTTTATGTATATCTTTTCGTCTGTGTAATGGCGAAGCAGATTGCTGACGTGCTCAGAATTTTATTTTCTCTCTGTAGTAGATGTCTTTCTAAGAGGAAAATCAAGCCCAATATGCACAAGGAGATGGTCTGCTTCGAACACCCGCGATTTCGAATTTTAATTTTCTCTATGTAAAAAATTAAAAGTATTAAAGATGGCCCCGTCTTTAGTTGTAATTGCTACAAGATGCCAGAGTCCAAGAAAATCCTGAGGGAGAAAATAAGTGATCCTAGTGAAAGTTTTTGGGGCAAGTCTGAATTTTAATAGCAAATTAACCATTTATTAAATTTAGTAAATTTCGTAAACTCATAGAATAAAATTTCTTAAAATAAAAATATAATCATTTATAGAATATTAATAATTAAAAAATATGTAAGCAAATGGCTCTTTATGGTGGTCATGGAATAAAAATTTGTTCAAATATAAAATGCATTTCAAAAATCACAAGATTAACGTTACATCAAGTTATAACAAGTTAACGTTTAACAAAGACAAAGCACTATATATTCAAAAAAGGAATAGTAGCATAACGTATTTGAGGTCAAAATAAGTAAATGAATAAGAAATTCATAAAGAAAATCAGTAATAAATGATTTAGTAATTAAGTTAATATACCTTATTCTATGTCTATATATATATATATATATATATATATATATATATATATATATATATATATATCATATATTAAACATTTAGGATCAAATAACTGTAAAGATGTAAATCCAGTAAAATTGGTTTTGTAGTCCTTCAGATTTATGTTTGGAGGCACACATATAAATCAAACAGGAAGGCTCTAGGAAGTGTTCTTCCCGTTACTTCTGCAAAGAGTTATATGGACATGAAATGAAATAAATTGGTATACATTATTCTTCTGTTGTATTTAAATATGTATGTTAATTTATGTGTATGATTTTACCTCAAAAGACCACAAGGTTCTAACAATGACTACAAATGTTAGAAACGTTTAAATAATAATGTTATCAAATTTATTGATGAAATTTATGCAAAGATTATATGAACATTTCTGAACTTCATAAATTATTCAAATGTATTTCATGTTTAAAGAAATGCTTATTATTATTAAAATAAATAAAAAAACTCAATGGAATTTAAGTAAGAATTGTTATGATTTTTAAAAATCAAATTTTAATTGATATTTTAATTTTCATTTAATTAAAACAAGTTAGAACAAAAATGGTTAAAACTATTATAACTATCATGTAGTAGCTCAAATAAATAAAATCGCTGAATTTTTTCAGTTAAACAAAAATTTATAAGGTACATATTACCACGTAAATGAGTATAAACATTTTGGTTGGTTTTTTAAATAAAGTCTAGGGTATAATCCATTTACATATTACGCTCTACACGCCACAGGTACTAGGACATTACAAGTCGAGCGGGATCATATTTTTACCGCAGTTGAATTGGTACGTTTCGGTCCTGCATTGTTCGTCATCGCCAAGTACAGCTTACGCGGAAATATAGTAACGTTGTTAATAGGGTGTGGACTTGCAGGCATTCGCACGCAGCACATAAAATCGCAGGGTGCAAGATTTGACCGCGACAGTCTGTGTGTATGTGTGTGTGTGTGTGTGTGTGTGTGTGTGTGTGTGTGTGTGTGTGTGTGTGTGTGTGTTGTGTGTGTGTGTGTGTGTGTGTGTGTGTGTGTGTGTGTGTGTGTGTGTGTGTGTGTGTGTGTGTGTGTGTGTGTGTGTGTGTGTGTGTGTGTGTGTGTGTGTGTGTGTGTGTGTGTGTGTGTGTGTGTGTGTGTGTGTGTGTGTGTGTAGTTTAGCAATAGTATTTTAGGATTACATAAAACTTCTACAGACCTCGAAACGATATACATTAGAACTATTGTGAGAACAACTTTTAAGAATAATAATAATTATAAAACCTGTTTGCCGGAAGCTTTTAACAAAAGCAACATATTGATATTACAAAAAGATTCTAACCCCGTCAAAATCTAACACAACAGTAAGGCGTTAAAAGGGAACAACCTAACAATTACAAGTGTATCAATGGGGAATTATATAGAAATATTGCCAAAACTGTGCTGTGAGGAGTAAGAAATGAAATCATTAAAAGTCGGAATAATAGGTTTCTAACATTTCCATTAGAAATACCTTTCAATAGAAATAAATACGTTTAATTAGATATAGTGTGAAAGAGTAATACCAGAGGGAATTGTTGAGCACATAAAGCATTCCTCCCCGCGGAACAACCTAACAATTACAAGTATAACAATAGGGAATAACCATGCTGGAAAAGAATACTTACTGAACTAATTATATTGGAATATTGTCAATACTGTGCTGTGAGGAGTAAGAAATAAAATCATTAAAAGTCAGAATAAAAGGTTTCTAAACATTTCCATTAGAAATGCGTATCAATAGAAATAAATACGTTTAATTAGAGATAGTGTGAAAGAGTAATACCAGAGGGAATTGTTGAGCACATAAAGCATTCCTCCCCGCGGAACAACCTAACAATTACAAGTATAACAATAGGGAATAACCATGCTGGAAAAGAATACTTACTGAACTAATTATATTGAAATATTGTCAATACTGTGCTGTGAGGAGTAAGAAATGAAATCATTAAAAGTCGGAATAATAGGTTTCTAACATTTCCATTAGAAATACCTTTCAATAGAAATAAATACGTTTAATTAGATATAGTGTGAAAGAGTAATACCAGAGGGAATTGTTGAGCACATAAAGCATTCCTCCCCGCGGAACAACCTAACAATTACAAGTATAACAATAGGGAATAACCATGCTGGAAAAGAATACTTACTGAACTAATTATATTGAAATATTGTCAATACTGTGCTGTGAGGAGTAAGAAATGAAATCATTAAAAGTCGGAATAAAAGGTTTCTAAACATTTCCATTAGAAATGCGGTTCAATAGAAATAAATACGTTTAATTAGATATAGTGTGAAAGAGTAATGCCAGAGGGAATTGTTGAGCATTCTTTCACTGCAAACGTTATAGAAATAGTATTATGATTTAGCAGCGGGAACGTCCAGCTCTCTTGGGGTGTTATACTTAGCCTACACATTGCATGGAATGCAAAATAATCCTTCATTTTGAATTTTATAGTTTTTCTTCAAATATTGAACATACAAACTAACTAAATTAGGTCAAGTACTATTTACGATTTTGTAAATCTGTATTGCATTTACCTTTAGATCACAGCAATTTGGGAATATTGTAGTTGTAGATGTAATGTTACACAAACGAACCATATATATATATATATATTCACATATATAACCGACGTATGTTTGTATTTATGCATTTTTGGACTCCTAAACAGCTGAATAGAAGTTAATGAAATTTGGAGGGATTGTTAAAAATATTCCCAGAATGGTTCGAATGAAGTTTAATGCAAATTTGTTCACATGATTCCGTCCCAGAGGATTAGGATGGTTCAGTGTTCAGCCTTTCAAAAATGTAATGTTAACATGTACATCCATACTAGCGTTACTTAATTAATTCAAATAGTTTAGGATTGCTAAATTCTATGTACAATTATTAACAGCACACTTATTGAAATAAAAGTAGGATCACCGATAATACTCTTGTGAAATTCGAATCCACCAAAGCTGTGCAACATAATCAGACTGGCAACAGAAAAACTGACACCCGAATTGATCGTGGAAGAAATAAGTGGTAAGTTCAAAGGAGAGATAGTCTTCGTTCCAGGAATAAATATGATTTGACCCTTAGATTTCAAACGACTACAATTTCCTTTGCGTTTTGCATTCGCAATAACTATAAACATGGCGAAAGGACAAACATTGATCATTGCGGGATTAAATTTTGAACATTCGTGCTTTTCTCACGGATAATTATATGACGAAAAACAGTGTCTATCCTCTAGTATTACAGTATATGTAATATAATTATTTAAATGTTTTATATGGTTTTATTATTTGAAAATTAAATAATATTCCATTTTCGTAGTAAAATTATGATTTCGGGCGCTGAAACGCGCGCCGTGTAATGCTAGTCTTCTATATAAATAAATGTTATTGCATGCATGTCTACTATCCCTTCCTAAACCGTTATCGTTTATCCGATCAACATGATTCTTTGAAAAGATAATAATTGCATTCCTAAAACAATTTGTTACAAAACTACAAATACTAATTACATACAAAACTAATAATACATTTTAAAACTGTAAGGTAACTTCAATTATCTTATCATCTTTCTATGTATTTTACTCCTTAATGCTTACTTCCTTCATTTCACTCGCTTTCTAAATATTTTAAATACAAACTTAAAATTATTAATATACACATCTTCATTTCTGTTAGGAATATTTCTATATGTTTGAATAGTTTTCTTCCATTCCTAAAGTTTCAATATTCTCCAATTTCGAACTCCATTTTCAAAACATCAATCGTTCTGTTTTCCCAAACTATGAGTTTATCTTTATATATTGTTAGTCACTCCCCCAGCACTTTCAGACCTCACTCCCTATTGGTGCATGCCTACTCATGCATCTTGCTTCCAACTACTTAATAGTTTTAAACTTTTAAATATAACGTCGTTTAAACATAAGGTCGTTTAAATATGAGGAAAATGATTCGAATTATGCTACACATTTGTTTGAAGAGGGTTATACACCGCAAGAAATGAAAAATACAATGACCCCTTTACAATATTTTAATAAAGAAAAATGTTTAAATATTTTAGAAAATTTAGAAATTTGCTAAGCAAAGTTAAAGGAGGTAATAAACGAGAAAATAAATACATAGTCGAACGTTATATTTTAAAGTTTAGAATTATTAAAAAGCAGGAGTAGGCATGCACCAACAGGAAATTAGGTCTAAAAGTGGTGGAGGCGTGGGTAACGGTATATAATGGCGAACTCAAATTTTGGTGGAACAGTATGATTGAAGTTTTGAAAATGGAATTGCTCCGAAACATAAAAATGAACTCAAATATACCAGCGTAAACCTTATATTTATTGGTATAATTTAAGTTTTATAAATCGAATATTTTGTAATAGTTATGCTCATAGCGTGCAGAATTCATTTTATAATGCAGATTCTCTATTATAAATCTGACGTTTTTAACAGACTGCTATTATAAAGAATATAAAAAGTTCAAAAGCAAAGGCTCGGATATGTAATAAAAGTCACACTGAGTATTCCGCCTCGCGCGTGACTTCATTTCTTCACAACACTGTTCTCTGCAATTTCGTCGCAAAATAAACTTTTCCATTGCTATCTTCTCCGACTTTTCTGAAGCATGCATTTACAAATTGAAATTAAATTTTAATTTATTCACACTTGGTTGTTATATTCTTTGCTTTTAAAGTAGACATTGAATGGAATTTGGTCCTCTGCAATATAGAATTTGTGTTTTATCATCTGTTGTACAATATAACAGTTTGCTAACTCTATGGTGTTTCAAAAATTGAAGAATTTATGTCTACTCTATATTTTAATATTTTGGTTTTCTTAAAACACTGTAAAATTTTAAAAGTTAAAATTGGTTTATATTTATACTTGTAAATGTTTTTAAAATTTGAATATTATTTATGAAATTTTAACGTAGCAATTTATATAATAGGGAAATAATTGCTAACGTATGTATATATGAAGTATTTTAGCATCTTATATCTGGGTTTGTTGAGTGTTACTGGTTCCTAATATGCCTGCTATTATTATATATTTTTATCTTGCCGCATGTCGTAAAATCTTAGTCAATCAGATCGTTGTTTTATTGTCCATCCTTAATGGGATACTACTTAGTAGGCTCATACCTACTTAGTTGATTAGAGCCTAGTTAGTGAAAACTATTCACAAAGGTAAAAGTCAAAATAGTGAATTCAATATATCACCAAAAATTAGTTATTAATAAACAAACACACAACAAACTAGTTTCGGCAATGATGTTGCCTTCCTTAGTACTTGGTTACTACTCAGTAATAGCCAAGCACTGAGGAAGGCAACATCGTCGCCGAAACTAGTGTGTTGTGAGTTTGTTTGATAAAACTAATTTTCGGTTGGATTTTGAGTTCATTATTTTGACTTTTACTGTCATACCTGTTGCTCCCCCAACTTCTTATTTGACAGTGGCGGGACGTGACGACGTTGCATGACCATAAACTAGCAGTCAATAGCAAAAAATAATAAATGTATTTATTATGTAAGAATTACGCACATTGTTGCGAGCGATTATTCATCATATAACATAATCTATTATTATAAATAACAATAAAAACGTCAGAACTGCAACAACTGTGTGATCGTTCGCTCAGTCTGCAGTGTCTCGTTCGTCCTGGTTGGAGGGAAATCTGCAACACCCAGTGACGTTATTCCTAATAGGGAGAAAGCATCGGTAAGTCCAGACAGACTAAAACAACTAGGTAGTGTCGTACGGTTCCTTAGGTTGCAGACTCGCTGCCACGTCGGGATTGTTCGGTTAAGGTCGGCTCCGTCCGAAGAGAAGCATCTCCGCTACGCTCCCAGTTTCATATTATTCACAGTTGAGAACGAATTGAGATTGGTTTGTTAATAAGTCAACCCATGACTTCAGATTCGGTGTCTTACATAGGTAAAAATAAAATAAAAAATGATAGTATATTTCCTTCAATAGAATAAATCATGAATTATTTAGCAGTATCTACCTATTTCCCCTACAACTGCCCTTTATTTTTTTTAAATTACGATTTCTTTACCTTAAAAAAATGAAGACATTAAGATCTGCAACCCCCATCAATTTTAGATATCAGCCTCCACTGCTATTTGAATTTCCGGTAAATAGAGTTTTATCAAAACACCTGGACAGGAATGTTAGTATTAATTAAAATGACAGTTACTCAGCAGACTAATGGTCAACCCAAGAGTAACATATATTACAATATATCTCAGTACCTAAAGCTCAACATTCAAAATAACTTTATAACTTTACACATATATTTCTATATATTTGAAAACTTCGGTTCTCAAAACAAATTGGTTAAATAAATATTGAATGTAATCTTAAAAAAAAAATAATGCTTATTAGTCTATACATTTAAAAATTTGTATTTATATATTCTAAAAAGCCTTAAAAATTTAAAAAAGATTGTTAAACTTTCCGTAATAAAATACTTAGGTATTATTATCTCTTAAAATAGTTATTAATTTTTATAAAACATTGTTCCTACAATCCAAGATCCGATTAGGAATATCAGCAAAATCTCTTGCCAAAATAATTTCAAGATATCTATGTACATAATATATTCAATGTCATTCACTAGATAATTTTGACATGCCACTAATGTACCGGAAAAAGACTAGTGAATGACAGAAGATAGAAATTTTCTAAGAAAGATCACGTTTTGATTCACAAAATATTACACTTTTAGTTTAGAACGCTTAGATTTTATAACAAATCTTAGATTTATTCAAGACATCAATTTATTTATAGGTAACATGTAGTTTTTATAAGGGCAGGAAATTATTTTCTGCTCTTTATTTTTTTAACAGAAAGGACCTTACAGTGTAAACTAGATGAAATAAACTATTTATCCCTCTTTTATTTCTTTTAAACCTAATTTTTTGTTTTTTAATAAAACAATTTCTGAACAAAATTATCAAAATTACGGCCAGTATTTTTTTAAATTAGAGTTAGATACAGCAAGAGAATTTGATTTTTCAACTATTTCACTAGGTTTAAATGTAAACGATTTGCCGATATTCATACAGAAAAACATCCACGAGGTAGTTATCTAATAAAATAAATGATGACATCGTTAGATATATAATATTATAGAAGAAAATATTTAAGAATTTCTTCTGTAATAATGTTACTTAAATTCAAAAGCAGGCATTGAAAACAAACAGACAAGTGCAAGTTATATATAATAAGTTATGATATTTATAAATTCCTTCTATTAGCCCCCGCTATTCTGATATCTTGTACAAATTTTCAATCCCTAATAAAATACGTTTTTATTCATTCAATCAGATTTAAATATATTCGTTTAACATACACTGGTTGATAATTGATGCTATACAGTTTTTTCCAATATTTATTCAGTAAGTATGTTATACAAACTTTCGGGTACTATCGGGATTCAAACTGATTTTCTTCATATTCAATGACTAGCGCTTTTTAACAGTGAGACGAGTTTCCATAAGTAGAAATGAATTTATTTGAAAGTTCTATTGAAAAACCTCAAATGTATAATCATTATTTGTTGCCATGGTAACTTACAATATCATAAATAGTGCTCTAGAATTGAAAATTGAAAAGAATCAAATAAGAAACTGGATTAAACGTTTCTTCAGAAACGGATAATGCGAATAGAAAATGAAAAGGAACTATAGCACAATGCAAGTGACGAGAAAAAAGACAGCGTATAAATAGTAACAAACAAAACTAATAGTCAACACCATAATAGAAAGGATTTGCTTTCTGTTTTGCCACTTACTATTGATATTCTTACATATGTATATAAATATTTATATTAACTTTAATTAAAAATTAAGTAGAAACTGAAATTAATTTTTTCTTTGTTGATTGAAGTAGGAGTTAACTTTAAAAATATATTTTATAATACTTGTTTAGTCTGTAGTGTAGTACTGCTATAAAGGAGTGTGACAATGTATTTCACATAGGCCTACTTGAATACCTTTTTTAGGTATATGTGTCGTGCATGTGTGTGTGTGTGTGTGTGTGTGTGTTTGTGTGCGTATTTGTCTGTGTGTGTTTGTGTGTGTGTGTGTGTGCGCGCGAGCTTGTCGGTGCGTGGGATTGTACACCCGTGCGGAAGCGTGTGTTTGTGGGTGTATTAGAGATACAGGGCCACTATATTACTGTATGTACTAAAAAAGCATAAAATTAAGTTTTAAATCGTAATGCAATGTTCAATTGTTTTAATCATTTTGGCATCAGTGATTAAATTTTAATTATTTAAAGGAGTGAGTGAAAATTAAAAACTAAATGATTCAAAGTAAAATCTAAGAACACATCAATGGCATGAAAAAATAAACCGAAATCCATCTATGATACACATATACAGACCATTCATCACACATTCACCAACATCCAGACTAATTTAGGCTTTCTCCCCGTACTAAATCATAGTAAAATATAACCAATACAGAGAAATTTGATATAACAAACATCACATAACACTAAACAACATATTTGAACGACCACACACGTTACGAATCTAATACCCTGCACCATTACGTAGTGCACAACCTGCCTATCCCACACCCCTCTGTACCCATAAATCATACGCTTGCAACCTTGAGCGAACACAGTACATAGCAGGGTAGGACTCGTTGTGAGACGCGTCAGTACTGTAAGTTCCTACAATTTTCACTTAGTGCTTTTAATTAAGTACTTATGATGATAATAGAGCATAAATAACCATTTAACCATTGCTAATAACTGTTTTGCTACTCCCCCTTTTAAAAAAAATGATTTCTGCTTCTAATAAAAGTAATGCTTTTGTGAGGTTATTGTTAATAAAAAACAATAATATTAAATAATATAAAAATTTATGCAATTCAAAGTAGTATTTTTTTACTTCGATGTAGAATTTATTTCAATTTCATTGCTGTGTTTGAGGGTTTTGCAAACGTTGACTTACATAGTGTATTCAACAATTGTTTGGTTAGAAATGTCGTTAAAAATGAGGACGCCCTCGTTAAATGGAATGTGACGTCATTAGAATGCCCTTTTATAGTGCGAACAACTGACGGCACAATTATTTCTTGGAAGTAAATACAAACAATGAATATCATATTGTATTCAACAATTGATTTGTTACAAAACGTTCGTAGAACTGAATTGTCCCTGATTTCAAGGAAAATAAATTTTTCAAATGCAATGCAATTGAATAATAACCTGACAGACAAGGTATGTAAATGAAATTGCATTTCTTGAAAAAAAGTAAAACCCAACATCAATTTCATTACTGGAAGAAATTATATAATTTAAAATTAGAGTTGTGTATCAGTTTTATTACGTATGATTTATATTATTAAAAGCGCTTTAGAACTTTCGAAATAACTCCAAAATTTATATAAACTTATATAAATAAATTATTGACTCTTTGATGGTTATTCACATCATTCGCCATTTTCATCTATCCACTTACGTTCGGTCTCCATGTTTTCCTCGTTCTATCTTCTAAACTTCCGGTCGCAGGAGTTAAAGGTTTTTGGAGCAACTATATCCGTCCTCAAACACACAAACACACACACACACGCACGTACACACACTATGAGGAACCCACCGCTATTCCTTTTATATACCTCTAACAACTTAAAATAAAAGTCACGAAAATGACCTGTTCAATTTTTCAAAACCCACCTCATGTTATCAAGAGAGTGCCTTTTTAGTGACATGTGTCAATAAATTGTCAGGTGAAAACAACATTAACATAACATATAATCAATCATAACATATGAAATTTTTTTCAGGCGATCCTAGTTAGGTCATGCAAAATATGATCCTCACTAAATTACGTTTTTGTATGCTCTTCTGTTACTTTTAATTAGGACCTGCCAGTGGAACTCGTCCCTGGACTTCAATTAATCAAACTATCTTTTAGTCCAGCTCGATATTTTTTAACTTGTTAAATCTCAGAATTAAGCTCTTTGGTGGTGCATTAAGCTTTTATTTTATCGCATTTATTACTTTATTAATTTAAATACTAACTATGTATAATTTGGCAACCATTTAATTTATTAGTTGGAAACAACGTCAAGTGTTTACTTATTAACTAACACATACTATTTTAGAAAAGAAATTTTAAAATCTTCTTTCTACATTTTAGAAAGAACTTAAAAAGATTTTACATAAAAAATTTATGTATTTCAAGCATTTAAAATTTACATACTAAAATAAAACGTAACATAATTACATTTTACTTCACTTATACAGCAGTGTGGAAAACATTCAAGTACTTAACTGAAATAATTAATTATTAAATAAATTTTATCTACTTGAGATTTAAGTACTATTTATGTACTCTGGTAAACATTTCTTGTAACATTTCAAATAATACAATATTTATTGCATCAATTAGAACTCCTATTGTTCCAGCTATTCAATTCAAATGTCACCTTTAATTCATAAATTACTCCCTCTTGAATGTTCCTCTTTAAAAAAGACATTAAGTTATACTAATAATTATGATAGCTATTTAAGAAATTTAAAATTAATTACCAATATAGGATAAAATTGTCAGTTCCATTTATGATTTTTTATCATTTAAACTTTTACAATTTTGTTCTTACGATTTGGGCGAAACCATTTTACTGATTTTAAGTAAATTTTCTTATCGTAGTTTCTTTGTAATTAAACCTGTCTAGATATTTTAAAGTGAATGAGTTTTGAGGCATGTATATAGAAAAACCTAACTTTCTGTAAAGCTGACTTATTTCATGACATTAACAATATTTTGATCATTTTAATTGTATATAATAATGTATTTAAAACAATCTAATTAACAAACCGTCAAGGTTTATGTATTTAAATTCTAAATGAAATATATTTTTGTGAAAAAACTTGACTATAATTTAAATAATAAATTTGACTGAAAAACGACTTTCCAAATATCTCATTTCCTTTCTCATCAATTCCTTTCAAAAAGATCTCGTTGTTGGTTCCTTTCCCATAGACCCCCTGTTTATTTAGGCTCCTGTGTCGTCGAACAGCTAAACTGTGATTAGCCGTGAACGTATTTTATTAAATTGTTTAAATTTGAAGTACTGAGCGCCGAATAACGATTTATAACTTTCCTTAATTATAAGCTGACAATAGTCACAACCTTTCAGAGCCCCATGTGGTCTCTGGACTGAACTGCCTAGCTCTAAAACATCAGTAACGTCCGGCAGCTGTAATGTTTTATATTTGTAGGTACTCACAGAAACACCACAGCGTTTCCGTATATATGCATTTACCACTATTTATCGTATCTTCATGAATCTGCGTGTTTTTCTGTTCGGATACGGCTTTACTTATCGGCTTTCATCGTATTAGGCCTATTAATATTTATTTTTTTTTAAATTTTATTAATTTTCTTTTATATTTTTTATTCTATAAAGTTTTTGGTTCTATTTTTTACTATGGCTTTTCTCAAACGTTCCTCGTTCAATAAAAATGTCAATAGTGGTTTTAGATGCGTCTGTTCACAAGTTAGTGTTTTACAGTTCAAATTTTGTATTCATTTATTGGTTTTTTCACTTCCTTGGTCACATTTATTAGTTAATAACAATTTGTTTATTTAATAAAGAATACTAGTTCCTTTTACTTTATTACTTAATTGTTTTATTACAATTTTAATAGTTATTCATTAATTTTTTTTTAATGATAATTTTTGAATTTCTTTATATTGCAAAGCAAAATTGCTCGTTGCAACACACACACACACACACACACACACACACACACACACACACACACACACACACACACAGACAGTTTCTATTCGTGGACGTTCTTGTACTTTGACCTACTTCAATTGGTCCAATCAAGATATAGCTTAAAGAGGGTAGGTTGTAGACGATTCCTTGTCTTAGTTTTGTTGTTTTTCAAAATTTTGGGTTTCCTACGACCCAAAATCATTTCCCTTACCATAACTCTTCCTGATATTAGCTCGTAATACTTTAAAGCTTCTTTGTACAAGTTTTATCTTTTTTCAAATAAATAAATTGATTCCATTTGCCTCTTCCATCGAGGGATGTGTCACCTGTATTACGCTCTTTCAAGTTTTGTAAATGTTTCGATTACTTCTCTATTCTACTGCACTTTCGTCCTCAAGTTCCCTGCAGTAGACAGTGTCTACTGTAATGTATATCTGTCAGTCTGAATAACATGCTTGCCCCACTAACCTGATTTTTCCATGCCTGAGTTCACTTAGACATACTTATTATAAAGGAATGCCAAACTCAATGCACACGTTCAGTCATTACACGTTTTATGATTTGCTCAAACTTTTTTTATGTTTCAATAGTTAATTTATGTTTATATATCATTGCATTTCTTCATACCTTTAATTCCCTTCCTTAAATGTTTTATTTAATTCAGTGAAATACATTTCCTTAGCGTCTCAAACCCTTGGTCCGATTTGCAACAAATTATTGAAATCATGATTCTCATTTATACCTCCCAGTCCCTGTCTGCCTTTGTCTGTTCATCTTTCATTTGCTTTATCTCGCGGTACCACTTCATTTGCAGTTTTCAACAAATTGATGGTATGATGATCAAACGTTTGTACCACATTGTCGTCTTTATACTACAAAAACAATATAATACGACTCCTACGATTTGTTTATATTACTTTATTTTTATAATTAGGTAAATTAGTTTAGATCGTAATCAGTTTTAAGAAAACATCAAGAAACTAAAACTATCAGATTAGTTGTGAATGAAAAACTCACCTTTCAGATATTTTGTCTCATTTCGTTAAAAAAAAAAAAATGTTTCTGATATAAGTTAACACGTGTAAATGTTTGTTCGAACCATTATACAAAGTATGAAACCGATCAGTGTCTCCCTTCTGATCTTTTGCGATCCCAATAATTTATTTCGCTATTATGGTTTGAAAAAAAGTCAATGGTTTTGCGTGTTATTTTTATGTTTAAAACACTTAGGGGTAAACAATATTCTACTCAAAACGTGGTATTATCTTGATAATAAATATTCCCAAGTAATTAAATAATCCTTTATCTAATTTATCATCCAAATAATAATAATAACTAAAATAATAAATGTAATACTAATAATAATAATAAATGTAATATTAATAATAATTAGAAATATCATATAATATTAAATGTTTAATATTGCTTCGTATTTAATGTTTGTATTAATTTATAAATATACGCATATAACTTTTCAAAACATCATAAATGCATAGACGAGAAATAATAAATAAAATCAATTATTAAATAAATAAATATTTCAAATATCAAATAAATATATAAATACATTTTTTAATTGAATACTTGTAATAAATTTGTATCATACTATATATCTCATTAACTTTACTAATTGTATGCATAAATTTTAAAATATTACTTTTAATTTAGGAATTGATTTGTTTACTTTTTTGAAACTCAATTAGTTTAATTATGACGGAACATTCTGAAATTAAATTATTCAACCAATTAGTTATGATTTCATTTTTTTAGACATTAGTAGGGCGTTTTTTTATCATGGGAAATGTTGTTGATAAACGAGTGAATAAATATTTATTTTAATTATTCCTCTTTATTTATTTTAAAATTATTATTTATTGATTCATTTATCAAAAATCTCGTTTCTCCCCACAAACAATATCGTAGGCATATTTTCTAACGATTGTAGATGCTAAAGTTTGGTAAATGATTGTTAATATTAATGTTATGTTATATTTTGTTTTCGAATGATAAGCTATTATTCTGGATGTTCGAACATAATGATAATAATGCTATACATGTTCAATTGATGTGTTGTTATGAATACTGCAAGGTTGTTAAAAAATATTTGGATTTCACTTCAAGAACCGTCGTCTATTCAAGGAAATTGATGTGTCCTCACGTTTCTCATAGAATTTGTCAGTGTTACATCACTAATTAATAAGTGTAGCAATTGTTTTTTGCTCAGAAGGATGGTTTTCAACCTTCTTTATTGTATTCATTTAAAGATCTTCAAAAGATACAGCTATTGTCTTTACAAAATAAACATCCCAGTAATAATATTCATGTTGGTATCCCTTAGTAGTCCTGTGCAAAAAAATAATTTTTTTCACAAAGGCAAAAGTCAAAATAGTGAACTCAAAATCTCACCAAAAAATTAGTTACTGAGTAGTAACCAAGCACTAAGGAAGGCAACATCGTCACCGAAACTATTTTGTTGTGTGTTTGTTTATTAATAACTATTTTTTTTGTTAGATTTTGAGTTCACTATTTTACTTTCTACCTTTGTGATTAGTTCTCACTAGCTAAGGTCTAATTAACTAAATAATTATATTAAACATACTGTATTTTTAATTTGAACTTACTGCTTTTTCCTTGGTTTTAATCTCTGTCATTATATCATTTATTCAATTATTTTATTGATTCCTTTCGTGCCTGTATTTAAATCTAGGCCTTATCACAACCTTTTCTAAATTTCTTATATTCTGAATCATAGGTGATCTTCAGAACTAATCTATACGCTCTGTTATCAACAAATACTCAAAGTTTACACATCTCACAGTATACGTGATGCTAAGTTTGTGATATACTCCAACATCCGTGGTGGGAAGAGCACTTAGTAGTCATGCAGTTGTTGCGAATATGAAGTCTGTACGAGGAGTAAAGGAATGTGTGTGCTAAATATAGAGCTCATATAATTATAGCCTTGAAAAGGAGACACGAAATTGTGTAGTAATTCAGTGGGAATCGTGGGAGAAGAAATAGTAACTTTTACACAAAACGTCTCTTAGACACTCAGTAGCAATTCTACAAATTATTCCTTTGCATGGAAATTAATTAGTAATTTATACATTATCCCTGAGGTCAATTTTTCAAAAAATATTTTTAAATATATCAAAATTATGAAATAAAAGTACAAAAAGTTTATAACTTTCGTTAAGTATTATTGGCTAGAATCACGACTTTTCAGAAATATATAATATAAAAATAATTAATCCTTGGTCCCCCCCACCAATACGTCTGCCCTCTTCTGAAGTTCCTCCAAGACTCCTCGATCACTTCTTTTTCCAACCTCGCATCATATCTCCCCCTTACGTATTCTCTCCAGACCCATTTTTAAAAGAGCTTTCTCTAACGGTACAGTGTTATTATAACCCAAGTATTTTGGTCCTTGGAGAGTCCTATCTTGAAATAGTTGGACTCTTCTTTTGTTAAAGATTCCCCAGCCCCTCTATAACTATTTGAAATAGAACAATGGTTAAGTACTTTGTCCTTAACTATTCTTATAGGTTTGCTTATTATTTCTTCCGACTATTTTTCTCTTTTTTTTATAAACTGAATTTATTCTTTAGCATCATACGTTATGTATATACACATATATATATATATATATATATATATATATATATATATATATATATATATATATATATATATATAATATGTTTTATTGTAAAATATTCAAAACTACAGAGGATATTCATATAAAAAAATTATGTATTAAATGTTTGATTATTTAAAGCTTATTATTGGTAAACATCATTAGGAATTATAATAGATGTTGATGTATTATATTGTAACACATTATTTTAGTAACATTAATTGCTTTAAAATATTTATGTGCAATTTATGCGACTCATATTTTTAGAAAGAAACAAATAGTTGCGCAATTTATGTAATTGATTAATTTTTGTAACATTAATTCTCAAGGAATTAATGCTGATGTTTAATACTGCAGTAATAATACTGTTTAATACTGCATAATTAAAAAGTTGACCTGTAAAGTCAAATGTTTAATTGAAAATAATAGTTAGCCTATGTGTTCATTAAATAATTTAAGACACAAATGTTAATTTAAAGAAATCAAACTTTACTTCATCAAAAAGGAATATATGTATATAGAATACAAAAGTTATATTAGAAATACTACGCTACTTACAGACTTTGCAACATTTACAGATTTAATTTTTATCAAACCTTTACAAGTTACAAAATCTATGGCAGGAAACCTAACACTTTTTCGAGATTGCTTTGCGTATTCAACATACATTTAAATTTATCCTTTCGACTGAAAATATTACTACATGATACAAAAGAATTTACATTTTCCCTATTATTAAAAAGAAACTTCGCAATATCATGCCATTGAAAGTTTAAATTTTTTTAAAAAAATTTGAACAGTTAAAGGTTTAAAAAATAAGTTTTTCCGTTTTGACCACTAAACTTCTTAATTTTAGAACTTAGCTGTGTTGTAACAAAACTGGTTTAGCCAAAACGTGGTTCCTGTACTTTGATCTCCGCATTCTGCATTTTGTGTCTGTTCGCTCATAATTCGGAATCTGGCCCCGGCGTTGAACCGCAACGTAGCATTTCTTGTATTAAAACAAAATTAAAATATAGTAAACTGTTACATGTTTCTAAACATAAAATAAAAAGGCTTCTACTAGCTCTTCAATCACATGGTTCAAACGAAAGAGAAGGAAATGCAGTTATTACCCAAGTAACTTAATTTCCGCGCACCCGTTCTGCGCATATTGCAGTTTCAAAGAGGTCAGGCTCGCACTTAGATTTAGATTTACAACCAACAATTTTTTTTTATTTCATGTTACATTTTTAAATTGATTTCGCCTTTGTTTTCTGAATCTGTTTTAATATGTAACATCATCTAAAATGTGTTACAATATAAACTGTACAATTGCAATTGTTGAAAGTAACATTTTAATTCTTATTTTTGTTTATTTATTGTTATTAATTTTTTAAAACTATATTATTGAATTTATTCACCCTGACATTATTGTGTATGTTTTAATTACTGTTGGAGCTATTAATATATTGTAAACATGATTCCATAAAACTATATTTTCTGTAAATACTCGTAAATGTTACTTCGTCGAACGTAAACACCCATTGTCAAGTTGTGATCATTATTTTACAAAGGTCTAGTAAACAGCTCAAAACGTAAACTACAATAATTAAAGCAAACAATCGCTTGTTAGTATGATAAATTGCTTTTTATATTTTTCGTAACATGAACAATAAAAACGAGTTACGTAAACATTCATTTTAGAACCAATAATGTAGGAATATTAAATAGTAACCAATTTTAAAGAGCGCGTTGATGTTTATTACGTCATAAATCCATTTATATTTCAAAAAAAACATTGATGGTCATTAATGATGGCCGGTCCAGTAATGTTTTAAGTAAAATACGTTTAAGAAGAATAATTTTCCACTGTAAAATCGGTTTTCCTTTTTACATGCTGAACGATTAAAACACAATAGAAAGATAAAAGCATACCGTTCCTATTTATAAATTTCAGCACGAATTGAATAGCATTCTTATGTACTAATAAATTGTAACTATAACCCAATGCTTTAAATATTTGTGAATAATTATCAAGAAAGATGACTATTTAATGTTATTGTAATAATTGAATATTATAATATTATTGTATATTTAGAAATTAAATTGGTAGACATTTAAAGAAATAATAGTCTCTAAATAGATGTATTTAATGAAAAAATATACAAATCAGCATAAGAATAAGTTTATTACATTTTCACATGTAATATTTTACTAAAATTCATATATTAATTGATCTGTTCCTGTCAGGTATTATAAAGTTTTATTTCTTAAATTATTTGTTTACAAAATTAGTCTTCTAATTCCTCACGTTTCTTTTTTAAAAATAAAAAAAAATATTCTACACTCATTAAAGATACATGTTATGCTCTGCTTAACAGAATTAATCTGCCTGAATTGGGAAAATTGAATCTTTTTCTAAAATCGGAATACATCAATTCTATTAATGTACTCCATTTGGCCAAGTTTCAGAAGACCAATTTAATAAGCCACATGTTAATTCTTTTTTACCTAGCCAAACATTTGTGCTTACTAAAAATATTTGTTCTATAACAATTATCAAAATTGTACAAATTATAAATAAGTTATTAAAATAAACATTATAAACAAAACAATAAATAATGTGAGAGCATAACTTACACTGAAGAGAACAACATGTCGTGACAACATGTACGACTATGGTCGAAACATGTGTGAACGAGGAAAAAATATATGTTTTCGAATTTAGTATTATTGTTTGTGCACCTTTATAATACATATATGCTCACAAAGAGATAGAACATATGTGTATTCCAAGATAAAACCGTGTGAATTTTAACTGAATACTTTTATATTAGAGGGAGATAAAAGTTAAATAAATAACAATAACCCTTGCTACAAATATTTAAACACCCTTGATGTACATTTCGCTAACACAGTTAGCATCATCAGAAGGTTACAAACATACAACCACATGTTTGTTGGTTATATTAGTATGTTTGTAACCTTCTGATGATGCTAACTGTGTTGGCGAAATGTACATCAAGGGTGTTTAAATATTTGTAGCAAGGGTTATTGTTATTTATTTATTTATCATAATTACGCTACTGTGCTCTGTATAAAATTTCGGAGATAAAAATTGTATAAAAGATACTGTAATTGGGAGCACATTGCAAAGGTACGAGACAAAACAATAAAATGGTAGATACAATGTGATCTTTAATGATTCCAGTCAGCCAGCGTTACAGGAAAGCGATGAACAAATGATAGTGAAAAGTCTAGTATAACGATAGATACAAGGTAACGTCTCTAAGCGATAATTTACAAAAGAATAAACTTTTGTAACAGTACTTGCAATACACATATGTTTAGTACTCGACTTGTATTTGTTAATTTGCAATATCGTTAATGAAGCAAATTTATTTTACATTGTTATTCAAAATTAAGTACAAATTCGTTGCACTTGGCAACTTGAAAAACAAATTCATTGAATATATTCACCATATTAGTTATAATAATAAGAACAATAACACTGCTACAAAGCCCGTATGTTTGTAAGTTTATGATGATGCCAACAGTGTTATAAAAGCGTACATAAGGGTGTTTAGAAAGAAATTTGTAGCAAGGTTAATGATGTTTAATTATCGAAACCTGATTGCTGTTCATGACGAGCTGGTTGTAAATTACTTATTACACTTTTCCTATTACTTGCGACCAGACGTTTTGCTAAATAAAGTTGTTAACTTTTCTCCAAGTGTAAGTTAACCATTTAACAACTTTAGTTAACAAAAAGTCTGGTCGTAAGTAATAGCTAAAGTGTAATAAGATGTTTAATTATTATATTTACATTACTGTGCTCTGTGTAGACGTTTCTAACTAATTACGTTACTGTTCTGTGTAGACGTTTCTAACTAATTACATTACTGTGCTCTGTGTAGACGTTTCTAACTAATTACGCTACTGTGCTCTGTGTAGACGTTTCTAACTAATTACGTTACTGTTCTGTGTAGACGTTTCTAACTAATTACATTACTGTGCTCTGTGTAGACGTTTCTAACTAATTACGCTACTGTGCTCTGTGTAGACGTTTCTAACTAATTACGTTACTGTGCTCTGTGTAGAAGTTTCTAACTAATTAAGTTACTGTGCTCTGTGTAGACGTTTTTAACTATTTATGTTACTGTGCTCTGTGTAGACGTTTCTAATTAATTACGTTACTGTGCTCTGTGTAGACGTTTCTAACTAATTACGTTACTGTGCTCTGTGTAGACGTTTCTAACTAATTACGTTACTGTGCTCTGTGTAGACGTTTCTAACTAATTACGTTACTGTGCTCTGTGTAGACGTTTCTAACTAATTACGTTACTGTGCTCTGTGTAGACGTTTGTAACTAATTACGTTACTGTGCTCTGTGTAGATGTTTCTAACTAATTACGCTACTGTGCTCTGTGTAGACGTTTCTAGCTAATTACGTTACTGTGCTCTGTGTAGATGTTTCTAACTAATTAGGTTTAGGAAACCGACGTTAAACATTTGCGAATCGAAATTATTATATTTAATACCAACAAGGATATAAATGTATTTTACGGTAAAAGTTTTTAGATTTAAATGAAAAAAAACCATAATAAAGTTATTTGGTTGAAATAATCAAATTTATAATAATTATAACATAAATTACATAAACTATTTTGCCATCATCTAGATATTTTCTATTGCATTTATTTATTCTTAATTGAAAACACTTTAAATGTCGCTAATATTCGGTATGCATATAACCTAATCTGGTTGATAATAAAGTGATAAAAATATCTTTAATGTTAAAGCGGATACTGTTACATCAGATTAATGTTATGAAAATTCATGTAAAAAATTCTGAAGTTTTATTTATTCAATCTACTACTAATGTTTGTAATAGTTTTAAGAAAATACACAAATATTAGAAAAAATAATTTATTTAGATCTCAAATGTTTAGTTATTTGCCATTGACTTCTCAAGGAATAATAATACGTATTCAGATAATAAATTAAAAACTATTTTGATTACTAACACGCATACTAGAAATACGTTTGAGGGTAATCGACTTTGTTCGTTCGACTTTACGCCATTGTTTCTAGACTATCAGGAAAGTGGATCGATGTCAGCATTCCGGAAGTGTGTGACGTAACGAGGTGCTTGTAGAGATACATCACGATATATGTCAAGGGGGAGAGTTGAAGAGACGCTTTCACCGCGACGAAATACTCTTTTCTCTTATAGGGGTAGCAGGTTTCTTGTTAGAATCTTTCTGGTTAGCACATAAAATTAAAACGCAATATCCAACTCTCAATTACTAATAATGAGTCATAAAGCCAAACAAAGTAAATTTATGGATTGTATCTACTAAGCCTGAGCTTTTCACTTGACCAGTCATATGTTTCGTAATTAAGGGTAGTCACACTATAAGGTTTCTTCGTTTATAACCCTCAGGGATACTATACAAATATTGTTAACCAATTCAAATTAGGACTTATAGAAGTGTTTCTTAATTTGTATACTAAATGTATATATATATATATATATATATATATATATATATATATATATATATATATATATATATATATATATATATATATATATGTATATATATATATATATATAATGTATATGTTGTCTTTCGAAGGTTATTACATATATATATATATACATTATACATATATTACATTATATATATATATATATATATATATATATATATAAAATGTATATGTTGTCTTTCGAAGGTTATTATTTATATATATATATATATGTATATATATATATATATATATATATATATATATATATATATATATATATATATATATACATTATACATTTATTACATTATATATATATATATATATATATATATATATATATATATATATATATATATATGTATATAATGTATATGTTGTCTTTCGAAGGTTATTACATATATATATATACATTATACATATATTACATTATATATATATATATATATATATATATATAAAATGTATATGTTGTCTTTCGAAGGTTATTATTTATATATATATATATATGTATATATATATATATATATATATATATATATATATATATATATATATATACATTATACATTTATTACATTATATATATATATATATATATATATATATATATATATATATATATATATATGTATATAATGTATATGTTGTCTTTCGAAGGTTATTACATATATATATATACATTATACATATATTACATTATATATATATATATATATATATATATATATATATATATATAATGTATATGTTGTGTTTCGAAGGTTATTACATATATATATATACATTATACATATATTACATTATATATATATATATATATATATATATATATATATATATATATATATATAAAATGTATATGTTGTCTTTCGAAGGTTATTATTTATATATATATATATATATACATTATACATTTATTACATTATATATATATATATATATATATATATATATATATATATAATGTATATGTTGTCTTTCGAAGGTTATTATATATATATATATAAAATAATAACCTTCGAAAGACAACATATACATTATCTAATAAAAATGAATGAGATGATAAATTATTTGCAATGAATACTGGAACTCAATCATGTAAATGAAGAAAATCAATGACGATCTTAAGTGAAATAATGATTTGATTATAACTTTTTTTTCAATACAACCTTAGTGTTCATTATTTGTGGTAGCATGGAACTATTGATCCAGTAACGTATTTATTTTTATATGAATTGAAATGTGTTTTACTGGTCATACCGACAGCCTGCAATATTTGTTACGTATATTACAGGCAAACATACTTTGCCGGCAAGTTATGGTTCTAAACTCTAGTATTGTATACACCAACAGGTTCCCAATAGCAAATTGCTTCTACATTGTATGATTATTCAGTACATATATATACTCCCTTGCCTCTTATACGCCTTTACTCCCTCTCCTATAAATGGCTTCAAGTTGCATGTTTCAATATATCACGTCGTACGCACTAAAGACGTTAGCAATTATTAACTCTGAGGTAAGTCGACGCTTTGAAGGAGTAATAGGTTACTACAGCTTCTAACATGATTACATGCTTGATGGATATTAGATTAGGTAAGGTGCGTATGTCACACCGCTTGCTCTGTGAACAATACAAAGCTCTGGTAAAGTCAAATTTGAACCCGTAATACCTGAGCAACATAGTTGCAAGATAAACAAGGTGTTTTAAAATAATATAAGGGATTTAAAGTGTGATAAAGTTTGTTTAATTCTTAGTGCAAATTACCAAAGATATATACCAACAAGAGAATTAGAATAACTATCTGATTTTTTAACTGAATTATATTATAAATTTTAACATCTTGTATTCTTCATATTCTATGACTCCATCTTCAAGTCGAGGTACTAGTGAAAATACTGGTTATATATGTAATTATATCTTGTATGAACATCTATCATCTAGTAGTTTCATTTCCACTAAGTCGAAAACTACCACACACATTCCCCTACATCATTTAACCAAAGGAAATTTACGACCTGAACTTTAAAAAACTTTCATCTTCTGAAACGGCTGTCCTAATTTAAACACAAAAACATATACTATTAAGGTCAACCCCTTTCATTTTAATATATGACGAAGTTCATGACAAGTTTCATTTTTTAAGTAAAGATTCCTACATTCAGCTCTGAAATATTTTTTGAAACAAACATTGTCGTTTAGCTTAACACTTTAATCAGGGCAAACGGTATTGGTGAATTT
>JBAIZL010000144.1:0-52500 GCA_036971475.1 Prosapia bicincta
CTACTGTTTACTGAGGTAATTTATTATTTTCAAGGTTTTATTACGTGATGGCCCTCGCAGATTCTGACATTAGTAAATTTATTTTCTGTAATGTTAAATTTGAAGCAGTACCAGTGGAAAATTATGATTAAAAGTTTAATTTATGTTGAAGCTACAACGTTTAGGTCTGTCGTACAAAGATGTGTTGTATTCAAAGTCGGTAGCCTACATCTATGTACTGCAAGTGTAGGTACCAATGCAAAGATACAGGTTCTAATACAATACAAATAAACCTGGTGTTAATTAAATTGCTTAATTTGTTTTTATAATCCTGAAATTTGCAAACGGTAGAATCATTTGCCTTAAACTCAGTAAAACCAACTCAGTTATACACTTACACCGGAGATGAGCATCGATAGTCGATGTTTTCGGTTCGATGTTTGCCTTTTATGGTCAATTATTCATGTTTATTTTATAACATTTGGTTTTTAAATACCGATGTTTTTTTTTAATCTTTGAATTTCCCTTATACATTTAGAACTGTTGGCGACCTTAATTCATTTAGTATTTGTTTATAATCGTAGTGTATTTATTTAGTGTAAATTTGTATTCGAGATATTGACTGATATACGAGTAATATTTTTAATCGTTTTTAGTTAAAATTTTGAATTGGTTTTTACATTTATGATATGTTTTATTTAACTAATTTCCATCCACGTTTGAAGTAGGAAATGTGTACAATAGGTGTGAATAATAATCGATAGATGCTTGATTTTAAGTATTTTAATTAGTATTATTTATAAATTTCTTTATATAGTCGAATTTAACGTCGATGTAAACACCGATTTTTGGAGTTCGATTTATTTCACACCAATAGTCTTAGTCGATGTTATGGATTGTTTCCCTTACGCTAATCCCGCACTCTGTTCCTATTCTTGTGTGTAACTCGTCTATACATCATAAAACCCTCGTAAGGCGCAGGAATATTCAAGACAAAACTCTGTTGGATTCGAGATGAAATAAAAATGCGGAGAAATTTGAAGCCAAAACTTGGCTCGAAAGTGATTCGCTCCGTAATCGATTCAGTAATAGGAAGTGCAGCGGGAGTAGCTAGAGGTCACTTTCACTCGTCCTTGAGCTTGCCGGGGCATGCGTACTTGCAATCCCAGCGGCTGCGAATAGACCCGACACTTTGTGATTGAACTCGAAAATGCTCTGCTGTAAAAGAGATCATCCGGTAAAAAGACTTGGGGAATACAAGAGTTTTCTCAAAAATCAACTAGTCAACTCAGTTTTCCACTTTTCAATTCCTTCTATTAGTTTACACTTTCCTTATACAGGTCTTCAAATTTATAATCGTTAATAAAACAATTTTTATTCATCCACTCATGTTCAAATACATTTTTTTAAACTAGTAGTGGATGACGCTTGATGTTAATACAGTTTTTTCTCAAATATTAATTAGTTTAATAAGGAATTCATTTTAGTTTTATATTGGAGAAGAACTTGTCACAAAAGGGGCAAGATATGCAATATAGTTATTTCGTCCCAACACACGATTTCATAAAACAGATTATTTTATGTTACAGTTTATGTTGTAGAACTGGTGTTTTAACGCATAGGTTATGTTACTTTGTTTATATAATTGTATTATTTAATAATAAGTAACTAAGTAATAAAATTATTCTTTGTCGACGTAAGTAGGAATTGACTTTAAAACAGTTTTGCTTATATTACTTGTTATACAGGTTTCTCAAAAATGCCTCCAAACAAATTGAAAAATATTTCAAATGTTACAAAACAAACTCTGGTTAAAACTTACCTTAATTGTAGTCTTGGAAAGATAACCTCATTTTGCAAATATTGTCCTTTATTATACAATTCTTTAGAAATAACCGTGTTATATTTACAACAATATATAGCCTACCTATAATAAAATATAGTACCTACAACTGAGGTTTACGCTATGTATCCTGAAACCTGACATGGATCTAGTAGGGCAGGAGTAAATAGATTGTAACCATGACAATAGTCAGCTGTAACCTTGTAGGTCGCCTCCGGGAGTAGATACCTCTTTTCGTCTCAGTTGAGAACAGATCTTCAGCTAAGCGACCCAGCTCACACGATGTCATAATTTCCCCCTATTTCTGTGGATCTTTATGACTTAGTCCTACCTCCCATCTACCTCACTTCTATATTTTTGCCTGCTAGGAGGTGTAACGGTTGGAATGATCTTTATGACTTAGTCCTACCCACCTCCCGTCTACCCTACTTCTATATTTTTGCCTGCTAGGAGGTGTAACGGTTGGAATGATCTTTATGACTTAGTCCTACCTACCTCCCGTCTACCCTACTGCTATATTTTTGCCTGCTAGGAGGTGTAACGGTTGGAATGATCTTTATGACTTAGTCCTACCTACCTCCCGTCTACCCTACTGCTATATTTTTGGCTGCTAGGAGGTGTAACGGTTGGAATGATCTTTATGACTTAGTCCTACCTACCTCCCGTCTACCCTACTTCTATATTTTTGCCTGCTAGGAAGTGTAACGGTAGGAATGATCTTTATGACTTAGTCCTACCTACCTCCCGTCTACCCTACTTCTATATTTTTGCCTGCTAGGAGTTGTAACGGTTGGAATGATCTTTATGACTTAGTCCTACCTACCTCCCGTCTACCCTACTTCTATATTTTTGCCTGCTAGGAGGTGTAACGGTTGGAATGATCTTTATGACTTAGTCCTACCTCCCGTCTACCCTACTTCTATATTTTTGCCTGCTAGGAGGTGTAACGGTTGGAATGATCTTTATGACTTAGTCCTACCCACCTCCCGTCTACCCCACTGCTATATTTTTGCCTGCTAGGAGGTGTAACGGTTGGAATGATCTTTATGACTTAGTCCTACCTCCCGTCTACCCTACTTCTATATTTTTGCCTGCTAGGAGGTGTAACGGTTGGAATGATCTTTATGACTTAGTCCTACCCACCTCCCGTCTACCCCACTGCTATATTTTTGCCTGCTAGGAGGTGTAACGGTAGGAATTATCTTTATGACTTAGTCCTACCTACCTCCCGTCTACCCTATTTCTATATTTTTGCCTGCTAGGAGGTGTAACGGTTGGAATGATCTTTATGACTTAGTCCTACCTACCTCCCGTCTACCCCACTTCTATATTTTTGCCTGCTAGAAGGTGTAACGGTTGGAATGATCTTTATGACTTAGTCCTACCTACCTCCCGTCTACCCTACTTCTATATTTTTGCCTGCTAGGAGGTGTAACGGTAGGAATGATCTTTATGACTTAGTCCTACCTACCTCCCGTCTACCCTATTTCTATATTTTTGCCTGCTAGGAGGTGTAACGGTTGGAATGATCTTTATGCCTTAGTCCTACCTACCTCCCATCTACCCTACTTCTATATTTTTGCCTGCTAGGAGGTGTAACGGTTGGAATGATCTTTATGACTTCCGGTTGGCGACCCTGCAGGCGTATCTCCCCTACATCCTCCCCCAGGGGGTGTTATATCCCTGCCCTAATCCTATCTACATACATAACCTATTTCTATCCTTCACTAACAATATTATTCTTTGACTAATCATCTTCAAACTACAAATAAAAATTCCCTAAAATCATGATCAGTTAGATTCATTAAATGCGCAAACATGTGATGAAAGTGTCATGATTTATACTAATTCAACGTTTGCCATTATTTTACGTGCTCTGTATTGTTCTCTGCGCATGCGCCGAATGTAACGTAGCATTGGCAGAGAGCATGTAATCAGCTGTTTGGAGCATGGAGAAATTATAATAAATTTAGGATTAGGAAAATGAAAGTACTATAATCAGGTTAACGAACTGTGGAACCAGTCTTTGGCAGTCTTGCTCCCTCAGTTTACGTGACATCACACACTGCTAGGGAAAGTCACGCAGATACATTCCTCTTAAGCTACCATCTAGACAGATTCAGTGGTAGAATTTTTTATTTTCTAATGACACATCGCATGTAAAGTTCATTTTAATAATAGAAAATATTTTATTTTTCTGAACAATGATTTTTTATTTATTTTTAAATTAATGAATACTTTAATACAATATGATTTTTCTGTAGTCATATTTACAGGTATTTCTGTTAGAGTATTATTTTTGGATGAACTGTCATCCTTTGAAAATTACATGCAAATAAATTAAAAAATTGTTTCATTTTTTTAATCGTGACTTTTAAATTTAATTTCGTTAGGGACATAAAATTTCTTCGAGTTTTTTAAGATGGAAGGGACGTTCAAAGGCTTCTATTGACAATAACAATGATACAAAAAATGTGATGTCTTGTACATAGTAATAAGTAATATTAACTCTGATGATACCACAAGACTTTTTTTTATTTATGCATTTCGCTGTTCAAGGCTGCCATTGATGTTATATTGCCTACATTGCGCCGTGTTTTGGGATTAAGCCTACAGTGTATTTACATGTTCGCCCTTGTTTACCAATTGTTTGTTGTATATGTACTGAATTTCTCGTAGGAAATGACTTTTGCTAATAGGTTAAAGACATTCGCCCGTAGAATATATACCTACATATAGTATACGTATGTATATTTAAATGTGTATTACATTCAGTTTAAAAAACTGAAATTTATCGTGTGTTAATACTTTTTATTAGAATTTTATTGTCATAAATATTTTAGTTTGTTTTAAATCTTTAAAAAAATATGTTATATCATTTAAAGTAATATTTTTAGTTATAGTATGTTTTATTTTTGATAATGGCCATTAGTTAAAGTGTAAAGGGCTGAAACGTCCACTACAATATTCACTTAACTACTTCAGTTGCTATCTTGTGCTATTCGTCGGAGCTCTGATGGTTTATTCAAGTGCTTTAGATAAAGGTAGATGTAGAGAAATTAGTGAATGGAAAATTGAGTCTTCAGAAACTGGGGTTGGTCATCAGAAATGAGACCAAAAACGATAAATGCATTTGTTTTCAGGGTTGTAAATTTAGAAACAAAATTATAGACTTGTAGGAGTTTAAAAATTTTGAACGCTATGACTGAGTATCGATTCACAGCTAGAATGAACAAACGTCGACCATGTATTCCTTCTTACCTCTATTGGAGGACCGTAGTCAGGTGCCGTGTGTCCGGGCGATGACAGCGATCCCAACACGTTCAGTTTCGAATGGATTTTAGAATTAATCAAACTCAGGACATCCCCCGACCTCCTGGTCCTCGCAACGTCTTCTGATTCCTTGTTGTCTGTCTCTAGTGGAGTGCTTTTTTCCTCAGAGACGGACGCCGCCTGGCACGCCACCAGAGACACTGCCACCATGCACCAAGTGCAGATCTGTAACTAAACACGAGCTTTTATTAGAACCACAGCAGACAACAGCTGTATCCAATCAGATGCTAGCCTGCGATATTTATGTCTATCGCATTTTATTAGTGATATCATATTTTTTTAAAAACTATTTCTATAAATTAACATGCCAAAAAGATTAGGATCAAGTTTAAAAAATGAATTTGTTGACAGGATTGCTAGAAATCTGCGAAGGTTGGTAATGAATCGAATTTACAAGAGCCAAATGAGATTCAGTTTAGCTTGGAAGAATTTCTGATTTGCCAAAAGCCCAATGGGGTTAGGATTAGCTTGGTAGTAATTCTGTCTTACCAAGAGGTAACTGGGTCACGGCTTAGGATGGTAATAAATCTGTCTTGCCAATGGGATGATGATAAATCTGACATACCAAGACTCAAATGGGATTAGGTTTAGCTTGGTAGTAATTCTGTCTTACCAAGAGGTAACTGGGTCACGGCTTAGGATGGTAATAAATCTGTCTTGCAAATGGGATGATGATTAATCTGACATACCAAGACTCAATTGGGATTAGGTTTAGCTTGGTAGTAATTCTGTCTTACCAAGAGGTAACTGGGTCACGGCTTAGGATGGTAATAAATCTGTCTTGCCAATGGGATGATGACACATCTGACACACCAAGACATAAATGGGATTAGGTTTAGCTTGGTAGTAATTCTGCCTTACCAAGAGGTAACTGGGTCACGGCTTAGGATGGTAATAAATCTGTTTTGCCAATGGGATGATGATTAATCTGACATACCAAGACCTAAATGGGATTAGGTTTAGCTCGGTAGTAATTCTATCTTACCAAGAGATAACTGGGTCACGGCTTAGGATGGTAATAAATCTGTTTTGCCAATGGGATGATGATTAATCTGACATACCAAGACTCAAATGGGATTAGGTTTAGCTTGGTAGTAATTCTGTCTTACCAAGAGATAACTGGGTCACGGCTTAGGATGGTAATAAATCTGGCTTGCAAATGGGATGATGATTAATCTGACATACCAAGACCTAAATGAGATTAGGTTTAGCTTGGTAGTAATTCTATCTTACAAGAGATAACTGGGTCACGGCTTAGGATGGTAATAAATCTGTTTTGCCAATGGGATGATGATTAATCTGACATACCAAGACTCAAATGGGATTAGGTTTAGCTTGGTAGTAATTCTGTCTTACCAAGAGATAACTGGATCACGGCTTAGAAAATAATAAATCTGTCTTGCCAATAGGATGATGATTAATCTGACATACCAAGACTCAAATGGGATTAGGTTTAGCTTGGTAGTAATTCTGCCTTACCAAGAGGTAACTGGGTCACGGCTTAGAAAAGTAATAAATCTGTCTTGCCAATGGGATGATGATACATTTGACATACCAAGACCTAAATGGGATTAGGTTTAGCTTGGTAGTAATTCTATCTTACAAGAGATAACTGGGTCACGGCTTAGGATGGTAATAAATCTGTTTTGCCAATGGGATGATGATTAATCTGACATACCAAGACTCAAATGGGATTAGGTTTAGCTTGGTAGTAATTCTGTCTTACCAAGAGATAACTGGATCACGGCTTAGAAAATAATAAATCTGTCTTGCCAATAGGATGATGATTAATCTGACATACCAAGACTCAAATGGGATTAGGTTTAGCTTGGTAGTAATTCTGCCTTACCAAGAGGTAACTGGGTCACGGCTTAGAAAAGTAATAAATCTGTCTTGCCAATGGGATGATGATACATTTGACATACCAAGACCTAAATGGGATTAGGTTTAGCTTGGTAGTAATTCTATCTTACCAAGAGATAACTGGGTCACGGCTTAGGATGGTAATAAATCTGGCTTGCAAATGGGATGATGATTAATCTGACATACCAAGACTCAAATGGGATTAGGTTTAGCTTGGTAGTAATTCTGTCTTACCAACAGATAACTGGGTCACGGCTTAGGATGGTAATAAATCTGTCTTGCCAATGGGATGATGATAAATCTGACATACCAAGACTCAAATGGGATTAGGTTTAGCTTGGTAGTAATTCTGTCTTACCAAGAGATAACTGGGTCACGGCTTAGAAAAGTAATAAATCTGTCTTGCCAATGGGATGATGATTAATCTGACATACCAAGACTCAAATGGGATTAGGTTTAGCTTGGTAGTAATTCTGTCTTACCAAGAGGTAACTGGGTCACGGCTTAGAAAAGTAATAAATCAGCCTTGCCAATGGGATGATGATTCATCTGACACACCAAGACCTAAATGGGATTAGGTTTAGCTTGGTAGTAATTCTATCTTACCAAGAGATAACTGGGTCACGGCTTAGAAAAGTAATAAATCAGCTTTGCCAATGGGATGATAATACATCTGACACACCAAGACCTAAATGGGATTAGGTTTAGCTTGGTAGTAATTCTATCTTACCAAGAGATAACTGGGTCACGGCTTAGGAAGGTAATAAATCTGTCTTGCAAATGGGATGATGATAAGTCTGACATACCAAGACCCAAATGGGATTAGGTTTAGCTTGGTAGTAATTCTGCCTTACCAAGAGATAACTGGGTCACGGCTTAGGAAGGTAATAAATCTGCCTTGCCAATGGGATGATGATTAATCTGACATACCAAGACCCAAATGGGATTAGGTTTAGCTTGGTAGTAATTCTGCCTTACCAAGAGCCAACTGGGACATTTGTTGGATTGTGTAACTAGCTGTAAATGACGATGGCTAAACCAGAAGCAGCAATTTTCTTGCTTTTTAATGCCCATCATGTAGTCAAGGCATAGCTTGGGATAACCTACATAGCAGAGCCTGTCTCGATGCCTATCATCATTAACTTCAGTCAGTCAGCCGTTTTATAGAATATTACCTATTGAATGTCTAATGGAATGACCACAATGCACACACACACACACACACACACACACACACACACACATTCAATAACCGAATAGTAGAGATCTCTATAAGAGACAAGTTCCATGGAATCAAAAGTAACATTATGGCATTTTCTGTACTTTCCGCTCTGTTTAGCCATTCCTTCGAGTGTCGTCTATCGTATATTCTCCAAAAAACATTAACGTAACTGCATAAGTCTATCTGCTCTAGTACTACAAGCGGGATAATATCATAGTTGTTCTGAAGGGACCAACGTTTTTTTACAAGATTATAACCAAAATTCTTATTAAAATAACTGTTCTTTTACGTTCTTGTTAAAACTACGAAGTGTTTGCCCTAATCTGGATTAATAATGTCGAATGTTTGCAGATAAGAATTTGGGCCTACGCAGAGTTGTGCAAACTATACTAATTAGCTGACACCAACCAATTTAATCAGTTCTATCTAAGGCCGCGAAAGTGTGATGCAAGAATATCGTTGCTTAATACATGGAGGAAATAACGCCAAACTATACTATAACGTGTTAGCACAGTTAGTCTATTCCCTAGTAGAGGGCGCTAGCTCTGACGTGCAACTTTCATGTGTAGAAGCCCCAACGGAAGTAATAATTTGATTGCATGCCTTTTCAGTTTCGAGTAGGCAGCAGAAGAAGAGGTGCATGCCATTCCTACCATAGACTCACTAACAAGGTATTTGCAAGGTAATACCTCTCCTTATTCCATAGCATAAGGTGATCCAAGCCCCCAGGGTTCCTGCATGATCTGTCGCGGGATTTTTCCTGGCAGGGTTTCTTTCTTGCCAGGTTTTTTCATCCCGCTCTTAGCGAGACACTTACCGTACTGTTTCATTTCACTATCTCCTGATTCTCCATGGAAAGAGCTTATGAGCTTGGTACATGGGCAATCAATCCCGTTTCCTTCATTCGCGGTAGGGATACTAACCGCATGCGCGTGAGACGGAGGTAGCTCGCTAGAGGTTGGCTGCCACGAGGGCTGGGCGGGTTTTGGGGGCTTAGACCCGGGTTAAAAAAAAAAAAAAAAAAAAAAAAATCATGTGTAGAAAGGGGCAGCGTAATCATTAAATATTCTCTGACTCAAAATGCGAAATACTTGTTGTAAATAACCTCAAAATATATCATAAGGAGTGGCTCCAGACAGTTCATTCCCGAGAATAAAGGGCTAACATTTAGCTAAGGGCTGGCAAAAGGACACGCCGCTTTTATTGTGTGGAAATGGGCAGCATAATCATGAAATATTCTCCGATTTCACAGAGATAAAACGCGAAATTTGACTTGTAAATTAGTACTGCTTACTAGTATATTTATTACTTGAGTATTTTTAGTTTAAAATTTATGAGCAACAAAAATTTTTTAAATATTTTTTTAAAACTAGCCTAACAGTTTTTAATTTACTTTTTAAAAATATTTGACCACACTTCGAAAAATTAAAATTGACAAATATGGAATCTTATTAACTTATTCAAATATTTATCAATAATTATTTTAAAAGTATATTAATTTTATTGCATTTTACAGTATTTTAATTCATAAGAATTAGACAATAGGTCTATGTAAAGAAAATATAATTTTTAGTAAAAAAACATACTTGACCCATTGTTATAAATACATTTTTTGTATACAGAAATATATTTCCAAGCTTTCTCTACGTGCGGAAAGAAACCTCGTGTTCGCTATCGCCACCAGTGCTTGTTAGATCTCTGTAGTTCTGGCTGTATGACAACTCTCCAAAATGTTTTTTATATGCTGAATTACATAGTTATTGGCCTAGATATGGTCGTTGAAAAGCTCTTTAATTGAAAATATTTTTTGACCGTACGTTATCATCCACACTGATTTTAATTGCTTTTTCCTTCTTCATTAAAACTTTGGATAGTGACAAGAGAATCCTAATTTTATTTGCAGCAGATCTGAACACTTAGACAGAAAGTCGACACAAGTTATAGAGCAAAGTGTCTTCTCCCACGCCGTTAATGTTTTTCTGGGCAATCTGCTGATATCCAATATTTACCGCATCTCATAGGATGACCCAGGTGTTCCAGCTTTCTTCTCTCGGCCGTTACTCCTAACTCTCTCTCCGACGCGACGCATTTCTCCTAAAACTCTAAATAAGGAAGGCCTATTCTCTTGGACTGTAGAAGTGATAGGCCTGCTATTATACATTACCTATTTAGGAAAATTATGGCCTTGAATATTTCTATAAGGTTGTAATATATCTTTTCCAGAAATTTTATTTCTCGCCATAGAAAATTACGTATATTATTAGGTTTATTAAAGACACTGTACTTACACATTAATTGCTCAGTCTGAAATTTGTTACAAAAGTGGTTCATTTAAAATAATTATTAGCCTATAAAAGATTAAACTTCTATCTTCTAGAGGTTACACCCCATCCTCGCCTCTCTGTTATCCTGCAAATAGATAACACTGACAATACTACTCGCTTTAGTAGTAATCGAACAGAGACTGGAGAAACTGAACAGAACATGTGACGGGTAATAAATTAAGTAAGGTACAACTAAAAACAAACTGGGTCGAATTTTTGAAAGTGAAACTCTCGAGTATTATGCAATACACAGACTGGTTCTTCTTAAACTATCGAACCTAGAACACTACTTACATAAGTAAATGGGCTAATTTTGTGTGATCAGACAGTTGGTTATCTAGAGGCTATAACGTTATGCCTGGCGCGGCCTTGTGTGACACTCATATACAACATCAACGGAAAGGTATTCTGTGCCATACAATACGTAAATTCCAAATTATTAATGTATTTATTCAATTTCTTTTATTAGTTCACATTCTCTTTATATATAAGAAAGGAATATATATGGGGCCAATGACTAACCATATACGGTAATTATTACTTTATATAATTAATAATATAATTATCATTTGTTGATTCCATCTTGACGTGAGCTACTAGTAATCACTTACAACTTTTTTAAAAAAATGTTTTAACTTGCCTATAGTAGCACTTACTTTTTTGTGTTGAGGACGGCCGTTTCGGGAGATGTGTCCCTTTTTCAACTCAGACCGTAACTGATCTCAAGGTTTACGTAGGTTAATGAAGATCATTCTAGTTTGTAACTTCTTGTGTGCTAGATTGTGTTTTGTAACAAGACCCTCTGATGATGATGACATGGTCATCGAAATGTACATAAGGGTTTAATCTTAAGTAACTTGTCTTATTTGTTATTTTTGATTATTTTTGTGGTATTGGGGTTCTTTTCAATATTTTTATTGTAATATATTGTACCACTGTGCTCTTGATATTGTGTAAAAACTACAAGTTAGCCCGGCTGCCAGTGTGACGGAAGGGGAGTGGCTAGACACTTTATTTACGCCGTGAGAGAGCTTCCTTACTTTGTATTTGCGTTTTTATTATACGAGTTTAGATTCAACTAAATTCGATTCCTACGACTGCTCTAAAGGGAACCCTACGAGCCGATCCTCACGTAATCGGAATGCGTAAGATGGATCTGTCTCTGTGTTGACCTTGAAGAGGAATAAACTTCTACATTACGTAAATTTGAAACCAATGACCACGGAACCAAACCATATCCACTTTTACTTTCGAAGCTGACCTACGTTGCGTCACTTCGGACAAGTTTAGAAGCAGGCTAACTGTGGTGAAACCTTTCTGATACAAACCGTAATCAACCCAAAGCTAAAATACTTAATAAACTAATACAGTTTTAATATGTTACCGCTACGTTTTACACTTGGAAAAGTAAGTTTACATCTGTGACTTTGTGGAGATAAAAGCTTTGTATGTTTCCGGTTAGACACGCCTAAACCGTAAATATAAATCTAGCAGGGTTAATGCAGTGCTTTGGAACAGCTGAGCTAACATTTTAAAAGGCTAAATTAGCTTCAGCGTTAGCTAAGCCTGTGTGAATTTATTTAAAAACTAAACATAGTGTAGTACACAATGAAAACCATCCGTTAAAACATCTGAAAATATGTTTTAAAGTTTTTAGAATGCAAAGTTTATCTATCATAAATATTTAAATATTTCATGTAAGTTATTATAAAATATTTTAACACTAAAAAACCCGTGGTGAACGTTAATTGCCGTAATTACTGTATTATTATTATTTATGAACGTGTAAACGTTTATAAAAGACACATCTAGTGACTTGAATCTTATAAAATTTGCCAGAAAGTATCAAATCTACAAAAAGCAATGATTTTATTGTTCTTTATCACTCCAACGTTTGAAGAATTTTACAAAAAAAACTTAAATATTTTTATGTAAATTTATTATGAAAATCCGTAACAATAAAAAAAGGTTATTTCTGTAAGAAGTAAAGGAAAAAGATTCACGTTTGTTTAAAAGGGGCAAGCATTTGAAAACCAATATTACAAATTTAAACTTTGATTGGAGAAGGTCTAACAACTTAGCGTTTAATTCGCCAGACTGTACTTTGGTTTGTCTAACAGAAGCACACAAGTTATATGTATTCATTATAATACCACTAACGTGTATCTACTGATAATAAGTTTGTTAGAAAGTATTAAACCTACAACAAAAATTATATATATATACTTCAAATTTCCAATTGTTTATAAAATACTTTTTATACATCCACTCAAGTTCAAATACATTTTTTAAACTAGTAATGGGTGGCACATAATGTTATTAAAGTGTTTTCAAATATTAATTCGTTAATTAAATTTAATTAAATAATTTTAGTTTTATATATATGTGAGAAAAACGTTTTACAAAAGGGACAAGATATGCAATACAGGTATTTCGTTCGATTTGGCTTTAAAATAGGTAATAACATATGATTTCATAAAACAGCTGATTATATGTTATAGGTTATGTTAATTTATTTATTATTAATATAATATAACTACCATAGGTTTTATATAATATAACGCATAGGTAATGCTACTTTATTTATATTATTTGTAATTATTTAATAAAAAGTAAATAAAATCAAATTATTCTTCGTTGGTCCAAGTGGAAATTTACTTTTAAAATTGTTTTATTTATATTACTTGTCAATAAAACACAGGTTTAAAACTATACTTATATATTCCAAGAGGTTTTTAATTTTTTATCTAGAAGTTTTCCAAAATTAAAAAAAACATGTCAATTAAAAATGTTTGGAGTTTTGAATTTTTAAATAATTTAAATGATTTCCTTAATACATTGTCCATCTTTGGTAGTTATTTCAGCGAATATTAAAACTACAGAGCAAACTTACTTAAAATAAAACTAAAAACACTACGTGAGCGTTATAGCCTTCTGTGTTACTAACGATTGTACTAGCCCTCTGTGTTGCTAGCGATTGTACTAGCCCTCTGTGTTGCTAGCGATTGTACTAGCCCTCTGTGTTGCTAGCGATTGTACTAGCCTTCTGTGTTGCTAGCGATTGTACTAGCCCTCTGTGTTGCTAGCGATTGTACTAGCCTTCTGTGTTGCTAGCGATTGTACTAGCCCTCTGTGTTGCTAGCGATTGTACTAGCCCTCTGTGTTGCTAGCGATAGTACTAGCCTTCTGTTTTGCTAGCGATTGTACTAGCCCTCTGTGTTGCTAGCGATTGTACTAGCCCTCTGTGTTGCTAGCGATTGTACTAGCCCTCTGTGTTGCTAGCGATTGTACTAGCCCTCTGTGTTGCTAACGATTGTACTAGCCTTCTGTGTTGCTAGCGATTGTACTAGCCTTCTGTGTTGCTAGCGATTGTACTAGCCCTCTGTGTTTCTAACGATTGTACTAGCCTTCTGTGTTGCTAACGATTGTACTAGCCTTCTGTGTTGCTAGCGATTGTACTAGCCCTCTGTGTTGCTAGCGATTGTACTAGCCTTCTGTGTTGCTAGCGATTGTACTAGCCTTCTGTGTTGCTAGCGATTGTACTAGCCCTCTGTGTTGCTAGCGATTGTACTAGCCCTCTGTGTTGCTAGCGATTGTACTAGCCCTCTGTGTTGCTAGCGATTGTACTAGCCCTCTGTGTTGCTAACGATTGTACTAGCCTTCTGTGTTGCTAGCGATTGTACTAGCCTTCTGTGTTGCTAGCGATTGTACTAGCCCTCTGTGTTGCTAACGATTGTACTAGCCTTCTGTGTTGCTAGCGATTGTACTAGCCTTCTGTGTTGCTAGCGATTGTACTAGCCTTCTGTGTTGCTAGCGATTGTACTAGCCCTCTGTGTTGCTAGCGATTGTACTAGCCCTCTGTGCTGCTAGCGATTGTACTAGCCTTCTGTGTTGCTAGCGATTGTACTAGCCCTCTGTGTTGCTAACGATTGTACTAGCCCTCTGTGTTGCTAGCGATTGTACTAGCCCTCTGTGTTGCTAGCGATTGTACTAGCCCTCTGTGTTGCTAGCGATTGTACTAGCCCTCTGTGTTACTAGCGATTGTACTAGCCTTCTGTGTTGCTAGCGATTGTACTAGCCCTCTGTGTTGCTAGCGATTGTACTAGCCTTCTGTGTTGCTAGCGATTGTACTAGCCCTCTGTGTTGCTAGCGATTGTACTAGCCCTCTGTGTTGCTAGCGATTGTACTAGCCCTCTGTGTTGCTAGCGATTGTACTAGCCCTCTGTGTTGCTAGCGATTGTACTAGCCTTCTGTGTTGCTAGCGATTGTAGTAGCCCTCTGTGTTGCTAGCGATTGTACTAGCCTTCTGTGTTGCTAGCGATTGTACTAGCCTTCTGTGTTGCTAGCGATTGTAGTAGCCCTCTGTGTTGCTAGCGATTGTACTAGCCCTCTGTGTTGCTAGCGATTGTACGAGTTATAAACATTTAAATACTTCTGAAAGTGAAATTTGTATTTGCTACAGTAACGACGAACGGCTCTTACAGGTAAGAACGTCAGCCACAGTAAAAGTAACAGTGCAATAATTGTCCCACTTCCAATATCAATGTCTTTGTAGACCTAATTAGTAACCTAACGTAATAAAATAATTTCGAACGCTTGGTAATTCAAACTAATCCAGTTTTCCCCCATTAATGATGGCAGTTTGGCTGTCGAAATGGCTGTCAGTCATACATGTACATCAGTCACGTGTACGTCTTATACATATTACGAGATAAGAGTTTGCTGCTTGAGGCTGTATAGACAACTGCAGTGATTTTTATCTTAATACTTTTGATAGAAAGCACTGTATGTAATACAAAACTTACAGTATCTGTTAGCAGTAACCGGCATCAATACAAGTCATATTATCTCTAATGTCCACAACTAACAAAGTAATGATATAATGAAACTTTAGTGGCGATAGAAGCCACACGATGTATCCCCGATGTTTTACTTGTCTTCAAGAGACGCATCCCCATGACTACAATCTTCTACTAAGAGAGCATTCAGTTTTTAGCGCTCGCAGATCGAGCTAGAATTGGCGCAGATGTTCAATTACTCTTTCTAATTTCCTTACGAGCCTTTTAAACACTTGTCAGACGAGCCTTTTAAGCTCGCCATTTGTTGCGTCTACTTTCCAACAAGTGACAAAGTGCAACGCTCAGATTTCTCGCTACTAATTACATGCTCTGTTTTCATTGAGGGGGGATTTTAATGATCAGCCCCGCTACTTTGGGGGCGTTGATGTACAACTCTCGCGGCGGCCATCTTGTGGAGAGTGTTTAGTCAGATCTCGATTTGTGAATGATGGTTCCCCTAGTCATTTAGCGGAATCTACAGATTGATAGAGTGCTGTTGATGTTTCACTATGCAGACGTATTTTGGATATACAGCTACAATGGGCGACCATATTCCTATACAAATCTCCTCGCGCTGATACGTTGCATACTGCTTGTAAAACCTGCTTGTACTCGTAAAACCTGCTTGTACTCGTAATGAAGATTTTTTAATTTGTGTAAGCGATAAGAACGTTTTTTGGTTGTTCCCCCCCCAAAAAAATCATATCGAAACTGAATATTTTAAAGTAGTTTTGCGGCCATAAAAGATTAAAAAGAAATTTAAAAGTCACCCCCCAAGACCCCCCCTCACAGAGCGTAATTAGAGCGGTTATTCAGCAGCTGTTTAAAAAGCGGAAGTACTGCTAAGCTGGCTGTGAAGGGCCACGTCCGGTCTGCGCGTGGTACACTAACCTAACTTGTTATAAAACGTACAACTCTTGCCCTGTCAGGAGTCACTCTTGTTTAGATTGCTTATGTAAAATGACAGGCTTGATGGTCTATTATTACTGGACATTTCTTCAGAAAGAGGAATCGAACTCGTTACGTAACACTACACTGACTTCCTCGTCGCTTCAGTGCTTCACGACTAACTCGTCCTTTGGCGCTGCTTTAGTAGAGTCTACCCACTACACTGACTTCCTCGTCGCTTCGGTGCTTTACGACTAACTCGTCCTTTGGCGCTGCCTAGTAGTGTCTACCCACTACACTGACTTCCTCGTCACTTCGGTGCTTCACGACTAACTCGTCCTTTGGCGCTGCTCTAGTAGAGTCTACCCACTACACTGACTTCCTCGTCGCTTCAGTGCTTCACGACTAACTCGTCCTTTGGCGCTGCTTTAGTAGAGTCTACCCACTACACTGACTTCCTCGTCGCTTCAGTGCTTCACGACTAACTCGTCCTTTGGCGCTGCATAGTAGAGTCTATCCACTACATTGACTTCCTCGTCGCTTCGGTGCTTCACGACTAACTCGTCCTTTGGCGCTGCTCTGGTAGAGTCTACCCACTACACTGACTTCCTCGTCGCTTCGGTGCTTTACGACTAACTCGTCCTTTGGCGCTGCCTAGTAGAGTCTACCCACTACACTGACTTCCTCGTCGCTTCGGTGCTTCACGACTAACTCGTCCTTTGGCGCTGCCTAGTAGAGTCTACCCACTACACTGACTTCCTCGTCGCTTCGGTGCTTTACGACTAACTCGTCCTTTGGCGCTGCCTAGTAGAGTCTACACACTACACTGACTTCCTCGTCGCTTCGGTGCTTTACGACCAACTCGTCCTTTGGCGCTGCCTAGTAGAGTCTACACACTACACTGAATTCCTCGTCGCTTCGGTGCTTTACGACCAACTCGTCCTTTGGCGCTGCCTAGTAGAGTCTACACACTACACTGACTTCCTCGTCGCTTCGGTGCTTTACGACTAACTCGTCCTTTGGCGCTGACTAGTAGAGTCTACACACTACACTGACTTCCTCGTCGCTTCGGTGCTTTACGACCAACTCGTCCTTTGGCGCTGCCTAGTAGAGTCTACACACTACACTGACTTCCTAGTCGCTTCGGTGCTTTACGACCAACTCGTCCTTTGGCGCTGCCTAGTAGAGTCTACACACTACACTGACTTCCTCGTCGCTTCGGTGCTTTACGACCAACTCGTCCTTTGGCGCTGCCTAGTAGAGTCTACACACTACACTGACTTCCTCGTCGCTTCGGTGCTTTACGACCAACTCGTCCTTTGGCGCTGCCTAGTAGAGTCTACACACTACACTGACTTCCTCGTCGCTTCGGTGCTTTACGACTAACTCGTCCTTGGGCGCTGACTAGTAGAGTCTACACACTACACTGACTTCCTCGTCGCTTCGGTGCTTTACGACCAACTCGTCCTTTGGCGCTGCCTAGTAGAGTCTACACACTACACTGACTTCCTCGTCGCTTCGGTGCTTTACGACCAACTCGTCCTTTGGCGCTGCCTAGTAGAGTCTACACACTACACTGACTTCCTCGTCGCTTCGGTGCTTTACGACCAACTCGTCCTTTGGCGCTGCCTAGTAGAGTCTACACACTACACTGACTTCCTCGTCGCTTCGGTGCTTTACGACCAACTCGTCCTTTGGCGCTGCCTAGTAGAGTCTACACACTACACTGACTTCCTCGTCGCTTCGGTGCTTTACGACTAACTCGTCCTTTGGCGCTGCCTAGTAGAGTCTACACACCACACTGACTTCCTCGTCGCTTCGGTGCTTTACGACCAACTCGTCCTTTGGCGCTGCCTAGTAGAGTCTACACACTACACTGACTTCCTCGTCGCTTCGGTGCTTTACGACTAACTCGTCCTTTGGCGCTGCTTTAGTAGAATCTACCCACTACACTGACTTCCTCGTCGCTTCGGTGCTTTACGACTAACTCGTCCTTTGGCGCTGCCTAGTAGAGTCTACCCACTACACTGACTTCCTCGTCGCTTCGGTGCTTTACGACCAACTCGTCCTTTGGCGCTGCTTTAGTAGAATCTACCCACTACACTGACTTCCTCGTCGCTCCGGTACTTTACGATTAACTCGTCCTTTGGCGCTGCCTAGTAGAGTCTACACTCTACACTGACTTCCTCGTCGCTTCGGTGCTTCACGACTAACTCGTCCTTTGGCGCTGCCTAGTAGAGTCTACCCACTACACTGACTTCCTCGTCGCTTCGGTGCTTTACGACTAACTCGTCCTTTGGCGCTGCCTAGTAGAGTCTACACACTACACTGACTTCCTCGTCGCTTCGGTGCTTTACGACTAACTCGTCCTTTGGCGCTGCCTAGTAGAGTCTACCCACTACACTGACTTCCTCGTCGCTTCGGTGCTTTACGACCAACTCGTCCTTTGGCGCTGCTTTAGTAGAATCTACCCACTACACTGACTTCCTCGTCGCTCCGGTACTTTACGATTAACTCGTCCTTTGGCGCTGCCTAGTAGAGTCTACACACTACACTGACTTCCTCGTCGCTTCGGTGCTTCACGACTAACTCTTCCTTTGGCGCTGCTCTGGTAGAGTCTACCCACTACACTGACTTCCTCGTCGCTCCGGTACTTTACGATTAACTCGTCCTTTGGCGCTGCTTTAGTAGAATCTACCCACTACACTGACTTCCTCGTCGCTCCGGTACTTTACGACTAACTCGTCCTTTGGCGCTGCTCTGGTAGAGTCTACCCACTACACTGACTTCCTCGTCGCTTCGGTGCTTCACGACTAACTCGTCCTTTGGCGCTGCCTAGTAGAGTCTACCCACTACACTGACTTCCTCGTCGCTTCGGTGCTTTACGACTAACTCGTCCTTTGGCGCTGCCTAGTAGAGTCTACCCACTACACTGACTTCCTCGTCGCTTCGGTGCTTTACGACTAACTCGTCCTTTGGCGCTGCTCTGGTAGAGTCTACACACTACACTGACTTCCTCGTCGCTTCGGTGCTTTACGACTAACTCGTCCTTTGGCGCTGCTCTAGTAGAGTCTACCCACTACACTGACTTCCTCGTCGCTTCGGTGTTTTACGACTAACTCGTCCTTTGGCGCTGCTCTGGTAGAGTCTACCCACTACACTGACTTCCTCGTCGCTTCGGTGCTTCACGACTAACTCGTCCTTTGGCGCTGCCTAGTAGAGTCTACCCACTACACTGACTTCCTCGTCGCTCCGGTACTTTACGATTAACTCGTCCTTTGGCGCTGCCTAGTAGAGTCTACCCACTACACTGACTTCCTCGTCGCTTCGGTGCTTTACGACTAACTCGTCCTTTGGCGCTGCTCTAGTAGAGTCTACCCACTACACTGACTTCCTCGTCGCTTCGGTGTTTTACGACTAACTCGTCCTTTGGCGCTGCTCTAGTAGAGTCTACCCACTACACTGACTTCCTCGTCGCTTCGGTGTTTTACGACTAACTCGTCCTTTGGCGCTGCTCTAGTAGAGTCTACCCACTACACTGACTTCCTCGTCGCTTCGGTGCTTTACGACTAACTCGTTCTTTGGCGCTGCTCTAGTAGAGTCTACCCACTACACTGACATCCTCGTCGCTTCGGTGTTTTACGACTAACTCGTCCTTTGGCGCTGCTCTAGTAGAGTCTACCCACTACACTGACTTCCTCGTCGCTTCGGTGTTTTACGACTAACTCGTCCTTTGGCGCTGCTCTAGTAGAGTCTACCCACTACACTGACTTCCTCGTCGCTTCGGTGTTTTACGACTAACTCGTCCTTTGGCGCTGCCTAGTAGAGTCTACCCACTACACTGACTTCCTCGTCGCTTCGGTGCTTTACGACTAACTCGTCCTTTGGCGCTGCTCTGGTAGAGTCTACCCACTACACTGACTTCCTCGTCGCTTCGGTGCTTCACGACTAACTCGTCCTTTGGCGCTGCCTAGTAGAGTCTACCCACTACACTGACTTCCTCGTCGCTCCGGTACTTTACGACTAACTCGTCCTTTGACGCTGCCTAGTAGAGTCTACACACTACACTGACTTCCTCGTCGCTTCGGTGCTTTACGACTAACTCGTCCTTTGGCGCTGCCTAGTAGAGTCTACACACTACAGTGACTTCCTCGTCGCTTCGGTGCTTTACGACTAACTCGTCCTTTGGCGCTGCCTAGTAGAGTCTACACACTACACTGACTTCCTCGTCGCTTCGGTGCTTTACGACTAACTCGTCTTTGGCGCTGCCTAGTAGAGTCTACCCACTACACTGACTTCCTCGTCGCTCCGGTACTTTACGACTAACTCGTCCTTTGGCGCTGCCTAGTAGAGTCTACCCACTACACTGACTTCCTCGTCGCTCCGGTACTTTACGACTAACTCGTCCTTTGGCGCTGCCTAGTAGAGTCTACACACTACACTGACTTCCTCGTCGCTCCGGTGCTTTACGACTAACTCGTCCTTTGGCGCTGCCTAGTAGAGTCTACCCACTACACTGACTTCCTCGTCGCTCCGGTACTTTACGATTAACTCGTCCTTTGGCGCTGCCTAGTAGAGTCTACCCACTACACTGACTTCCTCGTCGCTCCGGTACTTTACGACTAACTCGTCCTTTGGCGCTGCCTAGTAGAGTCTACCCACTACACTGACTTCCTCGTCGCTCCGGTACTTTACGACTAACTCGTCCTTTGGCGCTGCCTAGTAGAGTCTACCCACTACACTGACTTCCTCGTCGCTCCGGTACTTTACGACTAACTCGTCCTTTGGCGCTGCCTAGTAGAGTCTACCCACTACACTGACTTCCTCGTCGCTCCGGTACTTTACGACTAACTCGTCCTTTGGCGCTGCCTAGTAGAGTCTACCCACTACACTGACTTCCTCGTCGCTTCGGTGCTTTACGACCAACTCGTCCTTTGGCGCTGTCTAGTAGAGTCTACCCACTACACTGACTTCCTCGTCGCTTCGGTGCTTCACGACTAACTCGTCCTTTGGCGCTGTCTAGTAGAGTCTACCCACTACACTGACTTCCTCGTCGCTTCGGTACTTTACGACTAACTCGTCCTTTGGCGCTGCTCTAGTAGAGTCTACCCACTACACTGACTTCCTCGTCGCTTCGGTGCTTCACGACTAACTAGTCCTTTGGCGCTGCTCTAGTAGAGTCTACCCACTACACTGACTTCCTCGTCGCTTCGGTGCTTCACGACTAACTCGTCCTTTGGCGCTGCTCTAGTAGAGTCTACCCACTACACTGACTTCCTCGTCGCTTCGGTGCTTCACGACTAACTCGCCCTTTGGCGCTGCTCTAGTAGAGTCTACCCACTACACTGACTTCCTCGTCGCTTCGGTGCTTCACGACTAACTCGTCCTTTGGCGCTGCTCTAGTAGAGTCTACCCACTACACTGACTTCCTCGTCGCTTCGGTGCTTTACGACTAACTCGTCCTTTGGCGCTGTCTAGTAGAGTCTACCCACTACACTGACTTCCTCGTCGCTTCGGTACTTTACGACTAACTCGTCCTTTGGCGCTGCTCTAGTAGAGTCTACCCACTACACTGACTTCCTCGTCGCTTCGGTGCTTCACGACTAACTCGTCCTTTGGCGCTGCTCTAGTAGAGTCTACCCACTACACTGACTTCCTCGTCGCTTCGGTACTTTACGACTAACTCGTCCTTTGGCGCTGCTTTAGTAGAGTCTACCCACTACACTGACTTCCTCGTCGCTTCGGTGCTTTACGACTAACTCGTCCTTTGGCGCTGCTCTAGTAGAGTCTACCCACTACACTGACTTCCTCGTCGCTTCGGTACTTTACGACTAACTCGTCCTTTGGCGCTGCTTTAGTAGAGTCTACCCACTACACTGACTTCCTCGTCGCTTCGGTGCTTTACGACTAACTCGTCCTTTGGCGCTGCCTAGTAGAGTCTACACACTACACTGACTTCCTCGTCGCTTCGGTGCTTTACGACTAACTCGTCCTTTGGCGCTGCTCTAGTAGAGTCTACCCACTACACTGACTTCCTCGTCGCTTCGGTGCTTCACGACTAACTCGTCCTTTGGCGCTGCTCTAGTAGAGTCGACCCACTACACTGACTTCCTCGTCGCTTCGGTGCTTCACGACTAACTCGTCCTTTGGCGCTGCTCTAGTAGAGTCTACCCACTACACTGACTTCCTCGTCGCTTCGGTGCTTCACGACTAACTCGTCCTTTGGCGCTGCTCTAGTAGAGTCTACCCACTACACTGACTTCCTCGTCGCTTCGGTGCTTTACGACTAACTCGTCCTTTGGCGCTGCTCTAGTAGAGTCTACCCACTACACTGACTTCCTCGTCGCTTCGGTGCTTCACGACTAACTCGTCCTTTGGCGCTGTCTAGTAGAGTCTACCCACTACACTGACTTCCTCGTCGCTTCGGTGTTTTACGACTAACTCGTCCTTTTTCGCTGTCTAGTAGAGTCTACCCACTACACTGACTTCCTCGTCGCTTCGGTGCTTCACGACCAACTCGTCCTTTGGCGCTGTCTAGTAGAGTCTACCCACTACACTGACTTCCTCGTCGCTTCGGTACTTTACGACTAACTCGTCCTTTGGCGCTGCCTAGTAGAGTCTACCCACTACACTGACTTCCTCGTCGCTCCGGTACTTTACGACTAACTCGTCCTTTGGCGCTGTCTAGTAGAGTCTACCCACTACACTGACTTCCTCGTCGCTTCGGTGCTTCACGACTAACTCGTCCTTTGGCGCTGCTCTAGTAGAGTCTACACACTACACTGACTTCCTCGTCGCTTCGGTGCTTTACGACTAACTCGTCCTTTGGCGCTGCCTAGTAGAGTCTACCCACTACATTGACTTCCTCGTCGCTTCGGTGTTTTACGACTAACTCGTCCTTTGGCGCTGCTCTAGTAGAGTCTACACACTACACTGACTTCCTCGTCGCTTCGGTGCTTTACGACTAACTCGTCCTTTGGCGCTGCCTAGTAGAGTCTACCCACTACACTGACTTCCTCGTCGCTTCGGTGTTTTACGACTAACTCGTCCTTTGGCGCTGCCTAGTAGAGTCTACCCACTACACTGACTTCCTCGTCGCTTCGGTGTTTTACGACTAACTCGTCCTTTGGCGCTGCCTAGTAGAGTCTACACACTACACTGACTTCCTCGTCGCTTCGGTGCTTTACGATTAACTCGTCCTTTGGCGCTGCTCTAGTAGAGTCTACCCACTACACTGACTTCCTCGTCGCTTCGGTGCTTCACGACTAACTCGTCCTTTGGCGCTGCCTAGTAGAGTCTACCCACTACACTGACTTCCTCGTCGCTTCGGTGCTTTACGACTAACTCGTCCTTTGGCGCTGCCTAGTAGAGTCTACCCACTACACTGACTTCCTCGTCGCTTCGGTGTTTTACGACTAACTCGTCTTTTTTCGCTGCCTAGTAGAGTCTACCCACTACACTGACTTCCTCGTCGCTCCTTTGTTTTACGACTAACTCGTCCTTTGGCGCTGCCTAGTAGAGTCTACACACTACACTGACTTCCTCGTCGCTTCGGTGCTTTACGACTAACTCGTCCTTTGGCGCTGCTCTAGTAGAGTCTACCCACTACACTGACTTCCTCCTCGCTTCGGTGCTTCACGACTAACTCGTCCTTTGGCGCTGCCTAGTAGAGTCTACCCACTACACTGACTTCCTCGTCGCTCCGGTACTTTACGATTAACTCGTCCTTTGGCGCTGCCTAGTAGAGTCTACCCACTACACTGACTTCCTCGTCGCTTCGGTGCTTTACGACTAACTCGTCCTTTGGCGCTGCTCTGGTAGAGTCTACCCACTACACTGACTTCCTCGTCGCTCCGGTACTTTACGATTAACTCGTCCTTTGGCGCTGCCTAGTAGAGTCTACCCACTACACTGACTTCCTCGTCGCTTCGGTGCTTTACGACTAACTCGTCCTTTGGCGCTTCTCTAGTAGAGTCTACCCACTACACTGACTTCCTCGTCGCTTCGGTGCTTTACGACTAACTCGTCCTTTGGCGCTGCCTAGTAGAGTCTACCCACTACACTGACTTCCTCGTCGCTTCGGTGCTTCACGACCAACTCTTCCTTTGGCGCTGCCTAGTAGAGTCTACCCACTACACTGACTTCCTCGTCGCTTCGGTGCTTTACGACCAACTCGTCCTTTGGCGCTGCTTTAGTAGAATCTACCCACTACACTGACTTCCTCGTCGCTCCGGTACTTTACGATTAACTCGTCCTTTGGCGCTGCTCTAGTAGAGTCTACCCACTACACTGACTTCCTCGTCGCTTCGGTGCTTCACGACCAACTCTTCCTTTGGCGCTGCTCTAGTAGAGTCTACCCACTACACTGACTTCCTCGTCGCTTCGGTGCTTTACGACTAACTCGTCCTTTGGCGCTGCTTTAGTAGAGTCTACCTCACGGAATTATAAAATGTCATTTAACGTCTCTAGTAATCAAACACTGATGTCAGGTCACTGTCATCATAAGCTTTCCGTTTCTATTACATCAACATATTCGCTCACTGGATTGCAACTTAATTTAGACACGTACACTTTAGCATGTCTACACTCTGACCTATAGTTGAACTTTTTGTTTAAATAAGGACTCAATATTTGTTTCGGAAATAAGGACCGCCATTAACAGAGTTGAGAATGGGAAATATTTTCCAAAACGGTTGTTCTCATTCAAACAAAAAGTAGGCGCTACTACGTGCAACTGTTTACTCGTTAATATGTGTTACAATGTATACGAGTGAACTAATAACTCAAGTTTAAGGTGTAAACAAATAATTTTAGTTTAAACAATTGATTTGATGGAATAACTGAAAGTTTTATAGTAATTACCCAAAAATAGCTTCTGGGAAGAAGTGTTTTGACAATCCAAAGGAAATTGTAACTTAATCATATTTTAACAGCAAAATTTAGAGAATGAAATATTATATTACAAGTTGACATAACAAGTAAGTTAAACACATTTCTTCTTATTTTAATCCGTTCTAAATTTAATGAATACCCAATGAATAATGTTATAAGTACATGTAAAGGATGATACTAATTTAGGAAATCCCTTTAATATCTTGCAAGGAATAACAAGGTGTTGATTGCAAACTTTAAATTTTTATTTTTACAATTATACAAGGAAATAATGAAGTTACACAATATCAAGAGCACAGTGGTACAATATAATACAGTGGAAATATTCGAAAGAATCCCAATACCACAAAAATAATAAAAAATAACAAATAAAACAAGTTACTTACGAGTTTAATCTTAAGTAACTTGTTTTATTTGTTATTTTTTATTATTTTTGTGGTATTGGCGTTCTTTCCAATATTTTCATTGTGAAATAATAAAGATCCAAGATTTTTTTTTTTGAAAATTCGATAAGAATTCCATCCTTTTTTACCGAGTTTATATCTTGGATAGGAAGTCCATCCAGGGCTCTTCGAAAGCTATATATTAACAGGTCTCAGTTTAATGTCAAATCCTCTTACATATAAACTGTTCCCAATTATAAAATTTAAATTTCACTTTGACAGTTTGAAATTAATATGAAATTTGTTGGAAAATTTACTAATTTAAAGTAATTTTTTTAGCTGGTTAAATATTGCAATAAGGCTTTAATTCTTCTGCTCGAGAGTTAAACGCTAAAATCTCACTCGATGCGGTCTTGACATTAGATTCAATTCCGTAGCATAACAGTTAAAATCGAACCCACTGCTAACTACTGGGAAGTGTCTAGTTTCCCGGACGTTTCCACCCTCTCCGTTAAATGTGCGACTATGCGCATGGTATGGGCGAATAATTTTTGGAACCTTTTGTATCAAATTGTCATCAATCATACAGGCCTTTATATTCAGCCTTTTTTTCAAAGACTCTGCTAATTTCTCTGACAAACAACAACACTTCTCACATAAAACTTGAGTAAATCATTCGTAAATGACAGAAATTAAATATTGGTTCGTATAAAACTTTATCTCACGCGTCGAGTTGTACAATCGTATAAAACTTTGTATCGATTGTGCTGAATGTACTGGTTGCATCGGGAAGAGATATAAAATGAAGAAGAATGTGTTTAATAATGCGAGCGTCTAGGATTTCTTTGCGCCGCTGTGAACAGGTCGTCACGCTTACACATTGCAGAATGAATCATCACAATCCCAGATAACATTCATTCTCACGTACACATTATTTGTTTACCCGTAACGTGCAAGGTCGACGAACAGAAGCCATGACAGACGATGCCCTGTAGGCCATACACTACACATTGCTATACTCACTTCAATATAAACTGGCTCACATCACAAATTATGCAGGCTTTTACTTGTTAAATGGCAGAAGTAAATGTTTGATATCAGCCTATAACGATCGTCATTGGTTTTAAAAATGCAATTAGTATTTTAATTATTTTTTATAATAACCTTTGTTACCGTTAAGAATATTGCTATGTGTTCGAGCATTTTCTTCTGCCTTTCCTAACATCAAGACATTGTTCTTCGTCGACGCGTTTCGGATTAACTCCTTTATCAAAACTTTAAACTGTATTTAAACAACACAATGTTTTGAGGTTAGTAAAAGCAGAAGAAGCGGCTTAAACGTACAAGTTACGCATGAAGGTCAGCTCAGGTTTAGTCTGCTTACTCAAGCTGGAGGCACGATTTTGATTTCAAACGTGTCTCATTGGACTTTCCACAACCGAATATTTAAACTGGGTGCGATTTTCATATATACATGGGGGACATACGGATATCGATGCCCGGTGTAAAAATCTCCGTGAGGACCCTTTGTTAGGATGAACATCATAAAAACTACCAACATAAATACAAGTATTTGATTACAATTTATTTAATTAAAACTATTTTTAAAACAAAAAATAATTTTACTCATGAAAAAAACAACTATCAACCGATTTACATTTATTTTTAGAAGTAACGCGCGTTTTTGGCTCAAAAAAGAAAACCGGGACTAAAAAACAACGGCAAAACAATAAATATTAACAAAATTCTTCAATTTAAATGGAGATCGACGCACAAAGTGTAATTCCATCGTCAATTCCACCGAAAACCGATTTTTAAAACGTTTGTAAACTTAGTGAAAACCCTATATTCGCAAAATAAAAGCTATGGTAAGCTGTATACTCAGTTCCAACGCATTGGCACAAGAAATAATTAAATCACAATGAAAATAAATAAAATTCTAAGAAAACTGGTCACTTCAGTGCCACTTAAAATTCTAAGGCAGAGAGGATGGGTTTCTACTAGACCTGGCTGGACCAGTTTCCTGTCTGAGGTAAACAGAAAATTCAAGGCGTTGCTGTACTATATTGTTAGCTGGATCAGTGTCCTTTATGGGGTGAAAGATCCGTTGAGATCAACTTAAAACTATTTTACGGAAAAAACTGAAAATGTGAATATATTGGACTAGTTGCCTGTCTGAAGTGAGCGATTTAGCTAGCCTCCTCAGAAGGTTACAAGGTGCTAGTCAGATCTGTAACAGGGCTTGAACCGGTGCCAAAATGTAAGGGTTTTGTTCGAATCCATTATTAAAAGTTAGGATTTAGGATGTTACTGAACAACTCAAGTTTAATGTTGGAAACCCCGATCGTGTAAATGTTGGCAACACTTGCGCCGGCTGCAGACCCGCGCTGTAGAAAGTGTGCCATTTTGTCTGAATGAAAAAAGCGACAATTAACTACAATTACCTCCTATTATGAAAGCAGATTAAAGTACTTGTAAATATAGTAGATGCCATTGACAATGAACTCGGCTAAAATCGTGTTTTACTAAATCAGATCTCGCCCGTTGCAAACTGCCTGGTCCAGATGTGTGTCGGTGAAAGTATCTTCGGTTCCACTGTCGCCGGTGACCTTCGCACACTCCTTTCTACGCTTACCTTAACGTTTGCGCAACCATTCGTCAAGCAGCCTATTTGGCTTCTTCACATTCGTGTATCCTGGTCCACTGGACTGTATGACGTCACGGCTTCTACCACTTCGTGTATCCTGGTCCACTGGACTGTATGACGTCACGGCTTCTACCACTTCGTGTATTCGCAGCCCAGCTTTGGATTTACGTCTGATTAATCAGTCCTAAGTAACAGAGCCTTGTTCCATTTTAAAATTCAAGCCAATATCCACTTTCAAATTTTAAAAAACTGTTGGATATTTCGTTCGGAACATTTAGGCCAATTAAAAAACTGTTGGATATTTCATTCGGAACATTTAGGCCAATTAAAAAACTGTTGGATATTTCATTCGGAACATTTAGGCCAATTAAAAAACTGTTGGATATTGCGTTCGGAACATTTAGGCCAATTAAAAAACTGTTGGATATTTCGTTCGGAACATTTAGGCCAATTAAAAAACTGTTGGATATTTCGTTCGGAACATTTAGGCCAATTAAAAAACTGTTGGATATTTCGTTCGGAACATTTAGGCCAATTAAAAAACTGTTGGATATTTCGTTCGGAACATTTAGGCCAATTAAAAAACTGTTGGATATTTCGTTCGGAACATTTAGGCCAATTAAAAAACTGTTGGATATTTCGTTCGGAACATTTAGGCCAATTAAAAAACTGTTGGATATTTCGTTCGGAACATTTAGGCCAATTAAAAAACTGTTGGATATTTCGTTCGGAACATTTAGGCCAATTAAAAAACTGTTGGATATTTCGTTCGGAACATTTAGGCCAATTAAAAAAGTTAGAACTATTAAATAATAGAAAAAAGGTTAAAATTAGCTATAAAATCAGTAGTTTTTAATTTCTCTTACTGTGTGTACGCGCGCGCGCGCCCGTGTGCGTACGTGTGTGTGCGTTCGTGCGTGCGTATGCGTACGTGCGTGCGTGTGCGAACGTGCGTGCGTGTAATAACTAGGTCGTAAAGAAAGTGAGCTGGCAATTAGTAAGACTTGCAACAGTAAGTCTGCTGCATAAGATATCGTACTTTATAAGCATACGAGTTATACATGCAGCGCTATAGAAAAATAAACTATCAGCAAAGCGTAATTATTGAACCGAAATGTAATAGGATCATACATTTTAATTGAAAAGACTACACATGGTTATAAAGACTTAGTGTTCAACTACGTAGATACGTAGTCTTGAAGGCGTAATAACCTTAGAGAAATAAAATTGAACAAGTTTAGATAATACAGTTTGACGAATCTATCGTCATTGCTGGACACTGCAAAACTGGACTGATGATGATAAGAGCGCTCTCTTAACTGGAAAGGGAGAAAGCCTTCTATGGCCACAAGGAGTTCTGCTAGGCTCAGCCTACATTGCTTGTTGCTATTTATGTAAGAAAACTAAGTTCCAATCCCTAAATTACGTTACGCTAAAATAGATGATTTTTAACACCTTTCCCCTCAGTAACGAACCTACAAACCCCCCTACAATTACGTGACTTAGTCTTATTTAAACTCTTCTTTATTGAGTTAATGGTTTTGGTTTACCGAATTTGTAGATCAATAAAGAAGTAGGCCTACATCAAATGTGCCAATAAATATTACGGTAAAATAATGCAAGATAAAAAGAATGTTTTAATTAAATAAAACAAGAATAGGAAAAAAGATTTTATGTGACCTCACGTGTACTGGAAATCAAACAGAAATTATAAAATCAAAGTAAACTTTAGGTTATGTATAAAGTCAAGACTATATCAATTTAAACATAAATTGAAAATACTGTTTTATTAAAATGTAAATGCATAGTGGTCAACCCATTTGTAACATTGCCTAAAACCTAGTTATCTTCCCACGAGGGAAGATCATATCATGTATGCCGCGACAGACCTGGTGCTGCGAGCATCAGAAAAAGATATGTACACACAGTAAGCCTAATTTTAAAATAGATCAAATTGCGTACATTGTTTACAAATACTACAAACTTCAAAAATTTACAAACGATTTAGTCTTATGTCGTGTTAGGCACAGGCAACTGAGAAGTATCAAACTCGGGCATGCGCAGTATGGCGTAATACAAATTTTGTACCTCTCATGACGAGTCAAAACCGAGTATGACCAAGTTTTGGTGCACTTCTCAGTTCACTGGTTCGGCATGAAAAATTGCTGTTATCGAATTAAAAACTATTGTTTCTTTAAAAACTGTTACTGATATGAGTAATAACTGGCGCTTTTGCCGATACTCGAAGACCGCGGTGCCTGTCTGTACAGCCGATAGCCTTCGGATCGTCGTAGAGTGTAAGGTACTGTAACGATACCGCACTCAAGTACCCTCAAGGTTCCTCACATTTCTGCAATACACACTTCTTACTCAGGAGAAGTACCCCCAGGTGTTGTGCTGTGTAATAGATTAATTTGATTGCTTGACTTTGTATTTTTATCTTGTTTGTTTTATTTGACTTGTACGATAATTTGACAATTTGTTAGTAGTAGCCAAGCACTGAGGAAGGTGACATCGTCGCCGAAACTAGTTTGTTGTGAGTGTGTGTGTTTAATAAAAACTAATTTTTTGTGAGATTTTGAGTTCACTATTTTACTTTTTACCTTCATAATTAGGAAGTTTAATAAAGTGTACTTTAAACAGATTTTTTTTAAAATAGATTTTATTTGTCATTATTAATTCTAAGGTCATCATTAAACTTTACTTACTCAAAAGCTAAACTGGGGCCGATTTATTTATTAAATAAAAAGAGATTTTAATTTAGTCAAAACTGAAACTTCAAGTTAAGTAACGTTACTTCATACCCCCTCTTCCTTCCGTAACGATAGACGTAACTCTCCCCCTCGTAGCGTTACGTAATTTAGGGATATCCCCTGACGAGTATTATGAGGGGATGAATCGTTGTATATTTTAAAATGGTTTTAATAATTATTAATGCTGAAACTTAGAAGATCCTCATTAGTTGTTTTCAACTGCAAAATATCACTCGAAAATAGTTGACGATTCTACTGACATTGAATATATAAAGGAGAATATTATTTGGTGGTTAAGAAATCATGACGTTACAATACTTGTGAAAAAATACGTTGAAAGCAAAACACTAGAATTAATTAATAATAAACAAACATGACTCGATATGAAGTAGACAAAATTGCAAGTGGATATAGTCACGCGGTTGTCAATCTGCTGCCGTAACATTCTGTATTTAGTTCCAAAGAATTGTCTGGACTCCGATCCTGCATTATACTGTATTTACAGAAACAATAAGAAGTTTGCCGTAGCAGAAATATTGCAAAGAGAAAATCATTGGAAAAAGCTACGGAGTCTGATTGTAGGCTCCAGTGGCGTAGCCAGGACAATGTTTGGGGGGAAGTACGGCCCAGAGGGTTAGAGGTGGAAATTTTACACATTTTTATCTTTAGAAATCATATTTTATGCTATTTTGCCACTTAAAATTACACAATTGTTTAATCGTCGAAGTTGTTTCGCTAAACACCTAGCACAGTTTTATAGGGTAATATTTTACTCCTAAAGTTGGATGGGACATGTGCCCTCTGTCCCCCCCCCCTTTGGCTACACCTCTGGTAGGATAACACGAAGGAAATCATCATGAAGGCTTAGGGAAATGAAGGGTTGATAGGAATTGACGAGGTAGGCAGTAACAACAGTGGCTACACTGGAGCTATGGGTGATTACAGCAGGGTCAGTGATTACAGTAACAATAAAGTGGCAGAACATGTAAGTCACTTTATAGGTGTTTCCTTTCGTCTCTGATTGAAGAAAGTGTGTTGGGCTTTGGGGAACTATAGAAGCCTTTCTCTTACAATCAACAAATTTAACCGTTGTATTAACTCCGTTTGCGGTTAAAGTCTTGCAACAAAAACTCGATTTGTTGTTTATTTAATTTATTTTTGTTGTAGAAATATATATGGAAAAAGGTGTTAGGTTTTTTTTTAAATCGTAGTCACTTAAATGTTTCTGTCAATTTTCCTAATATACATTTAGTAATGTATTTATATTAAAACATTCAAAATGTGTGCAGTTAATAGGTTCCAAATCAAGTTGCTTTTTTATAGTAACAAGCTCATGTCATCTAATAGGATTAAATAAAATATTTAATGGAAAAGTCATAATGAGTCGGGTGATCTTAAGAGTGTGCCACTCACAAGTGCTAGAGGCACATTAAACGACTTTTCAACGATGAGTTCCAATTCTGGGTACCGAGGAGCCCCGAACCAAGACCCTCCGGTAGCTTGAATAATGCGTACAGCGAAAAATTCGTACAAGAGGGAAAATAGCAAACAACGAGGGTGAGTGATATATTTGATATGCGACAAAAGCGTACAAACAAGACTCCAGTTGTCACCACCAGGTCATCTGCCCCTAAACTATTTACAAATAACTTTCAAGGTTTTGGATTTTTCCTGTCAAAATGGGTAAAAAAGGGTTTTCCGCTTTTGCCAGTGGTCACTTTGCGTTTAACCGCACTAATGATTAGTTCGATTTAATTTTCACTTCTGTGTGTTTTGTGTTTAGTTGGTATGGAGATGACTTCTAGTACTTAAGGGAAACCGGAAGCATAGAGAAAACGCAAAGGGTATAGTGTCAGAGTTATGTCAAGCAAAAATCATAGATAAATAGATACAGTTTTAAAGGATCTGCAGCCCCGATAAACTAGGTTTAGTCCGGAGGTAAACACATTTATGTAGCTTAATGATTTTTAAAGATTCGTGTACGCCTAATGGTTTTCACTGGTCGCAATGTTCTGACGTCATAGCTTACCCTCGCCATCAAAACCTGATCATGTGCGCATCTTTCACAAGATTCCTTGTGTACTCATCTTTCGTGTATTCGACCCGCCACTGTCAGTTTATTTTCGTTTATTCTAACCGCCACTGTCAGTTTACTTTCGTGTATTCTAACCGCCACTGTCAGTTTACTTTCGTGTATTCGATCCGCCACTGTCAGTTTACTTTCGTGTATTCTAACCGCCACTGTCAGTTTACTTTCGTGTATTCGACCCGCCACTGTCTGTTTACTTTTAAATTTAATTTTAATACAACTGAGTAGGGTGGCATCCTTGGAGCTATAGAGGGTATTCCGAAATTGTATAAACCACTACTCTTTAATAAACTTCACACTTTCAGTTTAAAAACCTTAACTATTATAGTCTTTGGAAAGAGTTATATTTATATTTTCTAATGTATTAAATCATAAAAATAAATATTAAAAAATGAAAACTTAATAATTCTTCCCTCTAGCTACGTAAAAGACAAATTATAAGAATATCCAAACGACGTTTAACTTGAAAGACGCGAGATCTGTAGAGACCAACGGCATCGTCGTCCCTTTCCACGGATATAAAACTAGATGTACTACCTCCACAATGTTTATATGTCGTTGCGAAAGGATGTCCCTTGCTGACATTACTTTACAGAGGACAAACATGGGAAAAGTTTCTAGTTTCAGTAACACAAAGTTATTTCTATTTAAATATATTTTTATCGAAGCAAACTCTGAAACGGTTAATTTTCTATTTCTTTCTCGTTTTCTCGGTGCATGTTGAGTGTTAATCTTCTTAAAGAAATAAATAATTTATTATTCACTTAGACAACCAGTAATAACACACATACAAGTAGAGCACGCAGTGGACGAGTGTATTTGAAGCAAATAAGTTGCTGCAGTAATTGGCCACTGTACTTTCACTGACCCTATTATGCAACAACAATTAACGTATGTCGTCACAATTCTAATTCCCTGCACAAAAACGCCATGATACTATTTGGTCCACAGTGTCTACTTTCTATGTCGGTTTATTGTATGTTTTATGTGTCACTCAACTTCATAACCTCTAGTCCTTTTTATGTTTTCAAATACAATAAGTCAAATGATGACGTCAGTTCCCTCCTGTAGTGTGATATCCCAGCTCCTTGGCCATAGATCCATCTATCAGTATAGTGACGTCTGTTTCCTCCTGTAGTGTGTCATCCCAGCTCCTTGGCCATAGATCCATCTATCAGTATGGTGACGTCTGTTCCCTCCTGTAGTGTGATATCCCAGCTCCTTGGCCATAGATCCATCTATCAGTATGGTGACGTCTGTTCCCTCCTGTAGTGTGATATCCCAGCTCCTTGGCCATAGATCCATCTATCAGTATGGTGACGTCTGTTCCTTCCTGTAGTGTGATATCCCAGCTCCTTGGCCATAGATCCATCTATCAGTAAGGTGACGTCTGTTCCCTCCTGTAGTTTGTCATCCTAGCTCCTTGGCCATAGATCCATCTATCAGTATGGTGACGTCTGTTCCCTCCTGTAGTGTGTCATCCCAGCTCCTTGGCCATAGATCCATCTATCAGTATGGTGACGTCTGTTCCCTCCTGTAGTGTGTCATCCCAGCTCCTTGGCCATAGATCCATCTATCAGTATGGTGACGTCTGTTCCCTTCTGTAGTGTGTCATCCCAGCTCCTTGGCCATAGATCCATCTATCAGTATGGTGACGTCTGTTCCCTCCTCTAGTTTGTCAACCCAGATCCTTGGCCATAGATCGGTCAATTAGTATAATGATGTCTGTTACCTCCCTTCCTGTAGGTAATTATCAAACTCCTTTATCAGTATCTGCCAATCGGTATGTTGGCATCTGTATTTCATGTACTGTATTATTATGTATTATGTAATGTATTCCTCTTTGACCACTTATTTCTTAGCCCTATCACTATGACTACGTTAGTTCTTCCTATAATGTGTCAACCAACTCCTTCACCTAGCCAGTTTGGTGTCTCTGTTCCCTCATATAGTGAACCAACCAACTCTTTGGACTAGACAGTACATGTTTGTTTGTTGTATACTACGGTGTGTCAACAAACTCCTTAGTCTCTTCCCAACTGCAACTGCAACTCCGTGGTGAGATCTGTTCCTGTATGTATTCCAAGTCCTTGCCTCAGTATGTATGATGACGTCCGCCTCCTGTAGTGCATCGACATTCTCCCGACCTAGTCTTTATCACAATGTCTGTTTCCTACTGTAATATAAAATCCTTTATTCGAAGATCTGTCAGTCAGTTTAGCTGTAGAGTAACATCCGATCTGTCTTCTTCCTTGCTGTAGAGTAACATCCGACTAATTTCCTAGAGATGTTACTATGCACCGACTTCATTGTATATGTAACGCATTGAGTACGCCAGGTACGATGTGTAGGCCTACGTATTTGGGATACATATTACGTATCTTACACAACGAAAGGGTACTTTGTTTCTTTCTTTATTACTAAATGTTAATCTCTCTCTCTTTATATATATAAAGAACTAAGTCAAAATACAAATACAAGAATTATAATTGAATTTACAATTCAAAGCTTTTAGTTGGCTATACCAATATGATGATGTTGGTACCGTTAGCCAACGAAAAGCTTTAAATATAAATTTAAATATTCTTGTATTTGTATTTTGACTTAGTTTTTTTTTAATACACAAGAATACATATTGCGATATATATATATATATATATATATATATATATATATATATATATACAATTAAAAAATACTTTCATAAATAAGAGTTTTTATTTTATTTTTCGTCATACATTGAAACTCTTTGCTGATTGGCAGTATCAGCATTATCAAAATTTTCAAAGTACCTTATACGTCTATGACTACATCTGGACTCATTGAGTTTATATATATATATATATATATATATATATATATATATATATAACAAGAAAAAGAAATTCATCCAAGGACTACAATATACATACATACATATATATATAATACATACATACAGACAAACACACACACACGCGCGCGCACACACACACACATACTTGTTCGCTCAAAGTCAATATTTCCCGCGTCTTCCGGTTTATCCTTAACTTTAAGAGATTGACAACAGACAGACGCTGACCGTAAGAAGTAGGCTAGATTATCTTGCTTGCTAGTTACTTTTACTACGTACTAGTTATAGGTGTTAACTCGTAGTTAACCATAATTTACACATCTTAAACATAGAGTAAGATGTAAGCGATTACTTTATCTGTGTTGACGCCGTTCATTCACAACTGGTCGGCGAATAGATTACAACAATGAAGTGTTAATCTGTGACTTTCTCTTGGAAGTAAAGACCTACCATATTGAATGCGGTATTTACTTTTAACAGTGTCTGTGAAGCCTTTTGCTCAAAATTATAAAATATAAAGTTTGTAAGCCTTTGTTTACAATCAGCCATCGTCGGTTTTATTTATCCTACAGATGTGCAAGGGTTCTTGTATATAACACAGATATTGACGCTCTCTTATCTGTGTATGTCGAGTAGAAAAACAGGATTTACTTAGCTGACTCCTATCTATACCAGGGGTGTACAACCCGCAGCCAGTGGACCACTCTGAAATGTTGCGTTTGAATGTAGTGAAATGTAATGCTATTCCTTAGGGAAAGGCAAAAGCGAAAACATTCTGTTCATATATACATTGTACAACTGACGTGGAAATGTTTAATCTTAATGTATTCTATGTGTACGTGAAGAAATTGATATTTTTCTTCTGATCGTGGTATTCGAGTTTAAAAATGTAGACCGGTTATGTGACGTAGCATTTTATGTCGATATTATGCATCATATGGACGTATTGAATACCAAACTTCAAGGCAGAGACAATTTAATTCACTCGTCAGTGAGTCTTGTAAGAGCGTTTGAAAAAAGTTGAGAGTGAGGGGCGCCCAAATGGGAAATGAAGTTCTGGTTAACTTCCCTTCGCTTATTGAGATAAATTCAACAGATGCTGATAACATCTTGGACTTCATGAAATATAGCAATATAATACAATGTTTGAAGGAAGATTTAGAAAACAGATTTCATGATCTTAATAAATTTGAAAAGTTATTTGAAATCTTTGCATCGCCGTTCAGTCTTAATTGTATGGACGCACCACACAATATTCAAATGAACTTCTTGATCTGCAGCACATGATTCAGTTAAAGTCAAAATTCTGTAAAGTTCCACTATTTGATTTTTACAAAAATTACTTGCCTGTAAAAATGGCAAATCTGTTTTAAAAATTTCGTGTTAGTTCAGTAGTACTTTTATCTGTGAGCAAGCGTTTCCGTGTGAAATCTATCAAATCTGAAGCTCGCACGCTTTTAACTGACATTCACTTGGAATCAACATTGAAAATAGTAGCTACAAACATTAAAATAGACATTGAACAATTATCAAAAGAAAAACAGTGTCAAATTTCCCAAAAAAATAAACACTTTTCAGAATTCATTTCATGTTTTTTAATTTTCAAGTTAAAAGTTGTTTCATGTTTTGAATCCTGGTGTAGTATGATTAATAAGTTTAGTAAGCTTTAAATACTTGCTGCAAGCATAAACATTGTAACAATAACATCATAGAGAATTTGATATCTGAATACGTTGTTGTTACAGGAATGTAGGCTATCATAAATTATAAAGTGGCTGTGTATGTATGGGATGTACGCTTACATTATAATATAAAGTGTAGGCTATATTATTTGAAAGTTAATCACAACTAGATAAGACGTATTCCAATTGTTGAACTCGAGGCATTTTAATTCTGCGGCCCGGCTCCAGAAAAATAAACACTTAATTGGCCCACCGTTCCAAAAAAGCTGAGCACCCCTGGACTATATAAATACAAATTTAAATGTTTCTTTGTTCAAATATTCCAAGCTGCAACAGTTTTCAGCGTCTGCTTTAACATTTTAACACAATGTTGTATTAATATATAGGAGTGATTTTATATATCTATTTTATAAAACTGCCGTATCTGTAACAGATAAAAAAAGATTTTATTTTATCAGCGCTATCTGTTGGTTGTAAAAGCAACTAACATAAAACATAATATTTTACAATTCCATTTCAATATTTACGATGCATTGTTAAAATCTATTTTCAAAGGTTTCGATTTATTTTTATTGTAACTTGATTATTCCTTGTGACATTGCATTGAAATCGAGTTATTCCGTTTGTCATAGCGTTATTTCGTAATTATAGTTTATTTACTTCATTGTTGTAATTTTGTTTAAACATTTTGTTTTTCGAATTTTTTAGTACAATTGTCAATGAAAATAAAAGTTGTGCATGAACATGCGTTTAAATTTAAATATGTCAAGCATTTTTTATTCTTGTATTATTATTTCTTTGTTTTTTTTTAGTTCGTTTTTCTTGTTTTGAGCACAGCAACGAGTAATATGGTACAGATAGTATTAAATAGCAAACAGAACTTCCGATACTGCCTGACTTTCCAAGAGAAAATATGTAAATAAATTATTTCAAATAATATGTGATAATTGGATAGATTTCTTTCTCCGATTGCTCTGTGCGGATTAGCAATGGTAAATTAATTTATTTTAATTAAATTTATAAGAAACTTGGCATAGAATTTACGAAGGAAGTGTGTTTGTTAACACTGAATATTAATTCATTGAATATCCAAGTTATCGCTCACAGGTTACACGCCATCCGTCCGCTCAGACCTAACCTAGGCTATTACGAACTTGTGTTACGTAAATTTCCAGTTCGATAAATCCAGTGTCCAAGAGCTTATATATACCATATTAATTTCTATTTTACTTACAATGGAAAGATAAGTAGAGACTTTGCTGCGTAAAAGAAACGATTGTCTCGAAACGTGTCAGCAAGTAAGTCCTTACGTATTCACTTAGTTAAGTATATTTTAATTATAGGAAAGATATTATCTGTGTTTGGGTTTCTTCAATCAATAATGTGATAAAAATGCTCGAACTAAAACACTCATTTTATTTGTAAATAATAAATAAGAAAAATAATAATTTTTCCATCCAAAATAGTTGGGGAAAATATTTTGCCAAGATTGCTTTAAATTTATTTGAAACCAAAACTTTAATTCTGTAGAAAATGGATAAATCAGTTTGTTCCTGACAATTATTTTTTTTTAATGGTAGAGTTTATAAAGGTGAAAACATTCTGTAACATAATTACAAAACTCTTTAGAAGAGATGCTCATTAAACAAGAGTTATTCATCAATATAGGATGATTTCAAAATATGTTGAGTTTTAAAAACGATGAAGGAGCAGAAGAGAAAATGGATATGAACTGAAGAGATGAAAGAGGCAAACCAATGAAAGGTGGTTTAAGAGATGAATGGTTTTGTAAAGTTGTGGAAGGCTTCCGATGGAAGGGATCGTCCAATTGAATCTCTGTTTCTAGTGGTAGAACTCCGTAAGCAAGTGTTTGCGTCTTGCCAAGTGTGCCGCTTTGTACAGTGTAACGGGGCAACAATGGGTACAAATTGAGGCAACTATTATGGCTGCTAATACAACATTTGTTTAACAAAGACAGACAGCCGCGCCTATAGGTAGTGTAATGAGACGGCCAGCTGTTACACGGTCAATCTGTATGGCGGTGGGTCCGAACAGGTTCACCGAGAGGGGCAAAATCCTGAAAACTTGAGGTAAGTTATAGGGGTAATGTTATAATTACCTGGGTAAGTGAATGGTTGACAGGTACACAGAGAAAGCATAGAGAGGTTGTGACGGTCAATCTGTATGGCGGTGGGTCCGAACAGGTTCACCGAGAGGGGCAAAATCCTGAAAACTTGAGGTAAGTTATAGGGGTAATGTTATAATTACCTGGGTAAGTGAATGGTTGACAGGTACACAGAGAAAGCATAGAGAGGTTGTGACGGTCAATCTGTATGGCGGTGGGTCCGAACAGGTTCACCGAGAGGGGCAAAATCCTGAAAACTTGAGGTAAGTTAGAGGGGTAATGTTATAATTACCTGGGTAAGTGAATGGTTGACAGGTACACAGAGAAAGCATAGAGAGGTTGTGACGGTCAATCTGTATGGCGGTGGGTCCGAACAGGTTCACCGAGAGGGGCAAAATCCTGAAAACTTGAGGTAAGTTATAGGGGTAATGTTATAATTACCTAGGTAAGTGAATGGTTGACAGGTACACAGAGAAAGCATAGAGAGGTTGTGACGGTCAATCTGTATGGCGGTGGGTCCGAACAGGTTCACCGAGAGGGGCAAAATCCTGAAAACTTGAGGTAAGTTAGAGGGGTAATGTTATAATTACCTGGGTAAGTGAATGGTTGACAGGTACACAGAGAAAGCATAGAGAGGTTGTGACGGTCAATCTGTATGGCGGTGGGTCCGAACAGGTTCACCGAGAGGGGCAAAATCCTGAAAACTTGAGGTAAGTTATAGGGGTAATGTTATAATTACCTGGGTAAGTGAATGGTTGACAGGTACACAGAGAAAGCATAGAGAGGTTGTGACGGTCAATCTGTATGGCGGTGGGTCCGAACAGGTTCACCGAGAGGGGCAAAATCCTGAAAACTTGAGGTAAGTTATAGGGGTAATGTTATAATTACCTGGGTAAGTGAATGGTTGACAGGTACACAGAGAAAGCATAGAGAGGTTGTGACGGTCAATCTGTATGGCGGTGGGTCCGAACAGGTTCACCGAGAGGGGCAAAATCCTGAAAACTTGAGGTAAGTTATAGGGGTAATGTTATAATTACCTGGGTAAGTGAATGGTTGACAGGTACACAGAGAAAGCATAGAGAGGTTGTGACGGTCAATCTGTATGGCGGTGGGTCCGAACAGGTTCACCGAGAGGGGCAAAATCCTGAAAACTTGAGGTAAGTTAGAGGGGTAATGCTATAATTACCTGGGTAAGTGAATGGTTGACAGGTACACAGAGAAAGCATAGAGAGGTTGTGACGGTCAATCTGTATGGCGGTGGGTCCGAACAGGTTCACCGAGAGGGGCAAAATCATGAAAACTTGAGGTAAGGTAGAGGGGTAATGCTATAATTACCTGGGTAAGTGAATGGTTGACAGGTACACAGAGAAAGCATAGAGAGGCTGTGACTACGAAATCTTGAAATGTCAGATGTTTGTTGAAGCCCTGGACCTACGTAACAGGTTTTCTCTTGGAACTGCGATATTCCCTCCCTTCTACAGATGAACCCAATTCTGCATTTCTATCACGATGTTATTTTAAGTGAATAAAGTAATTGTTGACGGGCTATTGTAAATACTCTCCATCAGTAGCGCTTGTTTTATTTTTTAATAAATTAATAAATTGAGAGATTATTTTTTTATTTAGATAACCTTAAATCGAAAATGTAATTCACAGGTTTGCTTTTACTTTAGTAGAAATCTGTTTTTACCAGAAGCTAAATTATTCTAAAATTGTAGACTCTGCAATAAAACATATCCCCCAACGATATTGTTTACAATTACTTTAAATATTGTATATTTATACTACTTACTCGCATGTTGTTAAATGTAAGGAATCAAGTACGAGTCCTCTAGAATCAAACCGCACTTTCTCCCTCTCACCTCATTTTTCACAACAGTCAAAATACCTTGGAAGAATTTATGAAAGAACTTTAATATTTTTGTTGGTTTTGAATAAATATTTATGATGTGAATTAATATTTTTGCCACAAACGGAATGCAGAAACATGTTAATCATGACATTTCCTATAAGATTCACGTATAGTCTCAATTTTGAAGAAATTGGAGAAAGCGCACTTTGACTCTATAGGACTCATATATATATATATATATATATATATATATATATATATATATATATATATATATATATATATATAACTGCAGCTATCTTTGTACCCTTTCAGAAGATTACAGCGTTACGGCTGACAGCAAATTCAGATTTCATATTACAGTAAAAGCTTTCATGAACGGCATTCTATCATCCGGAACGTTCTATTAACCGGCACATTTTTAAAACAAAAACAAACCAGTGCAGTACCAAACTTTGTTGTAAAAACTGGGACATAAAATTACAATCTTGAAAATGTTTAATTTGTTTCCGAACGTTCTTAGCTTGTCGTATACAGTATTTTGCATCCTGTATCTTTGCAACAGTCAAAGATTTAAGGTTTACTGAGCAGTTCATTCTTTTCTAAATCCTCCGGTCTGACAGTTTGAGGGTCAGGCCGTAGGAAAGGGCAACCAAGAGTGCCCTAAAGGTCCTATTGTTCTTGAACCGAACTAATCAGAAGGGATTTTCTAGTGGTTAACAAAACTGCCTTTTCGGAAAGTTCTGGTACGGAGTAAATCTAGAAGAATTTTTCGAACCATAGACTCTGATTGGACTCCGTTTCATCTCATGGGTAACCAATGGCCAGACCAGACCATACAATAATTCGGACCTTTAAATAAGTCTTTGGGTCGGGGCACATGGTTTTGGGACAAATGGTATTTCCGATTAGGGTTCCGTGAGTTTGAGGTGGATTATATGGCTGAGTCGTTCCAAAGGCTGAATTATTAGACAACCCGCGCTTATACTTGTGTGCTTTCTGTCCCCATTTTTCAAGTTTACCCTTCTTTTTTCCTTAAACATTGGTAGACATATTGGTAACATGCATACTAACTATCCTGGGGGCAGAGTAAGTCGAAAGGTAAGTATCCAAACTCAGAATTTAATTCCACCATGTAGCACAGGCAGAATCCTTTTAGTGTCCTCGCTCGCGTAAATTCGGGCAAACTAAGGCATACTACGGATCAACAATGACCACTATGTATGAATCAAATCGGAGTTACGAACGTTTACGAACGATGCAAATACTTGCTGAACAAAGCTATAAAAACATTTACATGAATCGTAAAAACTATTTCGTACAAAATGGAATCTTATATTTTTCAAAATAAATAACAAACATTATTTTAGATGTTTTGAACGTGCGATAAGTTTTCCTGGAGGCTCTTCTCAGCTCTCGGAATCCCAGTTGTGCGAAACGACCTCCAGGGTCATTCAGTTCTCAGGTACAGAACTAGGAATGGTCATCTAGTGCCTTTAACGGATCGGTGATTTTAGTGACAGCGCCAGCTTTGGATACTGAGACTGCTCTGTATGTGCTAACAACAAGCAGGCATACCCCACTGGTGAAATGATTCCACATCTTGCTTTCTATTTTTTGGAAAGCTCATTTTATTTAAATATAAACTCCTACGAAATTAAGAACAAACTACCGAGTGCTAAATATCGTCTACTGTACACAACACAGTCACTATCTTGAAACCTGACACAAATTGACCACCCACATACGACGTAAATGAGTAGAACCAGTGACAGCGACAAATCAACCAATGACAGCCGTGGTAAAATATCAGTAGTTTTTCAATCGCGACATCGATAGTTTGCCCAATCACACAGAAACAACCCCCTCTCCCCTTTAGTTAACGACACTGCACGATAGTCGTGAACCGATTGGTGAGAGCAGAGCCAGTGACAGCGACATATCAACCAATGAGAGCCGTTTCATCCAGTGTCAGCGACTTTTTACTTAATCACAACAGAGACAATTTCCGATTGATCCATTATCACTGGAACGGACATTTTCCATATTTTGTCACTGGTACGACCAGCGACAAACGAATATCAGTGACAAGTCACCGCGACAGAAAATATCGATCATCCCTAGTTCATATGTTCTAATCACGATATAATGCTTTAATAATTAATTTTAGTCCCTATATACAACGGTTGAACTGCAACAAAACTAGGCTCAGATAAGCACTCTATTTGCCGTGTATCTGGTGGACGTTTCTCCGGAGCGTAGAGTCGCAGACTCAACACAGTCAGTACAAACGTGGCCCAAGGTGACAACAGCCAGTCACTATATGCAACGGTTGGGCTGCAACACACTGCAACAAGACCAGGCTCAGATAAGCACTCTATTTGCCGTGTATCTGGTGGACGTTTCTCCGGAGCGTAGAGTCGCAGACTCAACACAGTCAGTACAAACGTGGCCCAAGGTGACAACAGCCAGTCACTATATGCAACGGTTGGGCTGCAACACACTGCAACAAGACCAGGCTCAGATAAGCACTCTATTTGCCGTGTATCTGGTGGACGTTTCTCCGGAGCGTAGAGTCGCAGACTCAACACAGTCAGTACAAACGTGGCTCAAGGTGACAACAGCCAGTCACTATATGCAACGGTTGGGCTGCAACACACTGCAACAAGACCAGGCTCAGATAAGCACTCTATTTGCCGTGTATCTGGTGGACGTTTCTCCGGAGCGTAGAGTCGCAGACTCAGTACAAATGTGGCCCAAGGTGACAACAGCCAGTCACTATATGCAACGGTTGGGCTGCAACACACTGCAACAAGACCAGGCTCAGATAAGCACTCTATTTGCCGTGTATCTGGTGGACGTTTCTCCGGAGCGTAGAGTCGCAGACTCAGTACAAATGTGGCCCAAGGTGACAACAGCCAGTCAGTATTTGACTAATTACAGTAACTAGAAAAAGTGAAAGCTCATAAATTTGCATTTGTTTATTGCATCCGTGAATCCCCACAAACATTGAAAACGGTAAAAAGTTTGTCCCTGATTCAGTATTTTTGTCAATGCCTTCTGCATTAAGACGTCACGACTTGTTTCCGACCAGGAACCTATGCGACTTTCTTTTCAAGGCCACTAGCTCGTCCCGCTGACTAGGACGTTGGTTTGTTAGCTATCATCAATCGCGAAGGACACTTAGTATCAGTGCCGAATATTCGGATATTGGAAAGTTCCTCGCGGTGCCATCTTGCTGAAAGACTACTGTGTCACTTTCTACCTCTCTCTCGCTTTGTTGTAGAAAAATATTACTTCACTTTTCTAGTTTTATTTATTTTTCGTATTTCGATAAATCTACTTCTTACAAAGAAGTATTTACTTCAAACTACTTGAGTAAATTTTTAGTTGCACAAAAAAATCACCTCCGTTAACAATATTGTAACATTTAGTTTTAAAATTCTAAACGGAAAATATGGGACATCTTTTTTTTTTTTTTTTGTATATTTCCTCCTTGGCTATGCTTAAAATATGAAATGTGTAGCCTACCTTTAAAAACATAGATTTTGTTTTACGCTTTTGTAACGTAATATACAAAATATGAAAAGTGTAGCCTACCTTTAAAAACATAGATTTAATTTTACGTTTTTGTAACGTAATAAACAAGATATGAAAAGTGTAGCCTACTTTTAAAAGCTTAGATTTAATTTTACGTTTTTGTAACGAAATACACAATAATGAAATGTGTAGTCTACCTTTAAAAACATAGATTTTGTTTTACGCTTTTGTAACGTAATATACAAAATATGAAAAGTGTAGCCTACCTTTAAAAACATAGATTTAATTTTACGTTTTTGTAACGTAATAAACAAGATATGAAAAGTGTAGCCTACTTTTAAAACCTTAGATTTAATTTTACGTTTTTGTAACGAAATACACAATAATGAAATGTGTAGTCTACCTTTGAAAGCATAGATTTAATTTTATGTTTTTGTTTCACTGTTATTTTAAATTTTAAAATCAAGGTATTTACGGGCAAAATATTGCAATAAACATTTTACCAAGCAATAAAGGAAGTCCTCAGGAACACGGGATATCATAGAACCCTTGCACTGATATAAAAAAATGATTTTTTTTAAAAACAAGTACAAACATATATGTTTGCTTTACAAACACATAAGAAACTTTAAAATTCAAGGTTTTTTATAAAACATAACGTTTTTACTACATTACAATATAACTAAACAATATTCGGACATGCTATATTCTGACAGAAAAAAATAATAGATTTTCTAACCAAAGTCAACCGGTTGCTCTGTGAACTAACGCAATGTTCTCCATTTTGCCCCATAGTAGAACTGAGTAGGTCTACGTAGAAATTATGAAAATTTTTATTGTATTTTTGGGTTGTTACAGAGTAATTGTTTTATTTTATACCTCCTGAAAGACATTATATGTATTTTTTTAAACTCATTTTTGGGATATTAGGATCAAATTCCAATATACTTTTTAAACCTATAGTGGATGACAATTGATGTTAATAAATTAATTTTTCAGATATTTATTTAATAATTAAATTATAAAAATTTGGTGCTCTATGGCAGATTCGAACTGAGTATATTCCTGTTCGAAATCTACGCTTCAACCCTGAGCCAAGTTTGTATTTTACAAAAATGTATGTGAATTTTTCTCCAAAAGAAACTGGTTGTTGTTAAAACCTCCAATCTACAACCTTAAATTGTTGCCATGGTTACCACACAATATCATAGATAATGCTCTAGGATTAAAAATGAATAAATAGAATAAAATAAACAAACAAACTGGATTAACTGTATCGAACCTTGTTTCACAAACGGACAATGCGAAAGGAAAGCGGAAAGAAACAACACAATGCAAGTGAAAAAAAAGAAAACTTGTAAATAGTAACAAACAAAAATAGCAGACCACAACATACATAGAAAAAAATGAAAAATTGCAATTAAATTCACTTTCTATTTTGCCGATTTTATATTACTTGTTTATTATATTGTATCTTTAGTGTGAAACTAATAGAGAAGTTCGTAAACAGATATTTTGAAAGCTGTGCCTAAGTGATATCTTTTATGTTTTCTGCTACGTGTACCCATCTTATCAAGAAGGCCCAACATTGCATCAAGAAGGCCGTACGTTTCTCAGAACAGTACTCCCATCATTATACTCACACACAAACTCGGTTTCTTGCAAAAACTTGGACTGCCTCTGCGATTACTTCCTCTACTTAATAAGTCGTGCATATTTAGCTCTCACTCTGTATTACCTTGAATAATGGCAATTAAATAGAAAATCATAGGTACCGAGTCGATTATACACGACAGCTTTCGCTTCATCAAGGGTCAGTGGTTAGTCTTTCATAACCGTAATTGCCACGTGGCTTGGTACAGTGCGCACAGATCAACATCTCAAGCTTCCCGAGGGTTGATCTGTGTCATGTTGCCTGTATGTAGAACCGACATTTGGTTACCTAATCAGTATTGCATCTATTCATCGTAATGGATGTTAAAGAAAGGAAACGCCCAAAAAAGTAAAGAAAATTCCAAGGTTTGTAACAACTTGCTAGTAACAAGACTCAGGTGTTTTGGATTTGTTAAGAAAATTTTAGAGTTGTCACAGAAGTAATTTCTTTTTACTTCTGATTGCCTTAAATCACAGTTATTTCTAGCTTAACTATAGTGCATGTGTTTTACTCTAATTGGGTCAACAAAGAGAAATTTGATCACCGTGATTATTTGAGCCAGTGACTTGCACTAACAAGTTGCCGATGTTGGCCTTCCGTACCTCTCTTGGAATAAAAATTCGTTTTAATGAATAATTTTAATTTATGGATACTAATTTACTTATTACAAAAGATAGACTCCCAAAAAATAAGAGCAACGCGGAGAATTAAATAAGAAAAACGTATAGGTAATAGTTAACTGCTAGGCGATCTTTGATTTTTTTGCTATACACAAATGTTACTTAAAAATATATTCTAAACAAAGGAAAGAATTATTTTAAACCTCGTTAAAAATAGTCCTTTAAGATTTCGTTAAATATTGGAACACAAACATAACCTCACTTCGCAAACATAGGCTACTTCTGAATGAATAAACTGTTGGCGAATTATCGCACTATGTTATACACTACTATCCAGCTATATAATTCAATACCGTTGCAAATTTTTTTGGTTAAGATAGAGTTGGTTTTTAAGGAAATAAAACAAGTAATATTAAGACAATGAATTTCGGTCCCAGGCCTCGTCGATTTTGCGCATACAAAAGTTATTCCTCCTGATGTAAACATATTTTGTGAATAAACAAATAATAATAAAACCTCGTGTTGACGCCCCCAGAAATATTTTTAATAAAGACGATTAACCTAACGTCCAACACATTCAAAGCGAATAAAATAAAGTTTTTATTTGTAAAATTTAGCATTACATTACAATAGTAGAAGATTAGATGGTTAGCTTCGTAAATGAAACAATTGTTTCGAAACGCGTAAGTTCTAAAGTATTCACTGAGCTATGCAATATTACTTATAGGATAATGAATGGTGGCATTAAAACTAAAACCAATAAAAATCATTGACAAATTCCTGGAATCAGACCTAAACAGAATCGCAGTGGGAACTATTGCATGGTACATCACTGCAGATGTAAATTCAGTATTGCAAAACAAAAGAAATTAAGCCGACCTTTATTTTAACAATACTTTTATGATGAAAAGAATACACCTTTCCATTATTTATCATACCTCCGATAACAACATAGTCATATACCACGCCAATTAGCTTTTTAAAGGCTAATATTGGTAACACTTTATTTTTATCCGAATTGTTAAACGTACCGAGTTAAGACACAGGAACTACCTCTGCGGTAGTGGCAACCTAACATTAACACCGACCTACACTACCTCGAGATAAAGCCGCAGGGAGAAATAAGTACTCAAGTTCTGGGAGAGGGCAAAGAGAATCGACTACAGACACTGGGACAAATATAGACCTGCGACGTCGCTACTGAAGACACAAATATCGCCACTCATTTATGCAGAGAAACTTGGAATTAAATACAACCTGAAACTGGGGCAAACATCTAAATTCCCAACCTGTCATAATGTTTTTCTTTCATTACCAGAGAGAAGACTGTCGCTTCTGAATCACAAAGACTCCAAGACTATTAGTAATCCCCACATCCTGGAGGCCGCTGCTTTGGAAACGTTTGCGGATCTATACAGTAAAGATAACTGGATCCATGTATACACCAATGGGTCAGCGGTAAAGCAATGGTGCTGGCTTTTACAGCGACCACTTTGAGGGCTGCAGCCCAGTGGGAATTAATGCCAACAACTTCGACGGTGAGATTGCGGCTATAGTACAAGCTGCCGAAAAACTTTGTTCGATCTCCGGAAAGTCAACAAGAGTTGTATTCTTCGTGGATTCACAGGCCGCTATAATTGCACTAACTAGTAATACCTCCACCGACTGTGTGCAAACAATGAATGGACGAAAGGCCTTAGCACGGATGATTGAAGAAGGGTGGTACATTGTGCTGCAATGGCTCCCTAGCCATGTCGGTATTGAAGGAAATGAACGCGCATACCAGCTAGCGAAGAGAGGTAACACCTTGCCACAGCCTGACAATCCTATATCTCTATTGACAGCAAGAAGCCTGATTGAATCTACAATCAATGAAAAAACAAGGGAAGGCCAAAATGAAACGAGCGCTGGAAAGATATGGAGGGGACTGGCGCACACAGTGCTAATACCACATAGCCTACCTAGAGTGGAAGCTGTTGTCAGATTCAGAATGCTCACGGGCCATGACTATCTGCAAGCCCACCTATATGAAATGGGTTTAGCAGCCTCAGATATTTGTCCTCTTAGTAACTGTAAAAAGATGGACGCTCCATATCTTCGAAATTGCACAGCATTGCAAGATGTGGAAGACCGAAGCCAGCAATGTCTGTACTGGGAGGCTAGGAGGAAAATGGCAGAAGTGCCAGGATCTGGCATTGGATATATAAAAAAAATCCCTCGAGGTTATGCGAGAATTTTAACGCAAACTACGGGACTATGCAACTGCAAATAACACTGTAAGATTTAACGCAACGGAATTAATCTATTACTAGCAACAAGTACAGAAAATTATAAATGTCTGTAGTCATTTAGTGGCTGCCAGTGTCCAGACTATACGGTGGTTGTTTCACGGTCGTAGAAAGGTAGACACACTCCTCACAGTCTATATTCCTTTCCTCCTGAAAAACAAATACAGTATATTCTAAAAGCAACGAAATACAAGTGTGAATGAGAAATGATGGCGTGCAGTCTCCCAAAGACAGTGAAAGTACTCTCCCGCATTGTCTGTAGTGGCTCAACCGGTTTAGTCACGTTCGGCTCAAGTTCAGCGAAAATATTGAAAAGAAAAGGTTTCCCTTGTAAACTATCACTCGCCTCTCGTGCGTCAGCGAGCGTTCGTTGCACTCGTTTGTTTGTAAGAATATTCCAACAAGAAAGTCTTACCAAAGGCTGGAATGAAAGCCTATTCTGCAGATAATCAATGAGAAATACCTATTCAAATGATATACGACAATATAAGCTACATATCTACAAGGCAGTAGCTTGCGGAGGGGATTAGGAAAAGTTGTATGCCCTCAAGAAAAGTTATAAAAAATAAATTCCATTTTATACCATTCTAACCTTAACCAAGTAATATAAACAAAAACCATTTTAAAGCTAATTCATACTTGGGTCAAAAAAATTATTATAATTACTTTTTATCGAATAATTACATTTAATATCACATAACCTATAACATAAAATCAGCTGTTTTATAAAATCATATGTTATCACTTATTTCAAACCAAATGGGACGACATAACTATATTGCAAACCTTGACTCTTTTGTGAAAGGTTTTTCTCCCATATAAAACCAAAATTAAGTCATTACATTTAATTAATTAATTAATATTTGAAAAACTGTATTAACAAAACGTGTCATCCACTACAAGTTTAAACAAATACATTTGAAATTGAGAGTATGAATAAAAAGTAAATTATTGAACCGACGATTGAAAATTTGAACAAGAAAAAAGGAACAGTGTGAATTAATTGACGGAATTGAAAAAATAGACACAAGTTGACAACTGAGTGAATTAAATTTGTCCTTAATTTCAATACATTACAAATTTGAAGTGCTCCCAATGGACACTGGATTTCTGTACATATACAGGGAGGTATTTATTTAGGAAATCTGATAATGACAAACAAAAACAAAATCCTAATTGCAAACATTATTCATTATCACAAGTTATAATTCTAAAAACATATCGAGTTCGGTAACTTTAAAGTTCTGTAAAACTTCATTATCTGTAACGGTTCTTTTATGTCCGTTTAACCGCTCTTCTTAAGTTTTATTTTCAAATATGCAGCATCATCAAAGTTATGAACACTATAGTCTTTATAATAGTATGAAGCAACTATGGCGTAATGTTTATTTTTAAATAAATAAAACCTTTAAACCACAAATAACATTTATTTAAACCTTATGTACATTTCAATTGCACAGCAATCATCTTCAGAGGTATTTAAAAAATACAACTTGTATTTTTTTAAAACCTCTGAAGATGATTGCTGGGCAATCGAAATGTACATAAGGTTTAAATAAATGTTATTTGTGGTTTAAAGGTTTTATTTATTTAAAAATTGTAGTCTTTCATTAACATTTTATACGAATATTTATTAACATCTCTGAAGCTATTGTCATTTCGTTTAGTTTGACAACCATCTCGAAGGTATGTATTTCAATTTTTGAAGAGAGTTTGAAATTTATATATATTTAACTTTGCAACACTATCTTGTTGTATTCACTTATCACTTATAATTTAATTGTAAATTAAATTGTAAGTGATAAGTGAATACAACAGAACATTGTTGCAATATATATATATATATATCAAATAGGTTTTCCTGTTAGAATTATTTTCAAGATTAAATAATATACACTAATTACAGGAATAATTTATTGAATTGGATAAACTTTTCAATTAAAGCTCAATTAAACTCAAAGCTTTTCGTTAGTTTACATTACCAACATCCTCAGGAATTACTAAGAATGACAAAAGAACTGTCTAACAAATATGAAGTTACTAGATAAAGCATTACACATTTGCCAAATCTATTACAATATCTACATATTGTAATAGATTTGGCAACTGTGTAATGCTTTATCTACAGTAGTAACTTCATATTTGTTAGACAGTTCTTTTGTCATTCTTAGTAATTCCTGAGGATGTTGGTAATGTCAACCAACGAAAAGCTTTGAGTGTATTATTCAATAAATTATTCCTGTAATTAGTGTATATTATTTAATCTTGAAAAAAAAAGATATATATATATATATATATATATATATATATATATATATATATATATATATACACACACACACATACACACACACACACAAATGTATATGATCCCTATGTGGATGTATGTATGTCTGTCTGTCATTAAGTATTACTAAACCATTAATCCGATCAATATGAAACTTTGAAAAGTTAAGTACTGCGTATACTCACGCGAAATTTTGTGGTGCATTTGTAGCCGAAATGGAGTCTCCTAAGTCTTTTTTTCAAAAAAAAAAACACACACACATTAAAAATTCAGCTACTTTTCTGTCACTTAAGTAACAATTCAGCCACTTTAATTGAAATCTAATAATTAATAATATAGATGCAACTAATACTCAATAGATGGCGGTAATCCCGCTATGACGTACAACTGATGCTTTAATTAAGTTAAAATAAGATTTAATACAACAATTTTTATATGTTTTTAGGTTAGTTTGTATAACAACTGTAAATTGTTTCACTTTACTTATTGTACAATATTAGGCCTAAGTTAAAATGCTATTAAATTGAAAACGTCTTTAATTATAAGTTAATAAGTTTATTAATGT
>JBAIZL010000144.1:57500-60000 GCA_036971475.1 Prosapia bicincta
CTTGCCGCGCACTCTACCGTATGCATGTGCTGCCGACCAGTAAGTAAGGAATCTCGTTGGGCTTAAGGGAAGGCAAGTCTCGTCTCTGAGGGACCAATTGACCACAACCTGCCCCGAGGTGTTGCCGTTGCAGCATTTAGAATGAAATGGCCATGATTACCTTGCCGCGCACTCCACCGTATTCATGTGCTGCCGACCAGTAAGTAAGGAATCTTATCGGGCTTAAGGGAAGGCAAATCTCGCAACGACTTTGTTACTAAACGTTTATATTTCCGTCTTCAAAATGCAATGAATTCTAGTTCTGAATTTTTTTTTAAATGAAGTAAATAATTGTTTTCAAAATTAAAAATAAAAATAGATCACTTTCAGGATAAAGTTTCAAACAATTATTAAAATGATTTTTTTTTTATAAATTGAAACTGAAGTTTTAAAATAATATAGATATATTAAATAAATATTTGTTCACAATCTCACAATTATAAACAATTAATTTCCGTAAGCTCCTCAATGACTTATATAATCATCAGAGGGGTTTCTACACAATCACAACTGCAGTAAAAGTTGTAGTAGTTACACCGATGATGATGACAAGTCATTGAAACCCGAATACGATTAAAGTGTTTATAATAGAAAGTTCGTGTAGACCTACAGTTATTTATTACCCACCTCAACTTACGAGCAAGCTCAAATATCACCTAAAGCCTAAATATAAATGAGGGTAAATATATATGTTCTATTTCTTTGTAATTAATAATAACTGTTATTGTTATTAAATTTCTGACTTCAAATATATACATTCAAGTGGCCATTGTACACACTATTTCTAAATTTAAATATAAATAAGTAAGAACGCACCCCAACGCCCCAATCAATAACGTATTCCTCTATACTACTTTCAAAGACTCTTCTGTGAGTATAACTATACAAATATAACACTATAAAATAGTATTAACTCTTCGTACCACTTGGATCTTCCATCCCCAGCTTCGTTAGAGTTTAAACAACGATGAACCTGGGGGTGGTTCATCTAAGCGCCCCCAACGAAAAACATACTGGTTCTAGCCGTAAGTACGTACATAATATTATAGATTTATTGATCCATTTTTACTACATTTTGCTTAAAGCTCAACTAAGTTTTAGTGTAATCTAAATATGTGAAACGAAAGTAGAGTGTTATTTTTTTAATTAAGATAATTAACAGTATCTGAGATCCAACACAACACTGAGAAAATTCAAATAATGGCAAAATATTAACAGATAAAGAACAGTTTCATTAATATACACTTGAGTACAATCTTCTGCCTTTCCTAACATGAAAAAATTATTCTTCGTTGACGCGTTTCGGATTAACTCCATTATCGAAACTTTAAACTGTATATATAAAGTTTTGATACTGTTAGATTACAGTTTATAGTTTTGATATTGGAGTTAATCCGAAACGCGTCAACGAAGAATAATGTTTTCATGTTGGGAAATGCAGAAGTTACTTGAATGTATTCAGAAATAAAGATAATTATTATAAGAATTTTAACAGTTTTAATAATTTTAATTAAGTAATTCATTTTTTTAAATACATTTTGTATTGGCGAGGATCAATGCAATTGTTTGTCGTGGGAGGTTGCTCCGGAAGGTCAGTAGCAAAGTGGAAAGGTCAAAACTATCAACGAGAAAGGCGGTTGCAAATGAGGGGGAGAAGAAGAATGGAATGATGTAATAAAGTTGGGAGTCTTAGGTTTGTGTTACCCACTGTTAACACACTGCTCCTGGTGCTTAGCCTATTGCAATCTTCGTTGACTTGGTTGTACAGCATCTGATTTGGTCTGGTAGCCTGATAGAGAAAGTACGATGTAATGACTTTCTACGCTTCTACTAAGGTCTATATAGATATGTTGCGAAGACTTGTAACCTTCACCTTACCTAGCGATCAATCTCTGCTGCACTTGACGCGTTTCGGATGCGTCCTTCATCTAACAAAACTACACTTTCTGGGGGTGGGTTGACTATCCGGAAGACTGACATCTTATTCAGCCACCAAGGTAAAATTTTTGAAAATTAAAAACCATTCTACACTTCAAATTAGATACGATTTGATTAAACCAAATAAGTGAAATAAATTTCTCGTTATTTTAAATATTAGCAAAATTTACAGAGTACTTAATGAACATTAAGTTTAAGTAAGTATACAATAATGGTATTTATTTAGGAAATCCTGTTTAAGGCAAGAAATACAAGTATAAAACCTTTGAAGTAAAGCTCAAGTTTTCATTTTCACAAACTTTAATTCTTATAAAGAAAATTGAGTCTAGAAATTCTAAATATCCGTTAAACTCTGTTATAGTTATTTGCTTCTCCATTTCGGCGCTCTTCGGAAGTTTTATTTAACAGATATTCGATATCGTTAAACGAACTTACAGAAATTGAAGTCTTTTACGTACATTAGACACACGTATTTATTGACAGTCGGTTTATTTGTAATTCGTTTTGTAGGAAAACTATACCG
>JBAIZL010000144.1:65000-67500 GCA_036971475.1 Prosapia bicincta
GTACATTATAATATACAATAAATGTCTAAAGAAAATTCAATTGATAACTTTGATGAGGTTGTCGAACTTCTTAATGACATTTACATAAATATATTTATTTACTTTTCTTACAGGATTGACATTATTATTATTGTTACTACTATTATAGGATCCGGAGGACCATACATAGGTAGAGCTCTTAGTAATACCCTTTTCCCATCCTTACAGTGAATACATAACTCTTTGCAGTAGCCAAGTGTCCATCTGCCGAACTCCTGTGACCTGTGATCAGCTCCACCATGGTTCAGAGTTATAACCTACTCTGGGAGAGTAGTTCTTTGCTCCACTTAACTCCTAAGTATCCCCACCGAGCCTTGGTCTTGTTATTGCCCAAGGACGCTATCCAATCTTACTACCATTTCATACCCATTGCTCCTCTTCATTGCATTTTCCTCCAGATGCATACATCAGAGCAAATCTGGCGAAAATTATGAATATTTATACACCTGAATGCAAAGTTTCTTACGTTGCATTCAGCTTATGCATCAGCTACCTTGAGTGTCCCTTGAAGAAGATACCTAAGTACCTCATCAAAGGCCTCCTCCAGTCTACGTCCATAACGAGCCGCTTCCCTTGGAGGGGGACCATCCGGTAGATACTGAGCCCTGGCCAGGAGTATCATCTCAAGCAGGTAAGGAAATAAAGGTCTACCGCCGGAAAGCCCCAAATACAAAGGTATGGCGCCTAAACACTAAAGGGTGGCAGCAGATGCTCCTGAGGCTCCGTTAAAGACCTTCCTTAAAATTGAATACATGCCACCTTCAGATCAGGGATGTAAATACCCACGCAGACCAACACCCTGGGGACTACTTCTTGGTCATTCGAGCAACGGATACCGAGAAAAAAGCTCCGGCCGGGAAAATAAAAATCCTTTACTTTTCGTTTCAAATATATATATATATATATATATATATATATATATATATATATATATATATATTGTGTTGAACAACCCTCGCTATTCAACTGTTGGGTTCACCTTGTCAATGCTGGATGAGATTCTAGCGAAACGTCGGAACTACGAATTTATGCACTACAGAATGAACGGATGTATTACAGATAATAACTATTCATCATCATCATCATATATATATATAGGCTATTTATTTTTTGTAATAATAAATTCTGCTTTAAAAATCTGATTATAATACAGTACTTCAGTTTAATTTCTAAAGGTTGGCAGGTTATCAACTGATGCCATTGTTAATGAAGGTTTTGCATTAGAATTACGTTTTAAATTACTAATTATACTTTCTTTTCACTAGTTCCCAGAGAGCTCGTTTTGCCATCAACGTCCATCACAGACAGTTTACATTCCTAACGTCATAACTCTATGGAAAGTGTTGTTGGTTTTCGATTTACTTAATTAGTATTCGTCCTTAAGAAAATACTTTCATTTTTGCAATAAGTTATTAAAAAATCAACTGAAAAAATGTTTTCAATGGCAATATTTTGTGAATGGTATGTTTGTTAGTATGTTATAGGGGAAAGACGGGCAAAGTGGCCACGGCGGGTATCATGTCAAATAGTTCCTTCTAATGGCGTAAGTATTGTCTGTGACTGTGGAGGTGAAGACTATTTGAAATTGTAAACAGTGTTATTTTTCCGATTTTCAGCACGTCTGACTTTTGGTAAGTGGCAAGTGTTTATACTTTTATCTTAATAGCCAACAGGATGATAGTTATGGACTAAAGTGCTGATGGATAGTCTTGATTAACGCTTTCAATTGATGTTTGCTTGAAATTTGTTTTCCATTCTGACTAGGTTTTAGATTACAATTCTTATAATGGCGTCATTCCGGGCAAAGTGGCCACTGAACATTGCGGGTAAAGTGGCCAGGTGGCCACTTTGCCCGGCACGATTTGTTCAACTGCATATATTTTAATAAATTCCTGATTTTAGTTTACTCATTTTCTAAGATCAATATGAAACCAATTTTTATCCGTTTATAATGTTCTCGATGTGTCCTATTTCTGAAGGAAGATCCTGTGCTTCTAGTTTTAGACGGACATGCAACACATACGAAGAGTATGGATTTTATCGAGAAGGCTAGGGAAAATCATACAACTCTCATATGTTTGCCTCCACATTGCAGTCACAAGCTGCAACCCTTAGATGTTTCCTTTATGGCACTCTTCAAAGCTTACTATATCCAAGAATGTGAAAAATTCCTCAGAAATAATCCTGGAAGAGCTATAACCCAATTTCAAATCAGCAAACTTCTTGGAGATGCATTCTTACGTGCAGTAGTACCTACAATTGATATCAACGTATTTTGGAAGTGTGGGATTTCCCTTATAATCCTGATGTGTTTTGTGATGCAGATTTTCTTCCGGCAGAGGTGTCTGACATTCCGATAAACAAGAGACAAAATGATGAGTGTCCAAGTGTTATTGGAAATAGGGCAAACACTGACAATGAGTTGAAGGAAAATGAAGATGGACAAGCAGCTATGGGCGAT
>JBAIZL010000144.1:70000-152500 GCA_036971475.1 Prosapia bicincta
GATTTCGAAAGGAAAGGAGATTTCTGCCTCAAAACTCCTCCACCAAATCAAAAAACATATATTTACCAGAACTAATTTACTTTAGAATTTGTGTAAATACATTTTTTATATTAAGCGATGTTTCTTTGTAACACACTTGAGTAATATTTCTAATTCTTCTGAAATGGTTGATTGATTTTAATTTCATTCATTTTATGATTCTTGTAAAATTCATTTAAATTATATTTCCAACACTACTAAAATAAGTGTTGCTCTATAAGTGAGTGTAAAATTGATTCTAGAATGTTAGATCCATATTTCTAACATTACTAAACACGTATTCTTCTAAAGGCTTACACATTAATGGTAAGTAGGCGACTATCTTGTAAACTACATCAAATACATTGCAGCAATGCGAGAATACAACCCTAGAATCTACCCAATGATTTGGTTGCTAAAGTAATGTTCCTATTGTATAAGTAACAGATAAGTAAGCAGTTACTCTTTAACTGTGACTTGCTCTCTAGTCAGTGTGGTGGTTCTGTTGGTAGGCCTGAAGGGCTCGGCATAGTAGAGGAACAGGTTGCGAGAGAGTTGTCATTCTATACCCCTACGGCTAAGCAAACATCTGTGTTGGTACTCTTTAGCTATTACAATAACCAATAGAGTGCTCTAAAGTCCCAGAATATATATATATATATATATATATATATATATATATATATATATATATATAGTGTAATCACTCAAGGCCTCATCATACAAGGTAAAATTATTGCACTTAGTGGTGGATAAAAGTATTTACAATAGTAATATATGACCTTCATATATATATATAAAGAACATAAGTCAAAATACAAATACAAGAATTATAATTGAATTTACAATTCAAAGCTTTTCGTTGGCTAACAGTACCAACATTATTACCAACAATTCCAGAATATTGTTTAATATTCCTGATGATGTTGTACTGTTAGCCAACGAAAAGCTTTGAATTGTAAATTCAATTATAATTCTTGTATTTGTATTTTGACTTATGTTCTTTATTAATACACAAGAATACATATTGCGATATATATATATATATATATATATATATATATATATATATATATATCTTAACTTCACTAGTATCTAGCCTTCAAAAATACATCAGTGTATTGAACAAATACAAACTGCCATTTTAACTTGCTGTAAAATTTTCAATTTTGTTTGAAAATGTATTTCTGAAATCAGAGGATTTTTTTATAAACATTCTTAAAAGAATTTTTTAGGCTTGACAAATTAAAACAAAAACCAATAGCAATAGTAATAGTAATCGAACTACCCTTGATTACTAAAAGGTGGTATTCCTGATTATTAAAAGTTGGTATTCCTAATTACTAAAAGGTGGAATACTCAGGAATACAGAAATACCTGATTACTAAAAGAAGGTATTACTGATTACTAAAAGGTGGAATACTCAGGAATACAGGAATACCTGATTACTAAAAGATGGTATTCTTGATTACTAAAGGGTGGTATATTCAGGAATACAGGAATACCTGATTACTAAAAGGTGGTTACTAAAATGTGGTATTCTTGATTACTAAAAGTTGGTATTCCTGATTACTATAAGGTGGTATTCTTGATTACTAAAAGGTGGAATACAGGAATACCTAATTACTAAAAGTTGGTATTCCTGATTACTAAGAGGTGCTATTCCTGATTACTAAAAGGTGCAATAATCAAGAGTTTAGGAATACCTGATTACTAAAAGTTGGTATTCCTGATTATTAAAAGTTGGTATTCCTAATTACTAAAAGGTGGAATACTCAAGAACACAGAAATACCTGATTACTAAAAGGTGGTATTACTGATTACTAAAAGGTGGAATACTCAGGAATACAGAATACCTAATTACTAAAAGGTGGTATTTTTATTACTAAAAGGTGGAATAAGCAGGAATACCTGATTACTAAAAGGGGGTATTCCTGACTACTAAAAGGTGGAATACTCAGGAATACTTAAAGATGGTATTCCTGATTACTAAAAGGTGGAATACATAAGAATACGGGAATACCTGATTAGTAAAAGATGGCATTCCTGATTACTAAAAGGTTGCATACTCAGGAATACAGGAACACCTGATTACTAAAAGGTGGTATTCCTGATTACTAAAAGGTGGTATTCCTGATTACTAAAAGGTAGAATACACAGGAATACCTGATTACTAAAAGTTGGTATTCCTGATTATTAAAAGTTGGTATTCCTAATTACTAAAAGGTGGAATACTCAGGAATACAGAAATACCTGATTACTAAAAGAAGGTATTACTGATTACTAAAAGGTGGAATACTCAGGAATACAGAATACCTAATTACTAAAAGGTGGTATTTTTATTACTAAAAGGTGGAATAAGCAGGAATACCTGATTACTAAAAGGGGGTATTCTTGACTACTAAAAGGTGGAATACTCAGGAATACTTAAAGATGGTATTCCTGATTACTAAAAGGTGGAATACATAAGAATACGGGAATACCTGATTAGTAAAAGATGGCATTCCTGATTACTAAAAGGTTGCATACTCAGGAATACAGGAACACCTGATTACTAAAAGGTGGTATTCCTGATTACTAAAAGGTGGTATTCCTGATTACTAAAAGGTAGAATACACAGGAATACCTGATTACTAAAAGCTGGTATTCCTGATTATTAAAAGTTGGTATTTCTAATTACTATAAGGTGGAATACTCAAGAACACAGAAATACCTGATTACTAAAAGAAGGTATTACTGATTACTAAAAGGTGGAATACTCAGGAATACAGAATACCTAATTACTAAAAGGTGGTATTTTTATTACTAAAAGGTGGAATAAGCAGGAATACCTGATTACTAAAAGGGGGTATTCCTGACTACTAAAAGGTGGAATACTCAGGAATACTTAAAGATGGTATTCCTGATTACTAAAAGGTTGCATACTCAGGAATACAGGAATACCTGATTACTAAAATGTGGTATTCTTGATTACTAAAAGGTGGAATACTCAGGAATACCTGATTACTAAAAGGTGGTATTCCTGATTACTAAAAGGTGGAATATTCGGGAATACAGGATACCTGATTACTAAAAGTTGGTATTCCTGATTACTAAAAGGTGGTATTCCTGATTACTAAAAGGTAGAATACACAGGAATACCTGATTACTAAAAGGTGGTATTCTTGATTACTAAAAGGTGGAATACTCAAGAATACAGAAATACCTGATTACTAAAAGGTGGTATTCCTGATTACTAAAACATGGAATACTCGGGATAACAGGAATACCTGATTACTAAAAGGTGGTATTCTTGATTAATAAAATTTGGTATTCTTGCTTACTAGAAGGTGGTATTCCTGACTACTAAAAGGTGGAATACTCAGGAATACAGGAATACCTGATTACTAAAACGTGTTATTTATGATTACTAGAAGGCGGTATTTTTTATTACTAGAAGGTGGTATTCTTGATTACTAAAAGGTGGAATACACAGGAATACAGGAACACCTGATTACTAAAACGTGTTATTTATGATTACTAGAAGGCGGTATTTTTTATTACTAGAAGGTGGTATTCTTGATTACTAAAAGGTGGAATACTCAGGAATACAGGAATACCTGATTACTAAAACGTGTTATTTATGATTACTAGAAGGCGGTATTTTTTATTACTAGAAGGTGGTATTCTTGATTACTAAAAGGTGGAATACACAGGAATACAGGAACACCTGATTACTAAAACGTGTTATTTATGATTACTAGAAGGCGGTATTTTTTATTACTAGAAGGTGGTATTCTTGATTACTAAAAGGTGGAATACTCAGGAATACAGGAATACCTGATTACTAAAACGTGTTATTTATGATTACTAGAAGGCGGTATTTTTTATTACTAGAAGGTGGTATTCTTGATTACTAAAAGGTGGAATACACAGGAATACAGGAACACCTGATTACTAAAAGGTAGTATTTCTGATTACTAAAAGGTGGTATTCATGGTTACTAGAAAGTGGTATTCCTGATTACTAAAAGGTGGAGTACTCTGGAATACAGGAATACGTGATTACTTAAAGGAGGTATTCCTGATTATTAAAAGGTGGTATTCTTGATTACTAAAAGGTGGTATTCCTGATTACTAGAAGATGGTATTCCTGATTATTAAAAGGTGGAATACTCAGGAATACAGGAATACCTGATTATTAAAACGTGTTATTTATGATTACTAGAAGGCGGTATTTTTTATTACTAGAAGGTGGTATTCTTGATTACTAAAAGGTGGAATACACAGGAATACAGGAATACCTGATTACTAAAAGGTGGTATTCCTGATTACTAAGAGGTGCTATTGCTGATTACTGAAAGGTGGAATACTCAGGAATACAGGAATACCTGATTACTAGAAGGTGGTATTCCTGATTACTAAAAGGTGGAATACTCAGGAATACAGGAATACCTGATTACTAAAAGGCGGTATTCCTGATTATTAAAAGGTGGTATTCTTCATTACTAAAAGGTGATATTCTTGATTACTAGAAGGTGGTATTCTTCATTACTAAAAGGTGGAATACTCAGCAATACAGGAATACCTGATTACTAAAAGGTGGTATTCCTGATTACTAAAATGTTGTATTCTTGATTACTAAAAGGTGGAATACTCAGGAATACAGGTTTCTCGCCATGACCTAGGTAGACAAAGCGACTTATTTATCCCCCACACTGTTACTTTTCTATAAGCGTGGTTGAAACCAACTTAGAGATGACGTACAGTGATGAGAAAGTTGTAAAAGACCGACAGGAATTTTTCTATAACAATTAAGATGCCAAAAACTGTATCCGGAAACGAGAGTCACGTGTGGATTTGCGGCAGCGTTGATGGCATTGCTTTGCATCTTAATGCCTTAGCTCGCCTCGCTAATCAATATGGCTGACCAAACTACACTTTCGATTTCACTTGTTCATTGTTATTTTAACTTATAGGCTGTGTTTTAATTGCTTCGGTAAAACAGACGGTAGCCTATAGCGCTAGCACCCATTGCAATCCGAGTGCCATGACGATACGTCTTGTCAATAGCATTATGCCAAGGTATGTATATTTTGGGTCCTTACAAGCTTTTGCTGATATAACAATATATTTACCCGGTGTTTTACAAACTACTGGTGGCAACGATTGCACAAGACTCGACCAATATCCGTATAACCTTCCGTATAACCTTCTTTGGCTTCGGAAAGCCAACTACCTCTTTATAACAACATAATCTCGTAAAACCTCATCCCTTCTCTCTCCGTATAATCACAACCCTATAACCGCATTATCCCTTAAAATATCCTACATTCTCTCTCCGTATAACCCCTACCTTATAAACACATAGTCCCTACAACCTCCTACCTCGTTCTGTACAGCCCCCTATCTTATAACCACATAATACCTTACAACCTTCTACCACTTCTCTCCGTGTAACCCCTACCTTATAACTACAGAGTCGTGTACAACTTTCCATCTCCTCACCGTATAACCCCAAAACTCATATCAACATAGTCCCATACAACCTCCTACCTCCTCTCTCCGTAGAACCCCTACCTTTAGAAACATAGTCCCGTAAAAAAACCCTAACTCCTCTTTCTGTACAACCCCTACCTTATAACTTCATAGCCCCATATAACCTCTTACCTTCTCTCTCTATAACCCCAACACTATAACTACATAGCCTCATACAAACCCCTTCTTCTTCTTTTCGTATAACCCCAACCTTATAACTACATAGTCCCTTACAAACCCTTACCTCTTCTTTCTTTACAACCCTTAACCTATAACTACATAGTCCCGTATAACCACCTACCTTCTCTCCCCGTATAACCCCTACCTTGTAACTACATAGTCCCATGAAAACTTCTACCTCCTATCTCCGTTTAACTCCTATTTTATAAACAGAGTCCTAACCACTTCTTTCCTTATAACCTACCTAAGAATAGCGACAGCGTTCAACCCCCGTATAACCCTTTAATTCGTTTAGCCAACCCCTAAACAACTATTCTCGTGTAATCCCCTACCTGCTGTCACCATATAACTCTTACCTACGATTAAAGAAATAGGCTTTGAATTGCCCCCTTCTCCTCATATAAACTCCTACTTCCCTAGAAGGCTTTTTCACCGTAAAACCACCTAACTCCTACCTCCGAAACACCATTTAAACTCGTGCATCTATTACCTTCTTAAACGACTTTTCCTCCGTGAAATAGAAATATTACAATATAAATTCCAATAAGAGAAATAGTTCTGTTACTCTAAATTTACAATGGGTTACATCTCCCAAAAAGGGCATCACTAAACATAAAAAGTAAGTGCTACTACAGGCAAGTGGGGCTTGTTTTATGTTCAAATGTTTAGTGTAAAACTAGTAGCTCAAGTTGAACAAGGAATCAAATACTAGGATTAAAGGTCTGAAAGTGGCGGAAACAAAAGCTGTTGAAAACTTGAGAGCATGTATATGCCGAAAATTATGTACATTTTTTATAATGAAGGTGCCTTTTATAGTGACACATTGGAAAGAAAAGGAAGAATGAAAGCTCTCATTCGAGCTCCCTTTGAGAGCTTCTCTCCAGGTACAGTCTTTCGGCCATTTCGCTGCTAGTTACTTAAGACCTCTTCTGTTTTCAATTATCACCATTTTCTCACGTCCTATATATTGTATATTTCGTATAGTTACTATTTCAAACTTAATATTATCTTGGATAGTGCTACTATCATGGATAATGTTACCAACATTGCAATGTTTTATTTTGTATTTATTTATAAAAACATTACGGACTCTAATTTTAGGCCTCAGGCTGCCCGGGTCTACAAAATAGGCGGGCATGAATATTTCTTCTTCTGTTAAATTTCAATTCTAATTTGAGACCAATGACAAAACCAGAAAGCTTTGTTGTAGATTTGCAAGTGAATAGACACAGAATCAGAGGACAATGTTTTCCAAGTAATTAGATTACGTCACCGTGCCTTGTTCATATAACGGTAACAATACAAATGACATAACTCCTCCCACTCATCACGTGACCCTTCTCATAATATTTTAGGCTATGATAGTTTACTCAAAGATATATTTTGTAGAAATGAAACAATATTATTTGGAATTATAAAAAGACGTGATCAAGTGAAACAAGTAAGCCAAAGCTAATTGTATCGGGTTTACATGTTACCCCCTTGCAAGACAATCTTCCATAAGTGCCTAGCTTGAAAGTCAGTCACTGGAACAAGGTTCTGGGGTTAGGGCTACAATTTTAGACAAATGATTTCCTTCTTTAATGTTAATGAAATTGGGACGATAGTAAGTTAAATTCTGGGGCTGATTTTATTTACTTCACTGGGCTGGAACTGGCTTGCTAACTATTTCTTTTGGAAAGTTTTATGTATTTATATATATATATATGTGTGTGTGTGTGTGTGTGTGTGTGTGTGTGTGTGTGTGTGTGTGTGTGTGTGTGTGTGTGTGTGTGTGTGTGTGTGTGTGTGTGTGTGTGTGTGTGTGTGTGTGTGTGTGTGTGAGTGTGTGTGTGTGTGTGTGTGTGTGTGTGTGTGTGTGTGTGTGTCTGTGTGTGTGTGTGTGTGTGTGTGTGTGTGTGTGTGTGTGTGTGTGTGTGTGTGTGTGTGTGTGTGTGTGTGTGTGTGTGAGTGTGTGTGTGTGTGTGTGTGTGTGTGTGTGTGTGTGTGTGTGTGTGTGTGTGTGTGTGTGTGTGTGTGTGTGTGTGTGTGTGTGTGTGTGTGTGTGTGTGTGTGTGTGTGTGTGTGGTGTGTGTGTGTGTGTGTGTGTGTGTGTGTGTGTGTGTGTGTGTGCGCGCGCATATGTAAATATAAACATATACGGTTTTGAATTAAGACCAGACTAAACCTCAATGCAATGATGTGCTTCCAATACTAATGAAAAATTTTCAAAATGTTATTTACGATGTAAACTATTATCTAAAGAAAAATTACCCATAAAATTTTACAAAATAAAAGTGTCGTGTTCAAACACCAGATATGCACTGTTACCAAATTCCAATGAAAGTGCTGACGAAACTGGTCCTGCACGTGGGCTTTGCGGGGGTCAACAGCCCTTGGTAGGGCCTACCAACGTGAGGCTAATCTGGCAGAAGATGACGATGTCCATTTTCGATTCTTAAATTACGCAACAAACGAAGAATGTCCCCATTCTAAATATTCGATGGGTGTTTTCCATTTTTTTTTTTCAAATACTTCTCATCTTCCCATTTCTAACACCTTCCCTTCAGAAAAATCGACACACATTCCCTATAAGAGAACACAAATTTCTAAAAAAGTGAACTTGGGGTTGCGAAAACCAATTGAGTTTACTAGACAAAATTAAAGCTCAGTTTTCTCTAATAGTGAGTAATTTATTGTCGATAACATCAAATGGAATGTCAGGCTTGTTCCGGTAGTTAGCTGATAACTGCAACATTCTCTCGGTTGCATTCATTCGACCCTCGTGCTCCTCGCCAAGTAATGCTTTACATTTGGAGCCCCTGTACCTTTCCTGAATGTCACTAGGAACGCAATGCTGCTATCTCTGGCCTAATTTTATGTTGTATAAAATTGATGGTTTTTAAACACTATACGGCAAAGACACTAGGAATAATTCTGTCTAACTTGGGAAGAACCTATAAAACTCTAGTAGGCTTTTTTTCTTTGAGAATTATGAGATATCAATTTTAAGATTTTTGCCTACAATTTAACAAGTACTGATCTGTTTAACTTTGGCTCAAATAATCTGAAACAGCCACTTTTCTCCGGGAAGTGCTCTTGCTTGGGTCATTTTCTTTTATTATTGCAATAGAGTCCCACATCCATTGCAATTATCACATATCCTATAAAGGACGATTGAATAATAATAATATAGTCGGCCAACTTTCTAGATCAAATTAAGGACAAATTAGCGATGGAAATGCAAGTTGTGCCATCAGTCCCAACTACACAAGGCGAAGCATATCCTGCTGTTACAGTAGCTTCTACAATTTGCCGATAGACTGCGTCATTGCTGTTACATGGCTTCATACTGTAACAACATTAATGCAGTTAAATTTTAGATTTTTATGTGGGGAGGATAATATAAAACGTGGCTATAGCTTTTACTGTAGACTTATGAGTATGTTACGTATAAAAAGCGACGTATATAAAGCTACCATCTGCATAATAACTTATTTATCTAATTATTTGTTGCTTTTTGTAATTTGAATCAACAAAAACGTTTAGTTTTATATTTGGGATGCAAGATTTTCTTAGTGTTGTAATTTTTCATAAATAGCCTTTTTGTTTGTTGATTTATAATAATAATTGTATTAAATAATGTTATAAATATAATTATCGTCAATACAAATAAGCCTTAAATAAATCAAACTAAACCAAAATTAGCCCAAAATATTCTATACATAAAATCATTACACAAAATTAACTAAAACAAATGTTAAATTACTAAAAACACCCAAAATAAACTAAAAATATGTGTATAATGAGATAGCGAAGTGCAATGATGACTCTTACAGTGATAGGATATCAACATTTTATAAAAATACCCAAATATACTGTGAGTTTATAATAGTAACAGTATTAGGTCGTGACGTTTGAAGTAATAATTCAATTAAGGTGTAGTGAAATAGACGATTTAGAGGTGTGGCTGTGGAAGATCTATATTATATCGGCCTACTGTTGTTGAAATACTATCGGAAATAAGAGTTAAATCAAAATAATAATATAAATATAGCTTATAGAGTAGTTATATAGCTTTAAATTACTTAGTCCACTTTCTACAATTATTATAAATTGTTAATTACTGAACAAGTAATTAAACTTGCATATTGTGCGTTTATTTATAAAAATGCGTGAGAAACTGAGTAAGGGGGAATTTTAACGTTTATAAAATTATATATATATATATATATGATGATGAATAGTTACTATCTGGAGTATATCCGTTCAAGGAACGGATGTACACCAGATAGTAACTATTCATCATATTTTTCCATCCGTGAAGGAATACAGATCAGCATATATATATATATATATATATATATATATATATATATATATATATATATATATATATATATATATATATAGAGAGAGAGAGAGAGAGAGAGAGAGAGAGAGAGAAAGAGAGTCTAGCCTATATCAGTCTACTACAACCCCCGGTCAGTGATGCTCGATAATAGAGATATTATCAATCTTTGAAAGTTAACTCTCATAAATACCAAGTAAGATTCTTGCTTAAATACATATAGTGAAAGTGATATATATATATATATGTGTGTGTGTGTGTGTGTGTGTGTGTGTGTGTGTGTGTGTGTGTGTGTGTGTGTGTGTGTGTGTGTGTGTGTGTGTGTGTGTGTGTGTGTGTGTGTGTGTGTGTGTGTGTGTGTGTGTGTGTGTGTGTGTGTGTGTGTGTGTGTGTGTGTGTGTGTGTGTGTGTGTGTGTGTGTGTGTGTGTGTGTGTGTGTTTGTGCGTGTATGTATACGCGCGCGCGCGTTTACACATAAGTTCATATATGTATAATTAAACTTTTGTTCAGTTTAGTAACCTCAAACCCCTATAACAGACTACTTATTTTAGTAAAATGAGTTTGAAAAAGTTTTTTTTTTTTAATAATTTGTTTTTAGAAAGTTGGTCATATTGATTCGGTTTTTAAAAAATCCCTGCTACAGCTAATTAATTATTTCAAAATAATGAATGTTTTAAACTTTTTCACCAACTATGCAAGAAATCTGAAATTCAGTTATAAAAAATGTTTCCTATTGAAAGGCTTTTTGGAATGTGTTTTATTATTTATTGTTAGAATTTAACTGTTTTTATAAATGTGAAATTCTTGTATAATTATATTTAATACAATATTTTTAAAATTACACTAACAGGGCATAACCCTCATGTAATATATACAAACCATGAACCTAAAACACCTCTCTGATATCTTCAACAATGTTAAAAACCTCACATGTTGAGATTTGTTTTTTCTGATACCGTAACTGATGTTGGGCTGCTGTTTACGTGAGCTACGAAGAAGCCCGTTGTGCAGTGCAATAATTAAAGATAATTCATAAAGTTTGTAAGCTATTGCGTTATTAATGCTTCACACAAAGTGTAGTTTATTCCAGACAGTTTTGCTTTCGAAATATAAATTAATGTTTAAATTGCGTGTCACTTGAAAAGTTCAGTTGCGAAGGAAATCCCTAATGTGAGAAATGTTGTTAATGAGAGAGGACAAATTTTAATCTAGTAGTGTTTAACAACAAGATTTCCTTTTTTATAATTTGTGTTACGAATTAGTACTGACTGTATCGATAGTTTGGACGAGCAGTGCCTAGCACAAAGATGTCTCCTGTTCTAAAAACGTTTTAATGTCAAATCAGCGTCGAAAGGCCTAATTAATGCCGCTGAGATTGTTGTGACCAACTTGACTGAGTGAGGATAAATTAGAACCCGGCAAACGCCATAATGTTTTATGAACGAGTAGTAGCCGAGGTTTGTGTGCGCCAGTGCAACTTTTCCTCGACCTTTTTTTATCAGTTATGTGTGGCTTTAAACATCGTTGCAATACAGGAAATTGCAACTAACATTAAACGTTTTAGATCAGTGTGAATCGAAGAAACGAGGTTAGACTATACAACTACAATAAAAAAAACCAAGTGCAATTGTTATTTTGTTTTGATTTGAGTTGTTAATGTCAGGAAATTGTGTTGGTAAATATTACTTTACAAATATTTTTTTATAATGTTTATAATTTGCACATATTTCTCAACAATTTTTCATCAAACAATATTTTAATCATTAATTTCAAATGTTAAACTAAATTCTGTAATTGTTATTTTTATATTTGTTGATTCCATCTTCAGGTGAGCTACTAGTTTTCACTAAAACACTTGTAAATATTTACAAACTTGCCTGTAGTAGCACTTTATTATATTTGTTGAGGACGGCCGTTTCGGGAGATGTGTCCCATTGTCAACTATTATTTTTAAGTGATTATGTTTATTATCATACTTAAACATAAATGTTTAAGTGATTAATTATTATTTCTATTTCATATACTCTATACTTAAATGAATCTTTAAAAACTCAAGCAATGATAGATCTTTTTAATAATGAAAAATATATTTGAGTAAATGAGTAGGCAAATTAAACCATTTCTACTTTTCCAGGTTGATCATAATGGTAATTACTTCCTTGGGTACTTGCCATGTAATTTTACCACCTGGTCTAGTTATTGCCACGACTGCTGTGAGTTCTGTTTAGTTATTTATCTATAACTATGCTGGTGATACTAATGTTTTGGCATGATATTATCAACTTGGCATTTAATACTAATGTTATCCTGTTTTGTATAATCGAATGTTTTTACCTATAGATATGCTATCATTCTGTGCTGACCATAAGATAAGATTGCTCCAACTTATCTTTGGTTCAGGTACAAAGTTTATGTTATTACTAATTCTGCAGCTCTGTGTACAGAATTGGAAACTTTCAACATATTCAACTTTACCATATAATTCTCCTTACTTTTCTTCTGATAAACAATATTTTCTTGTTCTATAATATAGTACAATATTTTCTTGTACTATAATATAGTACAATATTTTCTTGTACTATAATATAGTACAATATTTCTTGTACTATAATATAGTACAATATTTTGTTGTACTATAATATAGTACAATATTTTCTTGTACTATAATATAGTACAATATTTTGTTGTACTATAATATAGTACAATATTTTGTTGTACTATAATATAGTACAATATTTCTTGTACTATAATATAGTACAATATTTTGTTGTACTATAATATAGTACAATATTTTGTTGTACTATAATATAGTACAATATTTTGTTGTACTATAATATAGTACAATATTTTGTTGTACTATAATATAGTACAATATTTCTTGTACTATAATATAGTACAATATTTTCTTGTACTATAATATAGTACAATATTTCTTGTACTATAATATAGTACAATATTTTGTTGTACTATAATATAGTACAATATTTTCTTGTACTATAATATAGTACAATATTTTGTTGTACTATAATATAGTACAATATTTTCTTGTACTATAATATAGTACAATATTTTCTTGTACTATTCATAAATAACATTTTACCTAATTTATCTTGTATAGAAAACTTCAGTTATAGTAAATGTGCAATGACCCTAAGAGAGTGATAAGGTTGATGGTGTAAGAACTTATATAGTTGATAGAAGAGATCATGGTGACAAGCTTACTTTGAAGGCCAGTCGCTGAGTAAAAGAATAAAAACTAATGATGCATTGTTAAATTAAAAAACTTCTTTGATATCCTTTGAATATAATTTTATATGAAAAAAAGTGTGGCATCATATTTTGTTGCATTCCTAAATCCAATAACTGTATTTATCTTTTGTTGTTGACCTTGGGAGGTGTTTTAGAAAATTTAATTACAAATTTTTTATGTTTCAATTTTTTAAAATTTTAAATTCTATTTATATTTTGCAACACTTAAAATCATGTGTTTAGAATGTATTTTTGACTAACAGATGTTGAAACAAAAGAATCAACCCATATTTTATCAAATATTGGCAATTATTAAATTATTAATGATTAAATGTCATAAAATACTCTACAAAAAATGAATTTGTATTTGTTGATTCCATCTTCACGTGAGCTACTAGTTTCCACTAAACACTTGTAAATATTTACAAACTTGCCTATAGTAACACTTACTTATATTTGTTAAGGTCGGCCATTTCAGGAGATGTGTCCAATTGCCAACTCAGACCGTAATTCCAAGTTACTCCGAGTTACGGTCTGAGTTGACAATGGGACACATCTCCCAAAACGGCAGTATTCATCAAATATAAGTAAGTGTTACTATAGGCAAGTTTGTAAATATTTACAAGTGTTTAGTGAAAAGATTAATTGACAATCGTATTAATAATGAAGTAAATAAGCAATAGATTCTTAATAAACCTACAATTAATGACACTAGATAAATGTATAAAATTGACTTATTCAGAATTTTTGCTATATTTGTATTCGCCTAATAAATTTATCATAAGGTTATGTTATATTTAGCATTATTATTCTTTTTCTTTCAACTATGCTTGCTTGTTATAATTAAAATTTACTGCGATAAAAATTCAGAATTTTTTAAAGTTAATTTTTTAATTCTAAAATAAAATTTAAATTTAGTTAACAAAAATTGTTGACAGTAAATAATAACAATAAGTACTTTAGAATTATAACAAAGCTCTGCAGCTGTTCATAAAGGTCTTTCTCCAGGAAGCCTAGTGAAGCAATTTGTCCAATTTTGTGTCACTCTCTGGAGGTAGTCTTTAGGATCCTTTTCAAACAGCTAGTTTCTCCATAGCATTACTGCTCATCTAACTCAATTCAATAGTATTACACCCTCTCAGTTCGCCCACAAATATTTCCCCCCAGTGATGAACTGTATTTCTCCAAGAATGACTTTTCCTTTCTCTTAACAAGGTAGATTAATATATATAAAGCTTTCTGCAATTGTTATTATTTACACTCTCTTTACACAAAATATTTACTTACTCAGTGCTTGATAACTGCTAAAAATGTCTTCGTCTTATGTTATGGCCCTCTACAAATGTCTTCGTCTTACGTTATGGCCCTCTACAAATGTCTTCATCTTACGTTATGGCCCTCTACAAATGTCTTCGTCTTACGTTATGGCCCTCTACAAATGTCTTCGTCTTATGTTATGGCCCTCTACAAATGTCTTCGTCTTACGTTATGGCCCTCTACAAATGTCTTCATCTTACGTTATGGCCCTCTACAAATGTCTTCGTCTTACGTTATGGCCCTCTACAAATGTCTTCGTCTTACGTTATGGGCCTCTACAAATGTCTTCGTCTTACGTTATGGCCCTCTACAAATGTCTTCGTCTTACGTTATGGCCCTCTACAAATGTCTTCGTCTTACGTTATGGCCCTCTACAAATGTCTTCGTCTTATGTTACGGCCCTCTACAAATGTATTCACTGATTGTTAATAGTTATATCCCTAAATATACTTAGGTCAACTATATCTTAAATTGCTTTTAACTCTCTTCTGTGACACCAAATGAGAGTTTCCTCTCTGTGCGACCTTAACATTACTTTCAAATATCTGTTGACTCCCAGTTCAACTCTGATATTTATCTCTCTCTATTAATCAGCAAGCATCCATTCAGTCCAGACCCTTCTTGTGCTTCACCCAATCAGTTCTTCCAATACAATTCATAAGTACCTGTTCTGGACCTTACCCTACTATAAAGGTTCTTTTTCTTTAATGGAGCCCTGTTTGATCCCTTCAATACATTAATTTTAACCTAGTTCTTATACTTGGTAATTTACATTCTTAACGTTCACCTGTGGTAACTTTCAAATTTTCATGCATCTGAGCAATTTTCTGTTTAAATGCAAATATTTGTGTGAAATTCTTTTTCTATGAAATCACAATCCTGCCTTGATTAATTGTCTTTAGTCATATCTATCTTGATGTAGGTTCAGTGGCATAGATAACAATCTCACAACTTTAATAGAAACAGGACAAGGTGCATGCCCTGCAATGCTTGAACAATGCTTTAACATATTGTAAAGCACGTAAAAAAATATATTTTATCTAACATTCCATCCGCTTTCACCACATTCTTTTAACAGTTACTTTTAAGCTGTTACTTTAAACACCTGGTACAAACAAACTGGGGATGATAGAACAATTTCCAATTTTAAACCATTACAAAAACTATATTTAAATATTTGTTGATTCCATCTTCACATGAGCTACAAGTTTTCACTAAAACGCATGTAAATATTTACAAACTTGCATACAGTAGCAGTTACTTTCATTCCATATTCATGTGAGCTAATAGTTGCGGTCTGAGTTGACAATGGGACACATATCTGGAAACGGCCGTCCTCAACAAATATACAGTATGTAAGTGCTACTATAGGCAAGTTGTAAATATTTACAAGGGTTTTAGTATAATTAAATATATTTTAATCAGTGAATTCAAGATGATTACAACAAGAAACATTACAAAAACCCATCTTTAAGAACTTTGAGTACAAAAATAACTTGTAAATATGAAATTTAATTTTAGAATTTAATTAAACTTTAAAAAACTTTTCATCAAAGAATGGTATGGTTTTTTTTGTATTTGTTAGTTTTCAGCAATAGTTTCTTAAAACAAACAAAGCTGTGTGAAATCTGAGATCAAAATGAACAATTATTCTTACCAGGAATTTCTACAACGTTTTACCATCAATACCGAGAAAAATGTTTAAAGGACACATACTAATCAATGACACTAACTAATAATAATTACTATCAATATCACTAATTTATACCACAACCTAGATATTCTCAACATAAAAAAGACCCCATAATGCAATATGAAATTTACAATCACAAAATAACACATTAAATAAACAAACTCAATACACATGCACTTGTTAACCACATTATTGAACACCTCTCTTTAAAACAATTGCTACCCAACTCAACAAAGTATCCTTCTGGCTAATATAGACAGATGATGATGATCATCTAATGCAGTAAAAATGTTTTTGTTAATAATTTCTTTTTAAGAACTACATACAGTAGAACCTCTCCAATTGGGTCCGAGGAAGTGATGGATTTGAGAAAAGAAATAATTACGGAGTTGTGAAATTAACATGTATTATGGGTAAACATAGCACATAAATACATAAATAGGTATGTAATGTAATTAGTGTTGTACTTATGTTATTTATGTCACTTGAAAAACTCAACAACACTATTAACTAATACTACAAAAACACTAGAAGCCTGCAGTATAGTTAGTAATTGCAATACAGTAGACTACCTTACTCTATTTTCATAACAGACACAAGAAACATATTACAATACCTTGTAAGAACACTATCAAGAAAAAATACAGTATATTAAATCTATTTATGTTTTTAAAAAAGTCTGATTTTATTTTGAACTAAAGAATTCTTTTCTGATGTTGCCTATACTATGTCACAGTGCAAACAATGTTTGTTATTACTGTGAAAAATACGGTGACGAATTAAAGAGTGACAAATTAGAGATCTTCTACTGTAATTTTAATTTTATGTCATATTTTATATTACTAAGTTTAAAAATAAAAGATTTACAGAACAAAATCTACAATTTAATTCATTGAATCTATTTTTTAATTCAGTGTGCAGACATTCTGTTCTATGTAGCATTTGTTATCTACTATTGTATTTTTCCAGGTAATTGTTAGTTTGTACATAAATGGAGTTGCAGCTGACACAGGATTGTATTATAAGGCTGGCGTTGTGGAGTTTAATCCTTGTTTGCCAGACCCTGCAGAAACTGTTTCTGAGCTGATATTGAAGAATGCAGACAGATATATACAGATTATCAGTCTTGCTAAGTCACATGTTGGTACTTATGGTTACACTGAGAAATATTTAAATTCCTTATGTACTAACAATTACTGTTATATTCACAGAACATTTTGCTAACTTTAGAAAATAAAAATATTTTAATCAAAGAGAAATGTATTTGAGGGCTATTTGGTTTTAACAGATTCCCGCAGACCATATTGTCCTTTTTATTTGGAACCATTGCTGTACAACAGTGCAGTACATTAGGTCAGGTGATTATACTACAAGTCATTAGGTTCCTACATTCATGTTTGAAAAACTTTTATTTTAACATATTAATACCGATTTTGTTGTTTAACGTCTTCATAGTTATATCTGTCAGTGCTAATATGTTGATATAACGCAATTGGAGTGGGAATGCCATTCTAAAAGCCAGAACAGATTTAAGGCATGTACAATATATGGAGTTGTACCTATATCATTTTTAAAAACTATTCCAATTTTTGTGAAGGTTTTAACTCTTAGCACATAAAATATCTCATTAGGTCATAATATTGAGCTGCGATATCTTGCATTTTGAAGTTTTTACATTTTTATCTTGGTGAATTTTCCAAGAATTTAAATGTAATGTCGGTTTAGTAATGATAGCTGCATTGTTTTTATTATATTTGTTCACTTCCAGCTCATTGTTTTGGTAGCTGGCAGCTATTATGAGGTCTGTATATAAAAATTTTACGTTAATTCTCAGAAGCCCAAAAGACATTTGTTATCAGCTAAAGTGGTTTGTTAATTTCTTTCCGCATTGTATCTTTTTTTATTATCTGTTAATTTATTACATAGATATTGATATGTTGTAGTTACAGTTTATAAAATCTGTATACTCATAAAGTTTACAAAAATTCAAACACAGTCCAAGACAATGTTGGCTTTGTATAATATGGCAGAAGCACTGCCTTTACTTTATTTGCACACCTATTCATCAATAATTCACTGTCATGGCAGTCAGACGCCACCCAAATATCTATTTGATGTATATGAAAGAATTATGTGTCATGGTTTTGACTTGAGCTTTGTTTTTAGTGAAGTAGTAGCTTTATATTAATGTTTTTAGTCTGTTGTTTTATCTGTAAATTGTATTACTTAAAATTACTGTATTATAATATTTAGACTGTAAAAAATTTATGAAGTATCGTAAAAATATAGTAAGTAGAGGCTCAAAACAATTGAAACCCTATTTTCATACACTAATTTTACATACTAGTACAGAATAGTCTATTTCTTAAATAGCAATTTAGGGGTTAATCACAGGTTCAGAGAAAGGTGCTTTCTAAATATGCATGGTCAGTTATCTTGATAAAAGCACATATACACCTCCTACCTAAAAACATGTTATTTGTATGTCTTATGTACTTGTATAAACAGTTATCAAGAAATCACTAGCTCCACGTTCTGTTGCCGTGTAAGTATGTGTACATCTTGAGGTTTTATAAAAAATACACTTCTTTGTTTATCTTGGCAAAAAAACACTACTCACTGACTTATTCAGCAGACGCGTTTCGGGCTAGGTCAGCGCATTTTTCAATGCTGTGAATTATTGACAAGACTGTTGCTCAGGTGTGTTGTGTTGTTGTGAGTCTGTGGTGTATTTTTGTTCTGTGGTGTGTTATTGTTCATACAGTAGTTGTTAATTATGTGCTCAAATATAGTGTTTGATTGGGAGAGTGGTTTGTCATTTAGAATAAGTTGTGGATAGTATTTATGGTGTTTATATACCTCTTAGTTTTCTACTGTGTTAAGTTTTTTGCTTTTATTGATGCAATGTAGGATTTTTAGGTTGGTGTCTATGTCGGTCTATGAGTGTAGTATGTTTTGTATGTGTATGGCAAAATTTGATGTGGGTTATGTCTTTCTTTTCTGTTTCGCATGTTCTTTGTATCTTGTGGTAAATGTTCTCCCTGTTTGTCCTATGTGAAAGCTGGGACAGTTGTTGCATGTAATTTTGTATACGCCTGCCCTGTAGTGTTTATCCTGGTGTGTTTTTGTACTATGTAGGTGTTTTTTAATTGTGTTGGATATTGTGAATGCTCCTTTGTATTTAAGTTTGCGGAACATGGAAGATATTTTTTGTGATGTGTTGTCGAAATATGTAAGTGTTATATATTTTTGTGTTTGCGTGGTATTGTTTTTTGTTGTGTTATGTGTGAGTTGCTTTTTGCGCATTATGTTGTTTATCAATGTGTCAATGTTGACATATCAATGTCTATTAACGTAACTTAATGCGCAAAAAACAATGTACACATAACACAACAAAAAACAAAATAACACGCAAACACAAAAATACATAACACTTACATATTTCGACAACATATCACAAAAATTAGCTTCCACATTCCGCAAACTTAAATACAAAGTAGCATTCACAACGTCCAACACAATTAAAAAACATCTACACAGTTCAAAAACACACCAGGCAATAACGGCTAAAACTTATACATTTCCATCTTTAGCTGCTAATGATTTACCCAGTCTGAGTTGACAATGAAACATGCCTCCTGAAACAGATATCTTCATTTATTAAACAAGAACTAAGTACTACTATAGAAAAGTGCCTGACATTAAAATATGTCCAGTTTATAAGCATAGAATTCTGTTTTTCATTTTAAAATCAGAAACGTCTACCCCACTTGATACCAGCACTTCCTCTTTAGATGATTATTGTAGTAAGATATATAACTTACTTTTTTAATATCTAAACGTAATGTTTTTAAATATTTGTTTATCAAAATGTATAGTTTTTATTAATGACTTTGTTAATCACATAATAATAAAATCAATTATTTTTTATCCACTAGGCAGTGGATATATTGGTGTTCCCTGAGAATGGGTTAAACGGAATAGGCCTGCCTTCTGAGAGGGATAAAATATTCCCATACTTAACCAAACTGCCTGAACCAGGTGTAACACCTTGTGATGATGCTGACAGTGCTGAGGTAATTTGTTCATTTTTGCCATCTCTTTCCTTACAATTAAAAAAATAAAAACGTCCCCATCAATTTTAGGATAAATTATAGTACTTTTTAGATATAAAATGAATGATATTTTATTCATTGTTTGTTTTCTAATTAATTGCATTGATGAATCTTGGTTTTAAAGGCAGTGCTAAAAAACAATAAAGTAATTTTACTTTATGTTAAATATATTTTAGTTCAACTGAATTTGTTTCAAGATAACATTTTTCAATGCTTAAATTTGCTTAACTCTAACCTCAGATACTATGAATCCCATTCACCTAAAATATTGTTTGATTTTATCCAAATCTGATCCTAGATACCGAGTCTTCCAGTAATATCCCAGTTTCTTCCTCTCATATGCATTTAGTCTCCTAAATGTTTACAAGAGCAAGATTATTTGGAGGCAACATTAAGCAGAAGATATGCTAAACACTTTAGAAAATTATTGATTTATAAAAATTTAATGGTACTTTTAGTGGGTATATCAGAAGTTTCTCTGAGATTTCCAAACACAATAACTGCCCTCTAATCCGGCACCTTCAGGACTTTGATCATATTGAATTATTGAAAATGAGAGATTGCCTGCAGTGAAAAGGCAACAAACAAGGGAAACGGGGAACTTTTAAGTGATGCAATAGACATAAGCATGGCTTTTGTCGATTAGTAAATCTTTGTTCCTTGATTTATGACCGGTCACAAGTTTCTAAACTCCAAATACCAATCATAAATGTTTATCTATTGTTTTTACTTTAACATTTATTTGAAGAAAATATAATGGGTGGGTGAGGTAAAAATAAAAGTGAAGCATTTAACATTGCATGGAAAATTCAGCATATGTTTTGTCACCTTGGGACTTTTCTGAAGTTTTTCAAAGGCAGAAAAAACATAGTTTTAATACAAAACTTACAAATAAATGTTTATTTTAGGAGGTAATTATATTTAGAAGAAAATTATAACATAAGAAAAAATATGTCGGTCCCCAGTTCAAGATTTGTCTGGTAACTTGTAACAACAATTTTCTAAATAGACTTACTGATAAGTTTGAATTAAAAAAAAAAACACAACGGGTTACACCCAGAATCACAAGTTCCAGAGCTACTCAGGATTACTCTCTCTGCCACACGATTGACCCGGCAACGTCACGGTAATTCAATGGAAGGCTAAGAGTTTCGTCTCTCTATTACAGAAAACAACTGGTACAAAACTACATGATAAAAGCTATAGACACATATATTATTGACTGAAATTAGATGAAATGGTAGTTAGGCATGCACCTTGTTATTGCCAGCTAGACATAAATATTGTCGATTGCTAGCAAAGTTTATTTTTATTTGTATACCCTTAAACTCTCTCAGCTGGTTGTATTTCCACATATGATCCAATTCTGATTCCATATTATCTGCAACGTTGAATTCATTTGTTCTCCAAAATTTTGCCTGGTACTAAATATAATTAAGCTAAAATTATGTGATATTTTTAAGGTTTCAGCGTTACAAAAAAGTGACAGAATATAATTAGATCTAGGATTTGTAGAACCATCTGCCCTATGTCAACTGGGTACAATTCAAATATTTTAATTTTAAAGCAAAATATTAAATATAATAAAAATATAAATATATATATATATATATATATATATATATATATATATAAATTCAAATATTTCTAGTCTTAAACGTTAAACAATTAAAACTATGAAGAATAAATCCTTTGCCTCAATTCGATAACAATGTTTTTCATATTTGTTGATTCCATCTTCACGTGAGCTACTAGTTTTCACTAAAACACTTGTAAATATTTTCCAAATTTGTCTATAGTAGCACTCACGTATATTTGTTGAGGACAGCTGTTTCGGGAGATGTGCCCCATTGTAAACTCAGACCGTAACTGATCTCAAGGTTTTCATAGGTTAGGGTATTAGGGTGGGGTGGGATGTTATGGTGGTGGGGGTGTATTTTGTGAGTATTAGGAGTTATTATGTCAAAAAGTGTGTGTGAGTTGTAATGTAATTGGGTGTTGTAATGTTGAGGCCAACACCCAATTACATTATAACTCACACACACTTTTTCACATCATAACTCCTAATACTCCCAAAGTACACCCACAACACCATAACATCCCACCCCACCCTAATACCCTAACCTATGAAGACCTTGAGATCAGTTACGGTCTCAGTTGACAATGGGACACATCTCCCGAAACAGCCGTCCTCAACAAATATATGTAAGTGCTACTATAGGCAAGTTTTTAAAATATTTAGAAGTGTTTTAATTCTTGAACTTTGTAGTCCATTACGTTCAGTGAATCTTATTAATCACTTAAACATTAGTTTATGACTATCCGAACTTTTTATTTAGTAAATTTGTTAAAACTTACACTTAGAAAACACCAAAATACTCACAAACAATACACACGCACACAAAATTATTTACTGGCACAGATACGTCGATGATATAATAACACTATACAGAGGCAACTCCCGTTAATGCGAAAAACTCCTCACCTACACTAATAAAATACACAAAAAACTCCACTTCACTTCAGAAATTGAAACCAACCGATCCCTAAACTAATTCGACCTAACCATAACAAAAAGAGACACACAAAAACACAGTTTCAACATTTACAGGAAACCCATAACGACAGACACTCTTATCCACAACACCTCAAACCACCCTATCCAACACAAACACGCTGCTTTCAGATCCATGCTCCATAGACTTAAAGAAGTCTCAATTACCACAGAAAACATAAACAAGGAACTAGACACAATTAAATATTTAGCATACACAAATGGATACAACACCACAATAATAGACAAACTATGGTACAAAATACAAAAAAACACTAAAATTAACACTACAGACAGGGAAAACAAATACATCACATTACCATTCATAAACAAAACAACAAACAAAATAGTCCACAAATTTCAAAAAATAGGTTACAAAATAGCATACAAAACCAACAACAAATTACAATACAAAATACAACACAACACCAACAACAAAGATAAACTCCAAGCACCAGGTGTATACAAACTAAACTGCGATGAATGTAACAAATTCTACATTGGACAAACAGGTCGCAGCTTTAAACAACGAGTTGAAGAACACAAACATAACACCAACTCAACATTTTACAATCACTTAAAAGAAACAGGACACAAATACACCGACATTTATCATAATTTAGAAATCCTACACATCAACAAAAAAGGACCACATCTCAACACACTAGAACAATATCAAATTTACAGACACACAAAAACACAAAATACAAACATATTAAACGAACAAACACAATACAAATCATATATACTCTTTGATACTATCGAAAACCTACCTTTAAAACCGTCACCGCTTGACCCGACATCTCCAAGCAGAAGACACTGATGAAGAACGGCACATAGCGATCGAAAACGTTCTGTCTCAGTAAGTTTTAACAAATTTACTAAATAAAAAGTTCGGATAGTCATAAACTATTGTTTAAGTGATTAATAAGCAAAACATGGTCAGCAAAATTCTGGAGTGGCTGGTAAGCATAACAACTAAAACACAGGAATAATTTCTTACACACATATTGTAATCATTGAGAAAAATCTGTACATATATATGTATACATATAAAATAAATTAAAAATATTTCAAGAACAAGAATACTTTTAATACATATATTATTCAAAGCTTTTCGCCAATAAAACAGTACCAGCATCTTCAGGAAAAAAATTTTTTCAGCATCTTCAGATTTTTTTCCTGAAGATGCTGGTACTGTTTTATCGGTGAAAAGCTTTAAATAATATATGTATTAAAAATATTCTTGTTTTTGAAATATTTTTAATTCATTAACTATATTACAAGAAAACATATCACCTTGTTTAATGTATATATATATATATATATATAGAAAAATATGATGAATAGTTATTATCTGGAATATATCCTTTCATTCTGCAGTCCATAAAATCGTTTCACTAGAATCTCATCTAGCATTCACGAGAATCTCATCTAGCATTGACCCAACAACAGTTGAAGAGCAAGTGAACTGTTGTTGGGTTCACCTTGTCAATGAGATTACAGCAAAACGTTGGAATAGCGATTTTATGCTCTGCAGAATGAACGGATGTACTCCAGATGACTATTCACATATATATATATATATATATATATATATATATATATATATATATATATATATATATATATGTATGTATGTATATATATATATATATATATATATATATATATATATATATATATATATATATATATATATATATTCATGAAGGCTTGTTTGTATATTCCACAGGTCTTGAAACGTTTATCTTGTGCTGCCAAAAGAGCACAGTTATACTTAGTGATAAACCTTTCTGAAATAGTGAAGTGTCAGTCCGTAGATTCTGGCTGTCCTTATGATCAGTCTCTCTTCTACAACTCTAACCTTGTGTTTGATCGCAGCGGCAAAGTTATTTCAAAGTAAGATACTTTAGTCATCAAATAAGTCTTATAGAAATCATTTTAAAACTTCAACTTTTTGCAAAAAAACTAAATGTAGAGGAATACAATAATGAGAAGTTTGTTATAAACAATTTTGTTTATAGAAATAATTACTTTTATTTAATTTTGAATACATCTAATTTCAATCAACAGCAAAAATAACTAACAGTGGTGATAGGGACTTTTAGATAAATGCATCCAATGATAGATATATTTCTGCATTGGCGTTTTTTTTATTGTTTCAGTGTGACATTCAATAACTGACTTCAATCCTGACTTTAATGAACAACATTAAAGATTTAATTCTCAAAAGAAAAAAATAGGAAAGATTGTTCTTATTTTGTGGAATAGTACCTGTACAGTAAACTCTCTAAAATCCAGCCCTTCGCTTATTTGGCCCCTCCAGTATCTGGTGTTTTTGTCAAGGATGGAAAATATAAACATGGTAATTATGTAAACTCAACTTGTATATTTTCGTCTGCATATTGATCTCAGTGACTCAGTGACCTTCACAACACCTGGATTCAGTTTTGTAGCTCTTGATATACAAACAATTTTGATCTGTATGTTGTTACAGTAATGTATAGCGACTGTATTGTAAGTGAACAATGTTGTTGCAGTGAAAACGGAAACATATTTAAATTTGTCTTTTTACCATTAAAGATGAGGTAATCTTTTATTGTAAATATCAAAATTTTTTTGCTGTTCATGATAAGCTGGTTGTTAATTGCTTATTACACTTTTGATACTACTTGCGACCAGTTTCGTTAATTAAAGGTTGTTAAATTATTAACTTACACTCGGATGAAACGTTTTTGTCTTACGAATTCTTCAGCCTCATATTTTTGCAGTTGTGCTTCTTTGGTATCATTTTTTGAAAGTTAGAAGTGATGTGATCGAAGATTATGTGTGATCTGTGTCGTATTTGTTCATTTAGGATGTCATTTTTATGTGTGTTGCTATGTCTGTATATTTCATATTGCTCTAGTGTGTTTAATATATGGCCTTTTTTGCATGTATGGAGGATGCTATAAATTAAACAAAGGCCATAAATTAAGCACACTAGAACAATATAAAATATATAGTCATAGCAACACACATAAAAATGACATCCTAAATGAACAAACATGACACAGATCACACATACTCTTCGATCACATCACTTCTAACTTTCAAAAATTGGTACCAAAGAAGCACAACTGCAAAATCCTAGCAGTAAAAATACGAGGCTCAATAAGTCGTAAGATGAAAACGTTTCCTCCAAGTATAAGTTAACAATTTAACAACCTTTAGTTAACAAAAAGTCTGGTCGCAAGTAATATCAAAAGTGTAATTTTATTGTAAAGTACAGACCAGTACATTCATTCTCATTTTGCAATTTCAAGTATAGTATAGAGCTACTTTCCTATGTTTTTTTTTTTTTTAGCAATATTTTTCAATTCTTGAATTTCGTAATTCATTACGTTCGGTGAATCTTTTAATTCACTTAAACAATAGTTTATGACTATCTGAACTTTAAATTTAGTAAATTTGTTAAAACTTACTCAGACAGAACGTTTTCGATCGCTATGTGCCGATCTTCATCAGTGTCGAAGAGTTCATCAGACACTGATGAAGATCGGCACATAGCAATCGAAAACGTTCTGTCTCAGTAAGTTTTAACAAATTTACTAAATTTAAAGTTCGGATAGTCATAAACTATTGTTTAAGTGTTTAAAAATATTGTTCAATGTACATTGTGTTTTTATTGGAACCTCCAGTAATCAGGCATTATTCCAGCCCCATATCTGCCAGATTAATGAGAGTTTACTGTATTTAATTGAAATAGTTGCTTAATATTTTGATATTTTGTTTATTATTTTATGATAGCCTTTAAAACCATTAAACTAATAATATACTTTTACGTCTGTCTATCTCACTGTGATGTATGCATGTACAGTAAGTGTGTTTCTCTATGTCTATGTCTATTTGTAAGAATTAAGTAGGATATATGCCAAAAATAGAAACGTGATGTCTAAATATTACCTATTAACTGTACCAGTAATTATAAGTTTTGTATGAAAATTTGTAAAACTTGGAATGTTTTACAGTGTGTCTTCAGTTAACTCACTGGACCTAATTTGTACCATTCATTTAGATATTTAAAATTAAAGAATAAAACTAAATGTAAATCAATATCTTGTATAATACTTCTTGACAACTTTTCCTTTCATATTGTTTTTAGGTACAGGAAGTATAATCTGTTTTATGAGCCACAATTTAATATTACTGCTGGGCCGGAACTTAGTGTGTTTGAGACTGATTTTGGAGTAAAGTTTGGAATGTTTATTTGCAACGATATTTTATTTAAAAAGCCTGCTTTGGAACTTGTAACACATAAAGGAGTTACAGACATTTTGTTCTCTGCAGCTTGGTTTTCTGAGCTTCCTATAGCACCGGGTAAGTAAATGTGTTTGTTTAATTGATTAGGTACTTTTACCTGTGTTTATTATTTTATTTCCAATCAATGGCTATCATAATGACAGAATGTTGTACTAAATTATTGAAAAGTGATACAGAGGATAATATAATGTTATAGAGATGTTTTCCTTTTATAAATAATCAACTAATTAATTATCACAATTAATTTATTACAAATACAAGAATATATTTACTTGAATAAACAAACTGTTTAAAACTCTACACCAATTAACAGTGTTGGTATCTTCAAGAACATCATTATTCTCCAACTTATTTTCTTATTTAGCATTTTCTAATATATATATATATATATATATATATATATATATATATATATATATATATATATATATATATATATATATAATTAAACCCTTTGTTGTAATGCCTAGATTATATATATATATATATATATATATATATATATATATATATATATATATATGAATATATATATATATTTATTTATATTTAATATTATCCATTGTTTTTCCGTTGCACTGACTTTATGAAGTTAATATATTACTATTTTTGAGTAATTTTATCCACCGTTAAGTGCAATAATTTTACCTTGAGTGATGAGGCACCTTTCGGTCTTTGACCATTGTCGAATCACTCTGTTTCGAGTGATTCGACAATGGTCAAAGACCGAAAGGTGCCTCATCACTCAAGGTAAAATTATTGCACTTAACGGTGGATAAAATTACTCAAAAATAGTAATATATTAACTTCATTTATTTATATATATATATATATATATATATATATATATATATATATATATATATATATATATATAAATCAAATGATTTAGTGTGTTTCTTTCTTTTTACAGGTTTATATTGTTAAGTATAATAATAAAATGAATCTGATGTTATATGCCATAGTAAAAAACTCAAAAATGTCTCTATTAAATGAGCAAGAATGACCCTATATCTGTCCCGATATGCAGTAAGAAGATTGCCATTAGTGTCTTCAACAAAGTGTGGACATACCTCTCCCTAACACAACAAACCAAATGGTTACACACCAACTATGCTTTGGCCTCTGTAAAACACTGTCAGGATGTTTAAACCTAAGAAAACATGTTATCTGCTTGTTTATGAAACCAGTAAGGTTCACCTGACATTCATCCAAAAACCATACGTCACACAGACTTTCCGTAGCACCTACCTAACATCAAAGCACAGAACTTACTTCTGGCTGTTTGGTTTATACAGTTTAAAAGTTGCACAGTTTTTATCTTGTAGCAAAAACCGCCAGTCTTTTATCTTCTTCAGAATATTCTTCTCCTTGATGTATTGCTTCGATTCAGTTTCAAAGATGTTCAGTTTATAATTCTTTTCAGTGACTGTAACACTTGCTGCGACACTCTTCCGTGGTTTTCATTTATTCAGACAGTAGTTGAGCAACCTGAAAGGCCCTTCTGCTGTGTCAAAACACCTGATCTTCAAAATTTTTAACAAAACTAATAACCTCACCCTTACTAGTCGGGTTTTTGTGAAATTGTTCCTGAAAACGTCTACTGCAGTGTGTGACAAACTTCCATCCACACATCCAATTCCAAATGAGCAAAAATTATGTTCTACAATACAAATTTTCTCTGCTCTAGTTAGCACTATATAGCAAAAACTTACCTCAAATGAAATACGTCAACAAAATACGCAGCAACAATCAAAAGTCGTCACATCTAAACTTACACAGATCTATTTTTTAAACTGGTTTACATTGTGTACAAAAAAACACATGAGTAAACAAAAACAAATGAATTCTATGAACTGTCTACTGTTATACAGAATGGAATGGGATTTTGCCGTGGCCAATGTGAGTTCAATATGAATTGAAGGGAGTTTTCCTTTAGTTATTTTATTCTCCATTGTTTAAATACCTATGTACAGTACATACTGTATATGCATATGTACATTACTATAAACATAAAACGTAATCGAGATTATACATATATGTAGTATATAAAACACAGCACAATTATTTTATGCTACCTTCAATTATACCATTGTACCCTTGATTTATACTTTTACAAAACTTAGAATTTGGATAACTCAGAGATAGCTTAGGGTCTGGCTGTACTGAGTTTGTAAGTAGCTGTGATAATTGTCTAAGTTGGGTTATAATATATTTGAAAATTATTGAAAAGAAATTTTAAAAAAACAAGTGACAATAAAATTAATAACAAAGAGTCGAGGAACACAAACAGAACACATCCATTCATGAACATTAATTCCTCCATTAATGCACTTTCCTAATGTGTTTTTTCCAAGATGTAAGCTGTGGTATCTTGCTTGGTATTAACTTTCATTACTTTTCTTTTCTTAATATTAAAATATCTTTGGAAATTTTACAGATCCTATAACACCTTACTTTTTTTTCCTCTACACACTCATACTTCTACATCTATAACCTTTTATATTTTTTCCTTTCTATTTAAGTTAACACTTTCTCAAGTTGATATCAAGTCAACTTCCAGTGATTCTAAACCTTTTCTATTTTTATGTTCCAGCTTTGTCTACACAAGCTGCATGGTCATATGCCAACAACATTAATTTACTAGCATCAGGCTACAACGACCCTCAAAACGCCAATACTGGAAGTGGAATTTATGTTGGAGTTAACGGCACGTTGGTTGCTGTCATGTTGAATAACACACAAACACAACTTCTAGTAGCCAAAGTTCCTATCAGAAGTAACCCAGTCTTCAAAATTACTGAGGGAATCATCATTGATGTAGAAGACAACTGTACTCAGAAAGAATCAGGGCTAAAATTTTATCAGACAAATTTTACAGATTATGAGACAAAGATTATAACCTCAGGTGACAACAGTTTTATGTATATTAAGGAAAACTTCAAGTGTGATATTGAAGTAAAATATTTAGAATCATTGGAAAGTTCTCATATTGTCTATAGATTTGTTGCATTTAGTGGTATAAAAGATTTTAATTTACCTAACCTTACATACTTAGAGGTCTGTGGCATTATAAGCTGTCTAAACAACACATTAGACTCTTGTGGACGCCGTCCAATTTTTAACCACCTTACCAAATCCATATTTAGTGAAATCTTTATATCTATGAATTCTAATAAACAGCTTTCATATTTTCCGATGACATTAACCAAAGACTTATTGCCTATAAATGTAAATCATTATGTTTTTACTCATAATTCCAAAAATAATTTGCATCATCACCTAGACTTGACTTCTTCTCATGATGACTTAATCTCTTTCCTAATTCTTGGTTGGCTTTAATCTACATTGTGAATGTTTATACTGTTACATAAACCTGAACCTTAATAGCATTATATTATAAATTAATACTGGTGTGCAGCTTTTGAGTTGTACATCTTAAGGTTGTTCTTGTAATAATACTAATTGCATTATTTTGTACTAGTAATAACAATTAGAAAAAACTATAAAAGTGTTATAGTTTATATAAGTTGTCTATTATAATTGTTTAAGTTTATAATTAAATCATAATTAATTAAAACTGTTGTAATTATTATAAACTGTTGAAAACTGTTAAACTACTGAAACTGCTGACAATAATTAACAGATGATTGAAATTAACAGACAGCTAGATCATGGATTGACAAACTGAGGGGCAAGTCCCTTGGGGGGTGAGAGTTGGAAAATAAATAGTAAGCCAAATTCTCATTAGTAGAAATTATAATATACAATTTATATCAAAATTTTAAACTCAATTTACAACTCAAATTTTTTTACATAGGTTATTTTATTGACCATGATGTTCAGAAAATTTTAATGAAATGTATGCATTTATAAAAGAAATATAAGTAAAGGTTGTGGAAACTCTGTAAACTTGAAATTAAATCAACATGACAGTTTGAAAAGAATAAATGTACATAAGTGTCGCAAAACGAATGTTAGCCGTTAAATGTGGCAACAGCGTCACAATGGACAAATCTTCATTTTGGATAAAACATTTAAAAGTTTATCACAGGCTTTGATAATACTTGCTTTTTTCAGGCACCTACTTGTGCAAAAAAACAGTTTCAGCACTTATTCCAATAAGAATAAAATATAGGAACAAACTTGATGTTGCTAATGACTTGCGTTGTGTAAGGACAACATTACTAAAATACAAGCTCAAATAGATATGCTAGTGAAAGAAATTCAAGCTCATCCGTCTCACTAAGATTTTCCCCTTATAAATTAAAATTTACCCTGCGAATTAAAACTTTAAATGTTATATCATGTTTCTTGTGAAAGTATGTATGAATAAATTATTTTAATATATATATATATATATATATATATATATATATATATAATTGTTTCTTTTTCATATGCCCATACCATTTATTTATAGTGTAAACTTGAGGGAGCGTGAGAGGCTTTCTTTCAAGAAGAGGGGGCATGGTATAAAAACGTTTGGGAACCCCTGAGTTAATAGCTTCTTGTACACAGGATATTATAAAGAATTTGCTGGAAAATGTTTTAAGGAGAAGTTCATAAACATATGAACCTTTTCAAATCAAATAACATTTAATTAAAAATTGTCCTCAGTTAATAGATTACTTATATATATATATATATATATATATATATATATATATATATATATATATATATATATATATATATATATATATATAGATAGATTTTTTGGACTAGGAGACTGACAGACTTACCTTGGTAAGAGTCCACACTGTAGTCTTGAAATAGAAACACATAAAAGCACTTAAACAATGATATATTTCAACTACACAGTGGTCTTTGTCAATCGAAGAGAAAAGTCAAAAAGAAATATGAGAGAATGAAATAAAATAAATATAAGTTGTAATCACAGATTGTGTAGAGTAGAAATCAGATGCACAGATTAAAGATATATATATATATATATTGTTTCCATGAGCATATGAGTGATTATAGTTTATATGGTTTGTTTAATATTCCTGATGATGTTGGTACTGTTAGCCAATGAAAAGCTTTGAATTGTAAATTCAATTATAATTCTTGTATTTGTATTTAGACTTTTGTTCTTTATTAATACACAAGAAAACATACTACGAATTTATATATATATATATATATATATATATATATATATATATATATATATGTGTGTGTGTGTGTTGATACGTAATCCTTCATGGATGGAAAAATATGGTGAATAGTTATTATCTGGAGTACATCCGTTCATTCTCCAGTCCATAAAATCGCAGTTTCGACGTTTTGCTAAAATCTCATCTAGCATTGACGAGGTGAACCGAACAAGAGTTGAAGAGCGAGCCCTTCAACTGTTGTTGGGTTCACCTCCACAATGCTAGATGAGATTCTAGCGAAAAGTCAAAACTGCGATTTTATGCACTGCAGAATGAACTGAGGTACTCCAGATAATAACTATTCATCATATATGTATATATATATATATATATATATATATATATATATATATATATATATATATATATATATATATATATAAAGAAATAAGACAAAATATAACTTACAACTTTTTTTAAAAAAATGTTTTAACTTGCCTATAGTAGCACTTACTTTTTTGTGTTGAGGACGGCCGTTTCGGGAGATGTGTCCCTTTTTCAACTCAGACCGTAACTCATTGAGTTACGGTCTGAGTTGAAAAAGGGACACATCTCCCGAAACGGCCGTCCTCAACACAAAAAAGTAAGTGCTACTATAGGCAAGTTAAAACATTTTTTAAAAAAAGTTGTAAGTGATTACTAGTAGCTCACGCGAAGATGGAATCAACAAATGACAAAATATAAATACAAGAATAATTTATTGAATGTACAATTCAAAGCTTTTTGTTTGCAAACAGTACCAACATCATCAGGAATTCTAAAGAATTCATAGTGTAGTGTTTATATATATATATATATATAAACTTTATTAGATAATTATTTTCCTGAAGATGCTGATACTATTTTATCGGCGAAAAGCTTTGAATAACTATATTCATTAAAAGTATTCTTGTTTTTGAAATATTTTTAATTTATTAACTATATTACAAGAAAACATATCACCATATTTAATATATTTAATATATATATATATATATATATATATATATATATATATATATATAGATAGATAGATTTTTTGGACTAGGAGACTGACAGACTTACCTTGGTAAGAGTCCACACTGTAGTCTTGAAATAGAAACACATAAAAGCACTTAAACAATGATATATTTCAACTACACAGTGGTCTTTGTCAATCGAAGAGAAAACACAAAAAGAAATATGAGAGAATGAAATAAAATAAATATAAGTTGTAATCACAGATTGTGTAGAGTAGAAATCAGATGCACAGATTAAAGATATATATATATATTGTTTCCATGAGCATATGAGTGATTATAGTTTATATGGTTTGTTTAATATTCCTGATGATGTTGGTACTGTTAGCCAATGAAAAGCTTTGAATTGTAAATTCAATTATAATTCTTGTATTTGTATTTAGACTTTTGTTCTTTATTAATACACAAGAAAACATACTACGAATTTATATATATATATATATATATATATATATATATATTTTATAACGGACTAGGTTACTTGGAAAATGAAAATATAAAGTTTTAAAATACAATGTTATACAATTTATTAATCAGTTACAATTACAATAGAACAAAAGACAGCAATATGTCGAGTAATTATCTTTTAATTACTGCTAGTTATTACATACATTTGAATTACTTATTGAACTTTAAAATTTATATATATCGACAAGATAGTAACTTAATATTTTCAATTGAATTTTTAGAAATGAATATTCGAAGGACAATTTCTACCGTTCATGTGTTAACCGTTTATCATTTAAAATTCAACTTAGTTAACATTAAAATACATTTTCTTTATTATTATCTAAAACGTACCTGTTTGTGCACTAATAAAAACACTTTAAAACATATTAAAGATTGCCCATGGCTTTTGGAATCACTAAACACTTAACACATCGCTCTTGCAAATCCGCGCACTTAAACAAAAATTATATAAACATTTACTCGTTTGAAAAACATAAATTATCGCTTCTGACTTCTTCTTTTGTTGCGTTAATAAAATTCGGTACCGGCCTTGACATCTTAAATTTTGAATACTGGAAGCTTATAAATTTCTAAGTTATGTCCGAAAGTGCCATACGTCCGTCTCGTTCAAAGGCTTTTGGAGAAGTGGGCCTTCTGAAGGGACAAGCCAGCGGAACTTTCCCACCCTCGATTATTATTTTGAATATTTTGATTGGTCCGTCAGATCATGCGATATCAGACCATGTTACGTCACATGAGGTGATGTGAGTTTTTTTAAGTTAAGCTACCAACTCGTACGATATTTTACATTTTTACCCGCTAGGGGTGCTACCATCTATGCTAACTTCACAATGAGCACGAATAAAACAAAAATTTTCTTTTATATTGGGAAGATATAATTATTGAATAAAAATCAAATATATAAATGAATTTATATGTAACACCTTATTTTTAAGAGTGTTACAATATATATATATATATATATATATATATATATATATATATATATATATATATATATATATATATATATAAATATATATATATATATATATATATATATATATAAATATATATATATATATATATATATATATATATATATATATATATATATATATATGGATTTTTTGGACTAGGAGACTGACAGACTTACCTTGGTAAGAGTCCACACTGTAGTCTTGAAATAGAAACACATAAAAGCACTTAAACAATGATATATTTCAACCACACAGTGGTCTTTATCAATCGAAGAGAAAACACAAAAAGAAATATGAGAGAATGAAATAAAATAAATATTTATTTATAAAATAGATATTTATTTTATTTCATTCTCTCATATTTCTTTTTGTGTTTTCTCTTCGATTGATAAAGACCACTGTGTGGTTGAAATATATCATTGTTTAAGTGCTTTTATGTGTTTCTATTTCAAGACTACAGTGTGGACTCTTACCAAGGTAAGTCTGTCAGTCTCCTAGTCCAAAAAATCTAAATAATCTTTACCAACCAAAACTAACCTAAAAAAATATATATATATATGTTGATACGTAATCCTTCATGGATGGAAAAATATGGTAAATAGTTATTATCTGGAGTACATCCGTTCATTCTCCAGTCCATAAAATCGCAGTTTCGACGTTTTGCTAAAATCTCATCTAGCATTGACGAGGTGAACCGAACAAGAGTTGAAGAGCGAGCCCTTCAACTGTTGTTGGGTTCACCTCCACAATGCTAGATGAGATTCTAGCGAAAAGTCAAAACTGCGATTTTATGCACTGCAGAATGAACTGAGGTACTCCAGATAATAACTATTCATCATATATGTATATATATATATATATATATATATATATATATATATATATATATATATATATATATATATATATATATATAAAGAAATAAGACAAAATATAAACACAAGAATAATTTATTGAATGTAAAATTCAAAGCTTTTTGTTTGCAAACAGTACCAACATCATCAGGAATTCTAAAGAATTCATAGTGTAGTGTTTATATATATATATACATATATATATATATATATATATATATATATATATATATATATATATATAAACTTTATTAGATAATTATTTTCCTGAAAATGCTGATACTATTTTATCGGCGAAAAGCTTTGAATAAATATATTCATTAAAAGTATTCTTGTTTTTGAAATATTTTTAATTTATTAACTATATTACAAGAAAACATATCACCTAATTTAATATATTTAATATATATATATATATATATATATATATATATATATATATATATAGATTTTTTGGACTAGGAGACTGACAGACTTACCTTGGTAAGAGTCCACACTGTAGTCTTGAAATAGAAACACATAAAAGCACTTAAACAATGATATATTTCAACCACACAGTGGTCTTTGTCAATCGAATAGAAAACACAAAAAGAAATATGAGAGAATGAAATAAAATAAATGTAAGTTGTAATCACAGATTGTGTAGAGTAGAAATCAGATGTCACAGATTAAAGATATATATATATATATATATATATATATATATATATATATATATATATTGTTTCCATGAGCATATGAGTGATTATAGTTTATATAAGTCTGTCAGGGGAAAAGAGATAAGGCTATTAGGGGAAAAAAAATTAAAAAATTTTTTAAAAAAATTATAAATAAATAAAAAAATAAAATGAATGGATTTATCTGATGTTGAGGTTAGGGGATTCTCTGGACTTGGTATACCACTGGTATGATAGTTCCCACCTTCTATGAAATGATTGGTGTCCTGGGTATGTGATGGAAGGTTCTTTACTAAGGGCTGAAGGTGTCAGCTTTCCTCGACTCACATAGATCGACTCTCACAAATATCTGTACCTCTACCCCCGGTAACTATTTTGGTCACCATAGATGTCACCTCTCTCTATACCAACATCCCTCATGCACACGGCCTATCTGCAATAGAGAATTTTCTAAACAAACGCCCAGGCAAGCCTTCTCCCACTACACCTTTTCTTGTGAACCTGACCAGGTTCATCCTCAAGAAGAACAACTTTCAGTTTGAGGGAAGGAACTACCTTCAAATAAAGGGAACAGCAATGGGCACCAGAATGGCACCATCGTACGCAAATCTGTACATGGGATTATTGGAAGAAAGTTTTCTAAAGACACAAACACACCAGCCATTATGTTGGTATAGATATATAGATGACATCTTCCTAATTTGGACACAGGGTGCTTCAACACTTGAGGCATTTTTAGACAGCCTGACACAATTCTCCACACTTCAATTTACCTGGGAGAAATCTACATCAGCCATCACCTTTTTGGATGTAGAGGTAACACTCCAGAATGGAAATATCAACACAGGAATTCACATCAAACCGACAAACCACCTACAATATCTCCATTTCGACAGCAACCACTCAATAAACATAAAACGATCCATTCCATACAGTCAAGCAATCAGGGGTAAGAGAATCTGTTCGAATGATAGGGAATTGAAAGATTTTAATAGAAAGATATCAACAGCCTTCCAGAGAAGAGGATACCCAAAAAAAACTCATTGAAAACCAAATTCATTCAGCACAATCCTCGGTTCACCATAAACCACAAACAGAACAAAATAAACTGTCTTTAATAACAGACTACCATCCTGGTCTACATAAACTCAACAAGATATTGAGAGATGGCTTCAAAATTCTTCAAGCTTCCGTCCACACCAAAAATCTTTTCACCGATCCACCGCAAATTTGGTACAAGCAACCTCCCAACTTGAAAAACATCCTAGTACATCCTAAACTACCAGACCCTGATGCAGAGAAACCACACAAACTTCCTCATGGCTCCTTCCCATGCAATAGACCTAGATGCAAGACGTGTCCAATACACCCCTCAGCAAATAGTTTCAACAGCCAAACAACAAAAATGGTCTTCAAAATACAGGGTCATCATAATTGTACATCGAAAAATGTCATATACCAGCTACAATGTAAACTTTGCTCAGCACAGTACATAGGCCTGACCACGGATGGTCTGAATATCAGAATGAATGGCCACAGACATGATGTTAAAATTATGAATATGGATAGACCAACAGCTCAACATGCTGCGATTCACAACATCACAACTTTTGATGACTGCTATACCACAAAAATAATTAAATCACTCCCCCCTGATTGCAATCCCTCAGAACTGAGAAGGTGGGAACTATCATACCAGTGGTATACCAAGTCCAGAGAATCCCCTAACCTCAACATCAGATAAATCCATTCATTTTATTTTTTTTTTAAATTATTTATTTATTATTTTTTTTTTTTTTTTTTTTTTTTCCTAATAGCCTTATCTCTTTTCCCCTGACAGACTTATATAAACTATAATCACTCATATGCTCATGGAAACAATATATATATATATATATATATATATATATATATATATATATATATATATATATATATCTTTAATCTGTGACATCTGATTTCTACTCTACACAATCTGTGATTACAACTTACATTTATTTTATTTCATTCTCTCATATTTCTTTTTGTGTTTTCTCTTCGATTGACAAAGACCACTGTGTGGTTGAAATATATCATTGTTTAAGTGCTTTTATGTGTTTCTATTTCAAGACTACAGTGTGGACTCTTACCAAGGTAAGTCTGTCAGTCTCCTAGTCCAAAAAATCTATATATATATATATATATATATATATATATATATATATATATATATATATATATATATATACATATATATATATATATATATATATATATATATATATATATATATATTCACTATCATACTTGGGTGAAATAAAAAGTATGAGTTGAAAGCTGACCAAAAGCTTAAGACAGAAACGTGAAGAGGAAATTATAACTGATAAACTTAGAAAAATGGTAAGATTATTTTGGTACCTCAGAAATAGAAAATAATTTTATAATAAAAGCAATACCGCTCATGTCCAAATTCAGTATCCTCAATAAGGATAATTATAAAAGTTAGAGAAATATTCAAATTAAAAAAAAAAAACCAAGAACCCCCATATCTGTTTTATAATAATAACTAAACATTAGTCTGAAACGATTTATTAGAAATACACTGTGGATGAATATTAATCATAAATACTGAAAAACCTCCTAACCTCAATACTTTTTTATTATTTTATCCTCTTTAATGAATTAATAACAAAGTATTGTGGTTAAGAAGTTTTTGAATATTTATTATTGTTTGAAATGTAACAAATTATTTCTTACTTACCTCTTTGTACAGGCGTCCAGCTTCAGGTGTAGCCGATAGCCCGATGTCCATGGTATATGGTAGATGTAATAGCCCAGTATTGTCTATTCTTTAGTAATTCCTGCCATGCGGATACTTGGGTTCATAGAATATCCATTGCAGGAATCGGTTAGTGACAATTAAGTAATATATACTCAAGGTTTCCTCCTCGCTGTCGCCACAAAGTTGGCATTGCGGCGAATCCGAAAGACCGAAGCGGAAAAAATGTTTTTGAGTCACAATGTGACCTGTATGTGCTCTATCTGCGAAAGTAGCTATCGGATGAGGTATATTTTTGTATTGTCATCCTTATATAGCTTAGGTTATATTTGGTACAGGTTTTGACCCGTGGTCCCTAACTTCCAAATATCTGTCTAGTTGTGTCTGAAATATCTTCCTTCTGAGCTCTTGCATTGCAGTAAGGATAATTTGTTTTGATCAGCCGGAAACATTGAACAGGCTTCTCTGGCAATTTTGTCCGCTATTTTGTTACCAATATACCACAATGTATTTCACCACAAATTATTTCAATTATGTTTATATGGAATCTTATACATATTTAATTCACCTTAAAAGGGGAGAAAGTTGACCGCATCAATTACAGATTTATTTGATTGTCCAGTACAAACTTTTCAAGACATACATATGGGGAAATATTTAAAACTAAAATTGCAGTAGGCTAATATCAAAATATGAAAGATGAAAAACAGACAAGAATCAGGACAGACATATTCACTGTAAATCATGTATTTATTGTATAATTAAAATTGAAGAAGAATAACAAATTATGAAAGCTGAGCAACAGGCACAGTTTAGTGAAAAAAGATCCATTGTGGGCTATTTATTTAGTGCAACATACATTTAAGTGGTGGAAAATAGGGGGGCATAACCCAGAAAGTGCATATGCTGTGAGTAGTTAATAACCCAGTGTTTATGAACATTCTAACTGCTATAAAAAGCATTGGAGCTAACTCAAACATCAAAGTAAATTATTCAAAGCTATAAAGAAATTTTATAACAATATATAGACAACTATAAATTAACATTGAAGTAAAAGTAAAAATTTTATAAAAGCATAAGGATAAAACATTGATTCAAGTTGAGATTCTGTGTGTTGCCAACAGACTATGACAAATTATGGTCTTGTAAAAGACAAGTTGGAGCCAGTAAAGATAGTTGGAAGAATTTGGTGGTAAACTAATAACGCAATACACAATTCTTCCAACCATGTTTTCCAGTACAAACGTCCCCCTTTCATCGCCATGATTTATTGACTATTAAAAGCATCTTAAGATGAACAAGAACACCACTAAGAATTAAACAACTTGAAAAATACAACACAAATCAATGGATATAACACCTTAATAAAATATAAGCAATGTTTTCACCTGAAAAAACTCAATAACCCTAGACCAAAAAATCTACAAGACAAACCTATAAAATACATAACCCAACCTTACAGATTATCTAAAACAAATAAGCTAACCAACACCTTTTGTGAAAAGTTACAAAACAGCCTACTCCACACACAGCAGCTTCAAAAAATAATTCAAGCCCAACAACATATCAAAGAAATATACAACTCCTCTGGTGTAATTAAACTAACATACATTTCATTTCCCCAGTTTCTCCATTGGCGAAACATTAGGTCATTTCACACATGTTATCAAGAACTCAGAAAAGCATTACAAAATAATTACACTCAAAATTTCGTTTTATTACTTTCTAAATTAACTAACAGTGTTTAAATCTTTATTTTTTTAATTTTTAGTGAAGTAGATAACCATTGTCTAGATTGGAGTTGGACTGTTCCAAAACCGATTCCATGGACTCTTGACTTAGCCTGTTTCAATTTTTTTCTAAATAGTTTATATTTTCCAGGTTTTGCCTTTTGAACTCTCTATGTTTAGATTTTGTTTTATTGCTTAGCATTTTTTTTAAAGAAAAGCATTGGGAAGAAAATGTTGATTATTCAGCATGTTGAACGTCTTGCTTAGATATGATTATGACAAATTTGGTTTTTTCTCCGTAAGAAAAACTCATTAGTAAACAAAACTAATGGTGTTTTGAGAAACTGATGAAAATAGAGTCATCTAGATTAAAACAACTAAAAATATTTATTCCTGGAAAGGGAATTATGTCCACCAGAGGACAATTATTAGTCATATTTCAACCATTTTTCTCTACTTTCGACAACTTAAATCCATTTATTGAAAACATCAAACTAAAACCATTCAATGTTTAACCAAAGTATCCTGAAATTTTTGTAAAAATAGTTTGTACAAATAAAAATTGTTAAGATTTCTCCTATTATTTATGACTAATTTTGTACCGTTTGAACTACACTGACCCCTCTTTCAAATAGTTAAGAGTGATTAGTTATCTCCTTTACCTGTAAATACTTCTCGTCCTTAAACATCTCATTCTATTCATGGTAAGCAAAACACATATTAGTTATCAACAAATCTATGGGCAAAAAGCGGGTATGAGATGGTTCCACAGCTTAAGATCAGTGCAGCGCAGATGTTAGCTTTAACCATCCCTAATATTTTTGGTGTTTTTATTTTAGAAGTAAATTTTAAAAATCTCTATATATTTAAGATATGATATTTAAATGAAATTTTTTTAAATGAACCACAGTTTCAATTAAAAATAACTGTATTAAACTCTTGAATTTTTTAGTCCATTATGTTCAGTGAAACTTATTAATCACTTTAACTTAGTTTATGACTATCCGAACTTTAAATTTTGTAAAAACTTACTGAGACATAAAGTTTTTACAAATTTAAAGTTCAAATAGTCATATACTAATGTAAAAGTGATTAATAACTGTATGTTTTGAAAAGTGAAAGAGAGATGTTAGAGCTACCAAATGTAAGAGGAAAAACTTGTTATCCTTTTTACCATAGATCCAACCTTATTTTTTCAATCATATTTCCTCAGATATTGAATATTAAATAAGATATTAAAAATTTGATAGTTCACATAAAACTAATTACAGCAATATCAGTTCCAAAAAAATCATTTACAACTCCGATACACATCAACCTACCACACAGCATAACTAAACTGGGCACTAAGACTATTGATAAGGTTTTGTCTCAAGGAGGACAGAAAAAGAAAGGTCACAATAAATAAATACCTCACATGTTAACCGAACAAACAACCAAACAAAAATGAAAGGACAATGTGATAAGGGATTAGATGAAAGATGACATCATGGCTGGTCACAAAACCATTGAAAAGTATTTCTGGAAACTCGAGTCATCTTAGAAACACATACTTATAAATCTAGAATTAAGCACATCAAATGTGAATCTTTCAACACCATTAGAGAAATGTTTAATATGTTTGTTAATAGGTTCAAACCAGGATGCTATTTGACTGTTGATGGACAGCTAGTAGTTTTTAAAGTGTGCTTTCCTTTCAGGATTTACATATGATGAAAAAGCCAGCCAAATTTAACCTAAAAATTGTTATGGTATGTGATATACACTCATCATATACATGGTTGATGCAATCAAAGATATTGGAAAAGTTATGTAAATGAATTTATCTTTAGTTCAGTACTTTTTAATGGAACTATCTAGAAGCATTACAGGAACAAACCAAAATATCCCCAGTGACAACTAGTTTATATCAGTTCCTCTTACTATTGAATTATTGAAGCAAGAATATAGCCATACTTTGTTAAGGACAATGAGATATAACAAACCAGAGCATTCTAAAAACCTAATTACTTTAAGGTACAGAGATGTTGGCAAAAGTGTGTTCACTATGATGGGTCTGAGACACTTGTCTTCTCAAAGAAAACTATAGTTTGTTGTCAACTTGATACAAAATGTCTCTTAAGAAACCCAAAATCATAGAGAGATATAATGCTAAGAGTCCTGTAGATACATCAGACCAAATGTACAACAATACATCATGTACTTGCAAGTCAAGAAGGTGACACTAATAAGTAAACAATGCACTGACATAGTGTGAAATGCATTGCTGAAAAATATCAGTAAGTAGTCGTGTTTTTGCCAAGTGATAATAAAAACAGGACAGCCAATTCAAGATATGTTTCATTATCAACTCAGAATGTAATTCAGGTTTCTATCTGAATTGGTAGCCATTAACATGGGGGGGGGGCAGTAACCAGAAATACACATCTCCCAAATTAGCAGTTCTTATTTGAATAAAAAATAAGTGTTAATAAAGGTAAGGGTATACTTAATAATGTAAAGGCAGAAGACACTGATGAAAATCGGCACATAGCAATCGAAAACATTCTGTCTCAGTAAGTTTTAACAAATTTACTAAATTTAAAGTTTGGATAGTCATAAACTATTGTTTAAGTGATTAATAATAATGTAAGTTTTAATGTATAAGGGTAAACTAGTTGCTCAAGTTGGCAAGGGAATCAAATAATATTTGATTATAAATTTGTGCATAGTTATTCAGTTCTGTAAAAATAACATTATGTTTAAAAACAAGATTAAGTTAGTAGTAATGGATTATTTTAGCAAAGTAAAGTACATAAAAGATGGTAAAAAGTAGGTTATAGAATAGCAAAAGTTTACTTTCAATTTTTTTTTTGTCAACTTCTAAACTGTTAATCACTTATCACCAGGAAGACACTGATGAAGATCCTCCACATAGCAATCGAAAACGGTCTGTCTCAGTAAGTTTTTACAAATTTACAAAATTTAAAAAGTTTGGATAGTTATAAACTAATGTTTAAGTGATTAATTACGTTTCACTGAACGTAATGGACTACTAAATTCAAGAGTTATTTCCTGTAATAATATATTTTAATGTTATTTATTTAGTTTTTATTTTGAATTCAATACAGTTTTCCTTTTAAGCCTACTTCAACAATAATCATTGTTTTTAAGACTATTTAAAAGAAATGCATTAGGTATTGAAAAGTTACAGTATAAAGTAAAATATCTCTACATACAATCTGCAAAAATGATGAGATTTTATAATTACAATTTATTTATAAACTGGGGAAAAATAAAATGTTCGCAGAAACGTAAACTGACACTTGGAGGCTAACTTTAGTGTTTTACCGCCAGAATTTAAAGTATTGTTTCTTGTTTTATTAATTTGTTACCACCAGGTTCCTTATTCACTTAGTACTAAGGTTATTTATCCGGAAATCTGTTTTAAAGTCCATTCTTAAGTCTTCGTTGTGATTAATTTGATTTCAAAATTAATATTGTTTTTTTATCCTTTCCGTAATAAAATATTTAATTTTTCTGTTATAAGAAGAAATTCATTTTTTTTATAAAACAAATGTTAGGACTTTTTTGTTTACGTAGTATTGCAGGCGGTGAGGAGCTAGCAATGCGGGAGCGATGGAGTCAGCCGGGGTTGGTTATGAGAGGGTAAGTTTTTTAAAAATATAAATGATTTTATGACATAATCTAGTCATTAAAATGGAATGCAATAGTCGAAAACATCGTGGGAAATATCACAACAAATAAAGACGTCCTTCAATACTTTATTACGATTAAATTTGTTGACGCCCACCGCCAAGGTCATGATTGTTATGAAAAAGTTAACCTTTAATGAGAAAGAAATAACTTTGTAAATACCTCTGGTTTGTTATTACTTGTATCATTAATTAAAAACGAACTATTCCAAAAAACAAAAGTTAAAAATACAAACCAGAGATTGGGATTAGGTGATTAAAAATGTATTTTATAAACTTGTAGTTCTAAAAGATAATTTAAAAAAAAGAACTGTTTACAGTCCGATCAATATTTTATTATTAATTTACTTAATAATTAAACAGTAATTAATTTACTGTTATTTATACACTACTTTCATAATATGCTGAAAACATCTCATAGTATCCAGGATTCCAAGAAGCTAATGTGAGTAAGGTTAGGTCTGTATTAATTGTATCTAAAAAACTCTTTTACTCCAAATTGTAACTAACTTGTAGTGATTAAAGAGTACAGTTAAACCTATTTATAGTTCTCGTGACTGAATGGGAATTTTCATTTTAGTTAATGTTAAGAGTTTGACAAAACTTTTAATTATAATTGTGTAAACAAACCATGTTTTTATATTATTTGTTTATATATTCACTTAAGCTACTAATTTTACACTGAAACACCTGTTTGATATGTCGTGCTTGTCTTTGGTAGAACTTACTGTTTTTATTATGAGGGCAGTTGATTTTGGGAGATGAATTCCATTGTCAACTATGGTGTTATGGTCTGAGTTGACAATGGAATACCCATTCTCAAAACAGCGGTTTTCTCAAAAATAAAATTATAGTTTCTAACTCTATAATTATCTTAATAATAAATAAAAGAGGGTCGGGTATTTGGTGGAGTTGCTTTTGCTGCCTAAGCAGTTAGGTATTCAGAAAATTTTCTAGAAACTTGAGCTCTAAATATTATGATCCTACTTTCATTTTGTAGTTATCTTAAACTTCTATGTAAATCAGTAACCTTTGACATTTGTTACAAAACAATCTGTGTTAGTTCTTGGAATTATAAAATACTTACAAAATAGTACTGTTGAACTAGAAGGAGATTTCATGAATCTTGCTTGATTCAGTAATTATTTTATGATAATAATAGTGATTTGTTTTAATTGCATTGATGTCACAAGTGATATGGTAAATACAGTATTAAACAACATTAACAGACAATATTATTGTGATGTTCAATTTATTAGCCACGAGTTATATTACTAAATTTAATTAATCACTTTTTAATTTTAGTTTATGACTATCCGAACTTTAAATTTTATAAATTTGTAAAAACTCACTGAGACAGAGTGTTTTCAATCGCTATGTAGAACGAAAAGTTTCAGTAAGTTTTTACAAATTTATAATATTTAAAGTTCGGGTAGTTATAAACCAAAGTTAAAGTGATTAATTAAGTTTCATCGAATGTAATAGACTACAAAATTCAAGAACTAAATTTAAATAACTATCTACCGACAGTTACAAATATTTGTGTAAAGTTTGCATTTAAATTTAAAAAATGCTACTTGAGTTAATTGCAACACATCAAGTTTACTGCATACCTGAGAAACGATTCCAATGAGGAGGAATTTTATACAAAAATCTCTTATAGCGATAAATAAGATCTATTCTGATCAGTATGATTATAGTAGTAGTGGAAAGTGACATTTTTCAAATCCCTTTGTTAATAATCATTGTGTGTAAATATGGCAAAAAATTGGTAATTATTAAGATCAGCGACTACCGCTTCAATCGGCAAAATTTTTTTTCCTGGTCAATTTGACCTTGCTGAGTACAAATCTGAATTTTTTTACTGCAAACACATTTAAAAAATAACCTAACCTGATCTGATGTGGTTTTCTTAGGTTAATATGTGTTTGCCGTTAAAAATAACTTCAGAATCGTGTTTAGCAAAGGTGAAATTTATCAGGAAAAAAATTTTGTCGATCGGGCGTTAGTAAGCACCAAAGTCAGGTCGGGTTAGGTTAGGTAATTTTTTTTATGATGTGTTTGCAGTAAAAAAAACTTCAGATTTATGTTCAGCAAGGTCAAATTGATCAGGAAAAAAAATTTGCTGATTGGAGCGGTAGTCGCTTATTTTAATAATTACCAGAATTGTTAGAACGTGTTTTGCAACATCTTATTGAAAAAGGACAGTATTTAAATATTTGCTTGCGTTTAATGATATTGACTCTTAAGCGTAGATAACATTGCTAGCACCCCCCGCCCCTACCCACAGCGTAATGAGATGCTATAGTTCTTCTCTTCTCGAAGAGAGAAACTTGAAGTTTTTGAATTTGGTGTAGAGTTAGAGAGTTTATCTTGGTATTGACATTTATTCTGTTGTAGAAATAATGGGTAGTTTTACACCATTCATAATAAAAATAATTTTTTGTATGCTTTATAATTTTGTTCATGCTTCCGTACTTTAGAGGAGATAATGTCTGACTGCAGTGGGTTAATATTTTAAAGATTTGCAGTGTAACATACTACAGGAGTACATGCAGAATATCTACATATTTGCAGTGTAACTAAAGTTTGTGCTTAATTGAAGAATGGTTTACCTATTAACAGAAAGAGAACCATCTTTGTAGGAGATTGTACAACATATCCAGTACTGTATTCAACATCAAGAACCTGTATTATGTAAACTGTAACCAAGGTATTAAATTTCATTTAAAAAAGGGCCTTTACTCACCAGTTTTAAAATTTGTAATTGCACTCAGCAGTGATCATGTTAACTCAAGAGTTAACAATTTAGTAAACTTCAAGTAGAATAATTTATACCAGTTAGGAGTTTTGAAGTTTCCATTTTATTTATTCCAATGGCTCCAGCCGTAGAATATTCGAGATTGCATGAGTAACAATTTGGTTGATCTATTCCATCCATATTCTTTGTTTTAATTATTCATTTTCACAATAAATCCATGTGTCTGTTTAGTTTCTGTTAACTTACTGTGAAATAGTAGTTTGCTTGTTAATTTAAGTCTTTCTGAATTTCATGATTGCACTTTTCATTATAAAAGAAAAAAAGACTTAAGAGAATATTCAGGGATTTTGGAAAAACTACACATTTCATCAAAAGATTGCTTGAGAGTCATTTAAATCATCTATACTCTATAACATACCTTTACTACAGGATCTTTGACCCTAAGGGAATCAAATTAATACACAGCGTTTGTTTTTACAATAACTGATTTACTTTATTTCTGAGTTCAAAGTTGTAGTATTTACAGGTAGTTATACATAATTATAATTTTGTCTAAGGCGTGTTTGATAATTTCTATATTTGAATTACTTATTACTTCTTAAAGAAAATGAAAAGTTTATTCTTAATATTTCTAATTTGAGTTGGCTTAAGATAAATTAATATTTATATTTACTAAAACACTTGTAAATATTTACAAACTTGCCTATAGTAGCACTTACTTATAACTAAGAGATTATCTCACATGAAGTTAGAATCAACAAATATATTTATATTTATCAATACTTGAAGTTGTTGACGATAATCTTTAGCACGGTTTCTTGTTTCACTTCACTTGATCACTCAGCCACTTATTAAAATTTCTCTCACTTAACTTCATTCTCCTATTCACTCTAAATGCTTCTATACAGTGTGTAAACTTTATTTCCGTAATATCTCTTTTACTTATAACACTTACTACTTGATTATCTCCCTTACTTAGTATCACTTACTACTTGATTATCTCCCTTACTTAATATAACTTACTACTTGATTATCTCCCTTACTTAATATCACTTACTACTTGATTATCTCCCTTACTTAATATCACTTACTACTTGGTTATCACCCTTATTTAATACCACTTACTACTTGATTATCTCTCTTACTTATAACACTTACTACTTGGTTATCTCCCTTATTTAATATAACTTACTACTTGATTATCTCCCTTACTTAATATAACTTACTACTTGATTATCTCCCTTACTTAATATCACTTACTACTTGATTGTCTCCCTTACTTAATATCACTTACTACTTTATTATCTCCCTTACTTAATATCACTTACTACTTGAGTATCTCCCTTACCTAATATCACTTACTACTTGATTATCTGTCTTACTTATAGCACTTACTACTTGGTTATCTCCCTTATTTAATATCACTTACTACTTGATTATCTCCCGTACTTAATATCACTTACTACTTGATTATCTCTCTTACTTAATATCACTTAATACTTGATTATCTCCCTTATTTAATATAGCTTATTACTTGATTATCTCCCTTACTTAATATCACTTACTACTTGGTTATCTCCCTTATTTAATCTATAAATAGATCCGTTATTTAATCTAACTTACTACTTGATTATCTCCCTTACTTAATATCACTTACTACTTGATTATTTCCCTTACTTAATATAACTTACTACTTGATTATCTCCCTTACTTAATATCACTTACTACTTGATTATCTCCCTTACTTAATATCACTTACTACTTGGTTATCACCCTTATTTAATACCACTTACTACTTGATTGTCTCCCTTACTTAATACCACTTACTACTTGGTTATCTTCCTTATTTAATATAACTTACTTCTTGATTATCTCTCTTACTTAATATAACTTACTACTTAATTATCTCCTTTACTTAATATCACTTACTACTTAATTATCTCCTTTACTTAATATAACTTACTACTTGATTATCTCCCTTATTTAATACCACTTACTACTTGGTTATCTCCCTTATTTAATATAACTTACTATTTGATTATCTCCCTTACTTAATATCACTTACTACTTAATTATCTTACTTTCTTAATATCACTTACTACTTAATTATCTCCCTTACCTAATATCACTTACTACTTAATTATCTCCCTTACTTGATATAACTTACTACTTGATTATCTCCCTTATTTAATACCACTTACTACTTGGTTATCTCCCTTATTTAATATAACTTACTACTTGATTATCTCCCTTACTTAATATCACTTACTACTTAATTATCTTACTTACTTAATTATCTCCCTTACCTAATATCACTTACTACTTAATTATCTCTCTTACTTAATATCACTTACTACTTAATTATCTCCCTTACTTAATACTTTTACTCTGTGATTTTACTCTTTTTTATTTTAATTTAGAACGGTGCCAAAATTAACCTGTCGCCCTCTCTAGTCCTGAATTTTACTCAACTCATCTCATGTTTCGCTTTCTCTTTGGGTTAGGTGGGAACTTCTAGAATTTTCTCCAAGATGCAGGTGTTAGCTGAATGTACTTTTTTGCATTTTTAGAGATTTTTCTCGATAAATCTGCATGGTCCCTTGATGTCCTTTTAAATCGCCTCTCCAGTGATCGAGTCGTGTCTTGCTTTACATACAATGAAACCTTTCAAAGTATATTATTATTATAAACATATTTCCTAACTTAAAGAATTTCGTTATAAATAAGGAAGTCCTGTAGAAAAATTCTACCAACTATGAACATTAATTGGTAGAGTCAGCAGAAGAAAAAATACAATTTTTTATTTAATTAAGTAATTGGGGGAAGTGAAATTGCTAAAAGAAACATTGTTTATTGGATTAGTTGTGTTCCCAATGTTCCATGCTTTGAACATCTTACTTCTTAGCCTTGATTAATATATTTTAGGAAGAGTATAGGTAAGATTTCAGATGAGAGTTAGGGAAAAAGAGGAGGATAAAACAAAGAAGCAAATGAACGATAATGCAGCTGTAGCACATTGAAGGGCTCATTCATTCAATATTTGGAGGAACAAAATGTCACTTTTTCTTGTGTTTGAAATTAGGAGAAGCATTTGATTTCGAAAAACCTGCGGACAAACGTTTTTTATGAATAAATCAACTTAAAATTAATGCTATATGTACATTCTATACCTTATACACATGGTATGTTTAACTTGTGAAAATATAATTAATTTTTAAACTTTAATCTGAATTAACATGTTTTATTAACATTCTTGTTATAATTTGTGGCCTCTGACTGTCTTGCAGATTATAGGTATCGGCTTTTTTGATATTTCCACTCCACCTTATTCTAAGGATAACCAGGTGTAATGTTTTTAATAATTTACAAAATTTGAATAGTACATGAAACTAACTGGATAGTTTAGCCACTTGTATTTTTAAATCTAAATATATTTCTTTCACCTTGCTTGCCCAGTCTTGCATAGAGACATCTTTCAACAATACACTTTTTTTTCTTTCATATGATCATTTGATCAAATGGCAAAACTGTATTAAAAGTATGCATAGAAACAATGTTGTTCAAGAAAAAAAACTTTAATCGCAATACCAACACCAACTGATTTTAAAGTTTAACAGTTTGAAAGATTGCCTAAGAAACAAGAGGAAGTACATATAAATAGATAGTATTGGAGATACTAACAAGAATTAAAAACAACTTATTATACATTTAAATGTTTACTTATATGAGATTTGCAATAACAACAGCAATTATTTATTAAATATGCTAATCTGGCACACAGCATTATTTACCTTTCATAGCTATTGTCCCTCCATGCAAGAAAGTTTAAGTGACCCTAGTCTAAATATGTTTCCACTTTTTGTTCTGTAAACAGTAGGAAGAAAATTTAATGTAAATAGTGTTTTAATGCATTATAGCCTGTAGAGTGAGGCTATTTATTTTCTATTTTTTTAAAATACATTTCATGTAAATATATGTAATGTATTACATTACATTATACATTATGTAATGTGTTCTTAAACATCTCTGTGGTTTTTAGTTCAAGTACATTATATTTCATTTAATGGATACTGAATAATACTATTATTGATCCAGATTATGATTCTCACACTATTTTATTTTTGTTTCAGGTGAGTTGTTACCTTCTAAACTTTTGAATGATCTAAATTGGTTATTGTAAGTTTGTTTACTTTAAATCTTTTATTTGAGTTATATTTAGTAGTCTAAGTATCTCCAGTCTTATACCTTTTAGTACACATGTTGCAAGATTTGAATATTTTTTCTCTTGCTTATATATTCCCCAAAGTCACTTGATTTTTTGTCCAATATGGCCTAGCATGTAATGTACTTAGTAAGTAGTGTTTATTTAGTTTGTAGTGTACTGTTATTTTATTGTATACAGTTTACTATTTTCTTCTATTGCCTGAAAGCTTAATTTTTGTAACTAAATCAAATACAATAACAAATAAATATTTTTATTTTTATTATACTTAAAAGAAAAATTATTATTCAAGTATAGAAGTATTTTATCAACTTTTTTTACTGAAGTACATTCTATAAACTAAATACTTTAAGCCTCCAAAAGTTGGGCTTATGATAAAATTGTTTTTAAAGATTAATTGAATTAAAATTAAAGTGTTAAGCATTTGCTTTAGTGATAATGCTAACCCATTGTGTGTATGTGTGTTTATCATATTATGTTTACTACATACTGCTAACAGTAATTCATAAAATAATTGTTCTACATTTTAAAAATATTTAGTTATTCATTAACAGAAAATGTCTTCAAGTTAAAATTTTACACACCTTGCTTTTTTGTTAAAACAAAGTTTAAAAATCTGAAGTTTTACAGGGCAACACTTTTAAGTGCTATATAAATTTCATGTTTAAAATTTATCTATAAATCCAGCTACAGTACCTTTAAAATAACAGCTCATATTTTTAAAAAAACATTTATTTTAATATATGAATATATTACTATCAATTTTTAATTATAATGTGATCTGAATGTTTCTTATTTCATTTAAACTTACCTCCTTTTCCTTTAAATCGTAAATGTGGTTTAAAATCGCATTTTGTTAAAAATATTTGTCATAATGCCTTCATGTTTAAATTAAAGAAGTCCATTGCACTAGTAACTTTGACTTATTGTTTCATTATTTTATAACAATTTAGTAATGGATTTAATTGTTTAAAAAAATACTACTGTACTACTTTTTAGTTCAAACTAAATAGGTTCCATGTTATTTACAATTTATAACACTGAATGATCCAATCTGTGGTTGTACTTGATTTTATATTCACGTAGAAGTACTATAAAGTGGTAGTAATGTTATTTGTCTTTTGAATATTTCATATAAGTTCTATGTTACTTAGGTTAACTAGAATGTTGTTCAAAGACACTCAAGCCGGGGATTTCTTAATTTTTTAAAAGCAGTCCGTGATATTATTAATAAATAATACATCACTTATATGGGAGCTTACTAACACTGTATATGTAAAAGAAACTTAATTTAGCACGGCTAGGAAAGACTAATGAGAAAGTACTAGTCATGAATAAAAATTAGTTTGTTTATTTTCCAATTTGACATGAGCATTAAAAAAACGTTTTTTGTACGTGATTCAGTAGTGCATTTATTATTATTTTTTCAATATTTTAAAATGTTTGCCAAATTTGTTTACCCCTAGGTGTGTAAAATTGTTTTCAAAATCGACAATTTCAGTCTTCTAAAATGGCTTTTTTGCCCTCTTTGTCCCTTTCAAATACTTCTTTGATCATTCTGTTATGTCTGTTCAGACCTTTAATAATTTAAAATTATTGTCAACAACTCTTCTATTAAAATTATCTGATATCTTTGTTTATTTATGACTTTTAAGAATTTTGCCTTTAGAACAGAATCATTACTGTAATTTGGAATCCATGTTCCTTTTAATTCTTTGAAAGGCATCCTCCTCAGTGAGGTATGATTAGAATAGTTTATAAAGTAGGTTCTCCTATGAGGTTAAAATACAGATTTTTATTTTCTCAATGTTTACTTTAAACTTTTTGAGGATAATACAATAATTGTTTTATTTTATAGTGCTCTTTTTAACACTATAGAAACACCAAGAATGGTGTTGGTTCTGTTATCAACAATCCCATGACATATTTTTTCTTATTTTAACTTTGGAATTTCATTGATTTTTTTGTAAAAATTTACCATTGATAATGTTTAGAATCTGTTTGTAAATGTTAAACTTTTTGAATAAATACTGCCTACTTATATTTTATTTCTTTGTTTGTTACTTCTGCATCTAGTTTCAGGTGCATCATAAAATAATACTGTTAAAATTGTTAAAGTTTTGTCAATTTTTTGGGAGATGAAAACAAATCATCTCTTTTTAATAGAAAAGTAAATTAAAACATTGTGACAGTAAGGAAATCCCTGCTGCTCATTGCTAAATTTAGCCAAGTGCTCTTTAGAGCTTTGTGAGTTTACTATTTTACACTTATATATATATGTCAAGACTTGATCTTTCACTATGCTGGCCTGTATTGCATTTCCAGAAAAAATTAAAATATCATATAAATGCTAGACAGTGGTAATGCCTAGTGATGTCTACACATTTCTTAAAACATTTCTAAAAAAAAAAGATAGAAGTTAGCAAAACAGTTACTTTAATTTCAAGTTTATTAAAGTCGTGGAGTGCATGTTTTCATGTTCGCTGAATGTTATGGACAGCTGAACAATATAAATTATATCTTAGAACAATACCAAAAGAACTTATCAGTTGGTATGTATTATAGGCAAATAAAGAGGAAATAAATTACTAAAACAACTTAAAAGACCAATCAGCTGAAACAAAATTAAATTTTTTAAATTATATTTTACTTTTATTATGACGTTTAGCTTCAAGTATATAATAGAAATGTTTTTCTTTCATTCTCATCTAAAATGTTTCCTTTTTTATTTCATTTAAATTGTTTTTTTTTTATTCTGGATAAAAAATTATCTAAGATAATCAATAAGCTTTATAACAAAGTCATATCAAAAATGCCCATGTTATAAATAAATACAAACAAATTACACTTTTGCTATTACTTGCGACCAGACATTTGTTAACTAAAAGTTGTTAATTGTTAACTTACACTTGGAGGAAACGTTTTTGTTTTACGACTTCTTCAGCCTCGTATTTTTGCTGCTACGAATGCTGCTGTTGTGCTTCCTCGGTACCATTTTTTTGAAAGTTAGAAGTGATGTGATCAAAAAGTATGTGTGATCTGTGCCGTGTTTGTTCATTTAAGATGTCATTTTTATGTGTGTTGCTATGTCCATATATTTCAAACTGTTCTAGTGTGTTTAATTTATGGCCTTTGTTGCATGTGTGGAGGATGCTCATGTTATTTTCCATACTTTTGCATGAGTGTTTAGTGTCCATGAGGTGATTTGCGAAGGTGGATTCAATAGTAGTGTGCAATGCCCTTTTGTGTTCTTTATATCTTTCGCCGAAAGATCTGCCTGTTTGTCCAATATAGAACTTATTGCAGTTGTTGCATTTTAGTTTGTATACTCCTGGGTTATTGTATGTGTTGGTATTGTTTTTAATGCTGTGTCTGATAGCCGTTTGGCTTTTATTTGTTGTTCTGTAAGCTACATTGTATCCTGCTTTTTTGAATTGGTGCGCTATCTTATTTGTGAGTTTGCTTATGTATGTGAGGGTGATGAATTTGTTTGTGTTCGTGTTTTTTGTTGATACTGTTTTTGTTGAGTATTTTTCTGTGTAGTTTGTATATTGAATAATTGTCATATCCATTTTTGTGAGCTAAATATTTGATTGTGTTTAGTTCCTCTGTGTAGTAAATGTTTGAATGCTGGATGTTTATGTTGTATTGGGTGGTTCGATGAATTGTGTATCAATGTGTCTGTCATGGTTGGCTTGCGGTATATGTTGAATTCATGTTTGTTTTGATTTTTTGTTATGGTGATGTCTAAGAAATTCAATGTTTTGTTGTTTTCAAATTCTCCAGTGAACTGGATATTTTTGTGTATTTTGTTTATATGTGTTTGAGTTGTTGGCATTGTCTTATGTTTCCTTGGTATAGTATTATAACGTTATCTACATATCTGTGCCAATATATTATCTTATCTGCGTGTTTGTTGCTATTTATGATTTTATTCTGTTCTATGTGTTGTGGGAATACTTCTGCGAGAATGCTTGAAATCGGTGAACCCATTGGTAGGCCTTGTTTCTGTGTGTAATATTTGTTGTTGTGAGTGAAGTAGTTCTGTTGTGTAATGGTGTTCAAAATGTGTATGATTTCTTTTGTGATATTTTCTGGAGTGTTGTTAAGTCTTAGATTGTCTCGTAATATGTTTAGTGTTTCTGTGACTGGGATATTGGTATATAGGTTTGTGATGTCAAACGATGAAAAGGTTGAGTTATGAGGGATTTCAATGTTCTTTATTTTGTTTACTAGATCTATTGTGTTCTTAATACTTGTGTGTGTGTGTCTAGTTTTATGTATTTCTAATAGTTCTATCCATATGGCGTGCTAGTTTATGTGCGGGTGATTGTTGGCTGTTGATTATTGGTCTTATTGGTGTTCCTTGTTTATGTAGTTTAGGAAGTGCTTGTAAGGTAGGTAGGTGCCGTAGGTCCTATTGCTTTAAGGTATTTTTTCTGTGTCTTAGATCTTACGTGTTTTGCTGAATTAATTATGTTTTTAATTGTATTCTTGAATATTATAGTCCATTACGTTCGGTGGAATCTTATTAATCACTTAAACAATAGTTTATGACTGTCCGAACTTTGAATTTAGTAAATTTGTTAAAACTTACTGAGACTTACTGAAACTTACTAAAACTTACTGAGGTCTCAGTAAGTTTTAATAAAATTTCTAAATTCAAAGTTCGGATAGTCATAAACTATTGTTTAAGTGATTAATTTTTAATTGTGTTGTGATATTCGTTTGTTGGGTCTGTATTTGTTTCTGGGATGTTGTTTGCCGTAATGAACTCATTAATTTTATTGTTTAAATCCTGCGTATGCATAATAACTGTAGTATTACCTTTATCTGCTTTTACGTACTTTAAATCGTGTTCTCTGGCTTTTTGTTTTAGTGATTTGGCTGTCTGTATTTCATTGGTGTGTGTTATGCTCTTTTGGGTCTTGTGTGTTCTTATTGTGTTACTAATTATATGTCTTAAGTGTTCTTGATCTTGTATTTCTGTCTGTTGTATATTGGTTTCCGTGTCAATTATAATTGCAAAAATACGAGGCTGAAGAAGTTGTAAGATAAAAGCGTTTCCTCCAAGTGTAAGTTAACAATTAACATTTAGTTAACAAATGTCTGGTCGCAAGTAATAGCAAAAGTGTAATTTGTAATTTACAACCAGCTCGTCATGAACAGCAACAAGATTTCGAAATACAAACAAACCAGTTGAGCTTAAAACTGTGACAAACATAACTTTTATTTACTAACAAAAAATATTTTAAAAGTTAAGTGTAAATATTTTACTAAAACACTTGTAAATATGCTTTAGTGAAAACTAGTAGCTCACGTGAAGATAGAATCAACAAATATAATACAAAATATTTTATCAATTTTTTTGTAATAATATTTTGCCTACTTAAAATCTACTTAAGTAGAAATGCCATCCCTGAAAATGTTAAGGTTTTTATATGTGAAACATAATACAATATGTATTCATAAATTATATGTGAAACCATTTCCTACATAACTGATAGGAATAATAATGTATTCAAAAGAAAATTCCATTACTAGTAGAAAATTATTAATATATTGAAGCAGCAATAAGTTGAATGTGTATAAATTAACTAATGGGGCTGCAAAAACTAAGAGTACTTAGAAGTACTATTTGTAGAGGTTATTTTGCAGGGGAAGTAAGAACTCTAAATATTTATATAGGACAGACTTTATTTGACTTTCTGTGAAAATTACTTGTCACAGTAATTTCTGTCTCCTAAAAGAAGCGATGTTGGCCAGAATTGAGTTGAACGCATCGCTGCCAGTCGTGGTCACTCCCAATTGTAATATATATATTATAATAATAGTTATATAATAATAATGTATATAATAATATATATATATATTCCGGTGGTACCTCAATTTTCTCTTGTTCCTCTATTTAGCATTTCCCTACGTCTGATTCATTACTTAACAAAGAAGTAATAGTAACATATTTATGATAACCTAACTTAACCACCACAGCACTAACCACTTCCCTATTATGGCCACTCTCTCCAATCAATGTAAACTAATGTTGAAGTGATTAATATTTACATGTTTAACATATTTATCATACTAAATACTGTATTTAGATTATAACAGCAAAAAATCTTATCTATATAGATAATATAGGTAAATTGTTTTAATACATTGTAATTTTTGTTTTATTATTTTGAATGATTGTGATTCTTTAAAATGTATTTTTTCAAAAATTATCTTTAATAAAATTTCTCAATTATTTTGTTCTAGGTAGGTTAGTAAATTTTCTAATTTATTTTAAGAGAAATAAATATTCTAGAGCTTTCTTTTTAATAACAAGTTTAATGTATCAAATAAAACAATTTCTTAGCAATTATAAATTCTATTAATAAATTACAATTTTCTGTTCTTTTTTAAAAGTTTTACAAATTTACTATAAGTGTCCTCTATTATAATGAGTCTTATTACTCTAAATTCTCCCTTTTTGGCAGCAACAGTTTTTATTTAATTTAGCCTAAATTTATTTGAATTTTAGTTTAGCACAAGCTCTCTTAATCTCGGGTTATCTGGTAAGTTTTAAATTTTGAATAATGAAATCTTATTTGGCACTCTAACGTACAAGAGGCAAAAAAATCTAAGCTATAAATGTTATAAATCATGTTACAAATTAATTTATTTCTATGTAAAATTGTCCCTTAATATTCTTTCTAAATTTTTTTTTATAGTTTGATTTTATAATAAATTCACTGGTTTCTTTTTCTTTTATAAATGTCTGATTGCAAAATTTCCTAAGTGTATTAATGGATCTAGCCTAGATACTTAAGTGTTGTAGATTGTAGATTCCACTTTTCGGCCTTTATCAAAATATTTAATAAAATCTTTCTAAATAAATAGTTTCAATTAATTTTCTTCAAAGTATTTTGTAGTGTTAATTGAATTCGAGACTAACACTCCCGCACTAAGTTTAAATTCGTTAAATTTTATTGGCCAATTCTGAAGTACGTCTGTCTTGTTTTAGTAGGTGTGTACTACTGAAGCGACGCCAAGCCAAGCATTTAAAAATGGCTAAACAAATCTATTTCCTTTTTTTAATTGTTGTTACTGGCTTTACGGATGCTGTATTCACTGCCTTGGTACATTTCATGTTCTTAATAACTACATTTTAATTTCTTTGCAGGTAACTCCATTTAAATATTACTTCTCCTGACTAAGTTTAAATTATCAACTGTTCTGTTCACAATGCACGCGCACCTCACTGAATATGTTAGTCATCCTGTCTTGGTCAACTTGTGCAACCCAAAATGTTTCACTTTCTTAACACTTAAAGGCTTTTACTTTTATTTACATGGTTTTAGTGTTCTTTTCAAACTGTTACATATTAAATTGTTTCTATTATATTGTTTTTTTATAGTGGTGATTGTTCTAAACTTGTGATTAAATGTTACGATTTTGCCAATTTATGTTATGTTTACATTTTTCTCTTTTTTCATAATTGGTTATTTTAAGGTTTAAATTTACTTACATATTTATATTATATTATACATAGTGCCTTTCTTACTTGCTATTCCAAAATGTTACAACATTTATAATCAATAAATAACTAATTATTGATAATTTTGCCGAAGACGTGTTTTTTTTTTTTTTTTTTTTTTTAACTTGGGAGCGGTTTGAATTGCCCGAAGCACTGCTACCTTAAGGTATATTGTACTTACCTCCCTGATCTAGTCAAATAACCCCTTCCCTCTTACCAGGTTTAGGAGTTTCCTGACTAGAGTTTTACCTTCAGCATCCACCGAAGCCGTTCCATCACCAAAGAGGTTGAAGCGCCTCTCAGCAAGTACTTCACATCTGTAAATAATGTGTGTGGCAGTCTCCAGTTCCTGCCCGCATAATCTGCACACTGGTTCATCTTTGTAGATACCCATTTTATGCAAATGTTTCCTTAGTCCACAGTGTTCCGTGAGTAGACCTGTGACTATCCTCAATTCCTGCCTAGACAGATAGATGAGATTCTTCTGCAGCCCCAAGGAAGGTTTCCTAAGGGTTAGCTTACTGTGTCTCATCCCTTCGGCCCTGATCCAGTGCTCACAGTGTCTTTCAGCCATCCACCTTCGCACTGTCATCTTGACCATAGATTTGGAAATACCTACCGCAGGCTCCGGTCCAATCAGGGGAGTCGAAGACCCCTCCCTGGCCAGCGCATCTGCGGCTTCATTTCCAAGTATTCCCCTATGCCCTGGCACCCAACCTAACTTGATTTGATTGTGAATTGCCAGAGCTTGTAGGTTAATTAGGCACTCCTTGACTATGGCCGAGGTGACCACGTGTCCGTTTAGTGCCTTAATTGCCGCCTGACTGTCGGAGAAAATAGCAATCCGGGTCCCGTGTGTTTCCCTTCTCGCTATCTCTCCCAGACAGGCATTTATAGCATATACTTCGGCCTGAAAGACAGAGGTATGCCTCCCCAAGGAAAAAAACTAGTTCTACCCTTGGGTTTTTACAATACACCCCCGCTCCAGTGCCGAAGTCCATCTTGGAGCCATCTGTGTACCAGATCTGAGCTCCCGATGTTAATGTCCCCGACCATTCCATCATAGTTTGGTGGACCTGGTCAGGTGCAAACATTCGAGTAATGTGGTCGCTGCCCATTTCCAAGACGGGTTCTTTGACCACGCACTCGATACTCATATGTCCCGAGACATCTGGGAGGTTAGCCCAGTTGCTCGAGTTGCGCAATCTCCATGCCGCCAGCCTCGCCTCTCCCCTAAGGACAAGCTCAAGGGGAGGGAGGTTAAGCATTACTTCCATTGCTGCACCTGGTGTAGTTGACATCGCTCCCAGTGTGCACAGACAGGCCAATCTCTGGATAGAGCTCAGTTTAGCTCTTGTCTGTGCCTGGTTGGCCTTTGTCCACCACACCAGAGCTCCATAGGTAATCATAGGTCTTATCACCCTCAGATACATCCAGTGCATCATTGTCCCCATTTCTTACCCACCATTCTTCTCACAGTCATCAGTGCCCTTTTGGCCCTGTTAACTGTCCTCTCAAGATGTGGGTTCCAGGTGAGTTTCCTGTCCAGAGTAACTCCCAGGTACTTCACCTCCCCCACAAACTCAAGGTATTCACCAAACAAGCGGGGCATCCTGGTCGTCAGATCTTTTCGCTGTCTGGAGAAGTTAATGAGAGCAGTCTTTTTTGGATTTACCCTAAGGTTCTCCTTTTTACACCACTCTTCAATCAGTCGTAGAGGATTTCTGATTACCTCAAGGACTGTATCAGGGAATCTGCCCAGGATCAGAACAACTATGTCGTCCGCATATCCTAGACAGAAGTACCCTTGTTCATCCAGGAGTTCAATAAGGTTGTCAACCACTAGGCACCACAACAGAGGAGAGAGAACTCCCCCCTGTGCACAGCCCAGACTTGTCTCCGCCCTTCTGACCTCCCCTGCCACCTCTACAGAAATGCTTCTGTTTGTTAACATGGAACTTATCCAACCACAAGTGGTTGCATCCACTCCATGACGTCTTGCACCACTTACCATCGTCTCCACTGAGGGGTTATTGAAAGCCCCTTCAATGTCGAGGAAGGCACCTATGGCACAACCTTTCTTGGCGATCATTTGCTCAATCCTACCAACCACTTGATGGAGAGCTCCCTAGCAGGATTTCCCCGGTTGATAAGCATACTGGTTCCAATGTAGAGGTTTTATGGCCAAAGCACCCCCCCCCCTAATATGCCTATCAACCAGTTTTTCAATTCCCTTAAGAACAAAGGAAATGAGTGTAATAGGTCTGTATCCTTTTCCTTCCGATTGGTTACCGGTGGGCTTAGGTATAAAGACCACCTTACTAGATTTCCAGGCTGCCGGTACATGCCCTAGAGCAATGCTTAGCCTGTATAATTTAGTAAGTACCAGCACCAGCAAATCCATTCCCTGCTGCAGCAGCACAGGATAGATCCCATCTGGACCTGGAGATTTGTAGGGTTTAAATGTGCCAATAGCCCATCTTACCCTTTGTGGAGTTACTATCCTCCTTGCCACTTCCCAGTCCTCCCTCTTACCACGTCTTGTGGAGAGTTTGGCAACTGGTTCAGTGTCTGCTCCCCCAAGTTTCCTCAGAGTACTGGAAGGGAAATGTGTTCTGATTAATTCTTCCACAGTTTCCCCTGCAGTTTTTGTTATATTTCCCAGTGGGGTTCTTAGCATCCCCACCGGGTTAACTGGGTCCTTAGACACTTTATGCAGTCGTGCCCCTTCCCGAGTTTTGTCAATCTCTTGACAAAACTCCTTCCAGGACTTCCTGCGTGCTTCTCTAATTGCCCTGTTGTATTCGGTTAGTGTTTTCCTATACTGGTCCCACTCCCCGTTCTTTTTTGCTCTATTAAAGAGTCTCCTGGTGGTCTTCCGAAGTTTGGCTAGCTTCTTGTTCCACCATGACGGATCCCCTACTTTTCTCCCCTCACTGAGAGGGCAGTTATCAGTAAAGGATTCTACTATAGCCTCGCCAACCAATGCGGCAGAGTCTTCTAGCTCTCTCCTCCCACCATACTCTAATCCAGCCTCCTCAATCCGAACTCCCAGGTCCCTCCTGTAGGAGTCCCAGTCTGTTCTTCTTGGATCCCTGGTTGGCCGAAGCATGGCTGGATTTAGAGAGATATTATACCTAATATGTCTGTGGTCAGAAGAGGATGGTTCATCCGACACATGCCAGTTTAGTACATACCTAGCCGTCTGGTTCGATGCCATCGTAATGTCCAGGACCTCCTGTCTGGCCCTAGTGACAAACGTCGGCTCTTCCCCCTGATTTAAGACTAGTAAATTCTTAGAGCTAAGATAAGCCAAAAGTTCCTCACCTCTAGTATTGGTACCTGTACTTCCCCACGAAGTGTGATGGGAGTTAGCATCCATCCCCACCAGCAGCTCCTCATCCACAGCCCCGCAGTGCTCGACCAGCCTCCTCAGGTCTTGTGTTGGTAGAGCCCCCGCGTAGTCAAAGGGGAGATATGCCGTGGCAAGGTTCAGCCTCTTCATCCTCCCCTCCGCCCGCAGCTCCACCGTCACTGCTATTAAGTCCCTGCAGCAGAAGTCTGTTAGTACAAAAGCACTCAACCCCCTCCTAACCAGGATACACGTCCTGGGAACACCGGAGTCCTTATCGTACAACAACTTACCTCCAGATGTCGCCAGCCCGCATATTCGTCCTCCAGAAATCCATGGCTCCTGGATGAGAACCAAGTCCACCTCTCCCCTGTCCAGCATCCTACACACGACAGCACTCGCCGCCCTGCTATGCTGTAGGTTCACTTGGAGGATCTTGATCATTGTTCTGCTTAACTTGCAGTCGCCTGGGTCTGCAGAGCAGCTCCAGGACTAGACAGCGTGCTCAACTCTACAGCCACTTCACCAGTTTCTGCAGTCGGCAGCTTGACAGCCGCCCCCGCACCCCCAGTGATGGTTGCCGTTGACACATCTGCTACAGACTCACGGTTTGCCGTCTCATTGGCTCCCGCTGTCTGTGCAGTCTCGAAATCAATTCTTTTACTTACTTGGTCCATTAACGTCCCACGAGTATGGGGGAAATAACGGTCGACCAGAGCAGAGCCCCCACTGCCCTGGCAAGACAACATACAATGAAGTTTTGTCTGGTTCCTCAAGGGGATCATGTGCAACTGCATTTTATACCCTGCAGCCATTCATCCTTCGGCACGATGCCTTCCACCTTGGATTGGGTATTCAGTCACTGACCTTGAAGCACACCCCAAGTTCAGGACATTATTAACTGTTGCTCATAGAGCGAACAGCCTGCTTTACTCTCTTTTTTACAACTGTGTCGTTAGGGTAGTTTCCCGCCCATACTTCACTGTCGCATTGCCCTTGGTTCACCTGGGAGGTGAGAGTAGCATTGTGAGGACTTAATTTCCTAACTACCCCAGTCTCCCTGGTCAGAGCAGTTATTTCTACCACACCCAACCGGTTGACTGACGAGGAGGGATAATTCCTCACCTTTGAACCCGAAGACGTGTTAAAATTGATACAAATTTGGCTGCTAAAAAAATTACTGTACAAAATTTTCATGTTTTTTGCATTAACTTTTGTAGCTATGTGCCTTTTTAGACCTTCAGCTTTGTTGGTCTAAAATTAGACCCCTTGTGTTAGGTTGAAAACTATAAGTGTGTGTGTGTGTTATAGTAGCTATTATACTTTGTAAAAAATGTTATAGTCATTTTGGATTGAATTGGGATGTCCTACCCACTCTGCTTACGAATATGCAAATAAAAAGGAAAAATTGAAACTTGGATATTCTTACTTTCAGGGCAATATAAAATATATTTAATTGTATATATATACAATTGTATATATATTTAGTTGTAAATATATATTTATATATATCCAATAAATAAATTCGTATTATTTTGCCTGATGGAAGGATAAGAGGGACTGTAGGACTAGAGAAGTAGAATTTATCCTCTACAAAGGTTATAGTGAGATATCTGATTGTTAAAGATTATATTTTAATAAAGGCAATTTTCAAGAAGTGTAAGAACTTAGTAAATCAAACGTAATTTATTTTTACAATAATTGGAATTATTATTGTGAAGTCCGCTCTGATTGTATTATTTTATTACCTTAGAATTGTAAAAAATGTAAATGAGTAAGTTAACACATTTTGCTGTTATAAAAAAATTATCAGTTTTATTACAGATTACAACAAATTATTTGATATAGTATTAATTTTTACCAAATGACATAAATAATATTGTAATTTGTTTAATCTTTTCAAATACTCATACTATTAAATTCTTAAGTAGGAAGTAAAAAGAGTTTACTATAATTAAATAATACTTAACTAAGTGAATATGTAAAGACTTACTTTCTTTTACGAAGCAAAGCCTCAACATAAAGATTTAGCTTCGTAAAAGGAACGATTGTTTCAAAACCCGTCAGCATATAAGCCCTCAAGTATTCACTTAGTTAAGTATTATTTAATTATAATTTAATCAGTGAAACCAAGATGATTACCACAAGCAACTTTAAAAGATTTTAGTTAGAAATCAATATTAAGAAGGAAACCAAAGTATTTTAACTGACCATTCTTCCTTAAAATATTATTTTATTCAACAGCTGATTCCAATTAGATAATGTTAAAGCCAGTTTCAAGGGCAATTTTGCATATTTCATATAATTTATTTAATTAGTTATTAATTACTATTGATAAATTTGTGAGTGATAATAAATTGTTATGTCACTACAAAATTTGTGATTTAAAGATAAAGATTGCAACAACAATTCTAAAGTTGCTTAGGTCACTTATTTAGGAATAACAGGTTAAATGATGGATGTAGTTTGATAAAAATGTAGAATATTCGTTTTAAGGTTAAAAAATTTATAAAAGATTTTTATCTTTTATTACATTTGTTATTATGTTAGTTAAAATGTATGAAATTTATCTAATATGTCGAATGTGAAACATGATTTTGTAATAAGACAACTAACTGGAGTTTTAAAGTAAATCTATAAAACTCACTTCTTCTACTTGCTTTTGAAAGTTGATGGAACATTAATTTACTTATTAACAGGTTAGATTAAAAGTTTTAATTTTTTAAATAAAATTATAGATATTTTGTTTTTATTTGAGCATATTATATTAAGTTTTTACTTCATGCATGAATAGTACATTACAATCATAGTGTTTTATAATTAAAGCAATATTTTATTGTATTGAGTGAAGCCACTGGACTGTGATAGCCTAGTACATGTCTTGTTCATGCAAGTCATAGGCCATTATTATCAAGCATCAGCATAAAAATTTTGCTGAACATTATGGACAACAAAATCTTATCTGGTCTAATATTATCTTTAGAAAATAAATAATTAAACCCGTAATAAACCTTTCTTCCCAAAGACAGTTATTTTGTATAATCGTGTTTGGATTAGATCCAATAAAATAAACAGGTCAGTTCCTGCCTAAATGAGCAGGTGTAGTTCACCATTGACGCAATAGATGCCTCTGTATACCGGTTTTGAGGTTATTAGAGCGTATTTCCAGACGTTAATTTTTTTTATTTGTATCTAATGTCGGTAAAGTGTAAGACTCGCTGTCTAAACGTTTGCCAACAAAATATTCAGCGCAAGACGCGTGAAATTCTCAGAAGTTCATTGGACGATGCTGTTGGGTTTGGCTTCCTGCTAAATTATATTTCAGGCGCTGTAACAATGTGCCCTAAATTCACGTTCTATTGTCATGCCAAAAAATTAACGACTGTTGGCGTAGGCTTTAATTTTGAGGAATTATTTAGTTACGAAGAAGCGTTCAAATAGGTCTTAGTGTTGCTGATGGTTTCTCGAAATAAGAGTAGTTGTCATAACTCTTAAATGATTTTTGTTACTTTCATATTTTACTACTTCAGTCTTCATCCGTAAAAAGTTTTTGTTTCCAAATGTTTGTCGTGCACCTGGACATTACGACATTAATTAAATATTCTAGACGATAAATTTGCGTGTACTCCTGACCACGACCGCTTAGACCTGCTGCTACTGATGAGCTTTTCAAGTTCAATCTTTAAATCGATTCAAGTTGTTGAGATACGTAATTAAATTTAACTTCAACATTTAAAGAATGTTAAAACAATCTACTTTAATTTTACTCATATGTAGCACAGTTATGAACACTATTGCATTAGATGTATTACAAATAGTTTCTATTTATTTGTTCAGATAAATTACATTTTTTTTAAATTAAATAATTACTTTCTATTAATTACTCTAATAGTGCCGTCCTCTAAAAATAAACTTTCTCTCTACTCTTGAATCGTAGTAGGAGTTTTATATTTTCGTGTTAAAAGAACGAAAAAAGTGGTACCTTAATATTTTGTTTAAAACTTGTTATGGTGAAACATAAAACATTCACATAAGAGTGAATCTATTTGACTTGACGTCATCACTTAGGAATTCTCACGAAAATGTACAACCAGGAGATCAATGAATTGTCTCGAAGATTTCCGAATGCAAAACTTCGGTGGTTTAAACCAGTGATGGGCAAAGTACGGCCCGTGCGCTCTTAGGGCTAGACAATCCTGCCAGTGACGTGGTTTTGACTAACCCCCACAATTACACATGGGACAGAATGTATTTTCTGCTTAGCTATAATATAATAGCGGTGACCTTCTCACTGCGTTCTAAGTTATTATAGTATGTATTAACTAAGATATGCCATAGTAGATGTCTGGGAGCATGGCGATGTGGAGTATAATGCGTGTCGGCCAAGTTTGGAACGTATATGGCGCTACCGGGCGCTGTCTTCAAGGTCAGTAGTTCAGACAGTTATAAGGTTATGTGGTCACCTCTGCGGTGTGTGTCTGGCGTATATTTCTATAGGTTTGTTTTGTTGATAGTGATTGTTTACATTTGTTATCGTTACAATGGCAATTCTGAACGTCGTGTTTTTAAAGGTGAGGGGACTTGGAAATACTTTTACAAGCCTATTAGGGATTAACCTGTGTCTCATTTGCAATAAAGCTGTAGACAATTTCTTGACTCACTGCCGTCTGATGTACTTCACTACACTAAAGTAAGATGGCTCAGTGGGACGGGTTTTTTAACGAGTTAGGCTCAATCATAGACAATTTCTTGACTCACTGCCGTCTGATGTACTTCACTACACTAAAGTAAGATGGCTCAGTGGGACGGGTTTTTTAACGAGTTAGGCTCAATCATAGACAATTTTTTGACTCACTGCCGTCTGATGTACTTCACTACACTAAAGTAAGATGGCTCAGTGCGGGACGGGTTTTTTAACGACTTAGGTTCAATCATAGACAATTTCTTGACTCACTGCCGTCTGATGTACTTTCCCTACACTAAAGTGAGATGGCTCAGTGCGGGACGGGTTTTTTAACGAGTTAGGTTCAATCATAGACAATTTCTTGACTCACTGCCGTCTGATGTACTTCACTACACTAAAGTGAGATGGCTCAGTGCGGGACGGGTTTTTTAACGAGTTAGGTTCAATCATAGACAATTTCTTGACTCACTGCCGTCTGATGTACTTCACTACACTAAAGTAAGATGGCTCAGTGCGGGACGGGTTTTTTAACGAGTTAGGCTCAATCATAGACAATTTCTTGACTCACTGCCGTCTGATGTACTTCACTACACTAAAGTAAGATGGCTCAGTGCGGGACGAGGTTTTTTAACGAGTTAGGTTCAATCATAGACAATTTCTTGACTCACTGCCGTCTGATGTACTTCACTACACTAAAGTAAGATGGCTCAGTGCGGGACGAGGTTTTTTAACGAGTTAGGTTCAATCATAGACAATTTCTTGACTCACTGCCGTCTGATGTACTTCACTACACTAAAGTGAGATGGCTCAGTGCGGGACGGGTTTTTTAACGAGTTAGGCTCAATCATAGACAATTTCTTGACTCACTGCCGTCTGATGTACTTCACTACACTAAAGTAAGATGGCTCAGTGCGGGACGGGTTTTTTAACGAGTTAGGTTCAATCATAGACAATTTCTTGACTCACTGCCGTCTGATGTACTTCACTACACTAAAGTAAGATGGCTCAGTGCGGGACGAGGTTTTTTAACGAGTTAGGCTCAATCATAGACAATTTCTTGACTCACTGCCGTCTGATGTACTTCACTACACTAAAGTAAGATGGCTCAGTGCGGGACGAGGTTTTTTAACGAGTTAGGTTCAATCATAGACAATTTCTTGACTCACTGCCGTCTGATGTACTTCACTACACTAAAGTGAGATGGCTCAGTGCGGGACGGGTTTTTTAACGAGTTAGGCTCAATCATAGACAATTTCTTGACTCACTGCCGTCTGATGTACTTCACTACACTAAAGTAAGATGGCTCAGTGCGGGACGGGTTTTTTAACGAGTTAGGTTCAATCATAGACAATTTCTTGACTCACTGCCGTCTGATGTACTTCACTACACTAAAGTGAGATGGCTCAGTGCGGGACGGGTTTTTTAACGAGTTAGGCTCAATCATAGACAATTTCTTGACTCACTGCCGTCTGATGTACTTCACTACACTAAAGTAAGATGGCTCAGTGCGGGACGGGTTTTTTAACGAGTTAGGTTCAATCATAGACAATTTCTTGACTCACTGCCGTCTGATGTACTTCACTACACTAAAGTGAGATGGCTCAGTGCGGGACGGGTTTTTTAACGAGTTAGGCTCAATCATAGACAATTTCTTGACTCACTGCCGTCTGATGTACTTCACTACACTAAAGTAAGATGGCTCAGTGCGGGACGGGTTTTTTAACGAGTTAGGCTCAATCGTAGACAATTTCTTGACTCACTGCCGTTTGATGTACTTTCTCTACACTAAAGTAAGATGGCTCAGTGCGGGACGGGTTTTTTAACGAGTTAGGCTCAATCATAGACAATTTCTTGACTCACTGCCGTCTGATGTACTTCACTACACTAAAGTGAGATGGCTCAGTGCGGGACGGGTTTTTTAACGAGTTAGGCTCAATCATAGACAATTTCTTGACTCACTGCCGTCTGATGTACTTCACTACACTAAAGTGAGATGGCTCAGTGCGGGACGGGTTTTTTAACGAGTTAGGCTCAATCGTAGACAATTTCTTGACTCACTGCCGTTTGATGTACTTTCCCTACACTAAAGTAAGATGGCTCAGTGCGGGACGGGTTTTTTAACGAGTTAGGCTCAATCATAGACAATTTCTTGACTCACTGCCGTCTGATGTACTTCACTACACTAAAGTGAGATGGCTCAGTGCGGGACGGGTTTTTTAACGAGTTAGGCTCAATCATAGACAATTTCTTGACTCACTGCCGTCTGATGTACTTCACTACACTAAAGTAAGATGGCTCAGTGCGGGACGGGTTTTTTAACGAGTTAGGCTCAATCATAGACAATTTCTTGACTCACTGCCGTCTGATGTACTTCACTACACTAAAGTGAGATGGCTCAGTGCGGGACGGGTTTTTTAACGAGTTAGGCTCAATCGTAGACAATTTCTTGACTCACTGCCGTTTGATGTACTTTCCCTACACTAAAGTAAGATGGCTCAGTGCGGGACGGGTTTTTTAACGAGTTAGGCTCAATCATAGACAATTTCTTGACTCACTGCCGTCTGATGTACTTCACTACACTAAAGTGAGATGGCTCAGTGCGGGACGGGTTTTTTAACGAGTTAGGCTCAATCATAGACAATTTCTTGACTCACTGCCGTCTGATGTACTTCACTACACTAAAGTGAGATGGCTCAGTGCGGGACGGGTTTTTTAACGAGTTAGGCTCAATCGTAGACAATTTCTTGACTCACTGCCGTTTGATGTACTTTCCCTACACTAAAGTAAGATGGCTCAGTGCGGGACGGGTTTTTTAACGAGTTAGGCTCAATCATAGACAATTTCTTGACTCACTGCCGTCTGATGTACTTCACTACACTAAAGTGAGATGGCTCAGTGCGGGACGGGTTTTTTAACGAGTTAGGCTCAATCGTAGACAATTTCTTGACTCACTGCCGTCTGATGTACTTCACTACACTAAAGTGAGATGGCTCAATGCGGGACGGGTTTTTTAACGAGTTAGGCTCAATCATAGACAATTTCTTGACTCACTGCCGTCTGATGTACTTCACTACACTAAAGTAAGATGGCTCAGTGCGGGACGGGTTTTTTAACGAGTTAGGCTCAATCATAGACAATTTCTTGACTCACTGCCGTCTGATGTACTTCACTACACTAAAGTGAGATGGCTCAGTGCGGGACGGGTTTTTTAACGAGTTAGGCTCAATCATAGACAATTTCTTGACTCACTGCCGTCTGATGTACTTCACTACACTAAAGTAAGATGGCTCAGTGCGGGACGGGTTTTTTAACGAGTTAGGCTCAATCATAGACAATTTCTTGACTCACTGCCGTTTGATGTACTTCACTACACTAAAGTAAGATGGCTCAGTGCGGGACGGGTTTTTTAACGAGTTAGGCTCATTCATAGACAATTTCTTGACTCACTGCCGTCTGATGTACTTTCCCTACACTAAAGTGAGATGGCTCAGTGCGGGACGGGGTTTCTAACGAGTTAGGCTCAATCATAGACAATTTCTTGACTCACTGCCGTCTGATGTACTTCACTACACTAAAGTAAGATGGCTCAGTGCGGGACGGGTTTTTTAACGAGTTAGGCTCAATCATAGACAATTTCTTGACTCACTGCCGTCTGATGTACTTCACTACACTAAAGTAAGATGGCTCAGTGCGGGACGGGTTTTTTAACGAGTTAGGCTCAATCATAGACAATTTCTTGACCCACTGCCGTCTGATGTACTTTCCCTACACTAAAGTGAGATGGCTCAGTGCGGGACGGGTTTTTTAACGAGTTAGGCTCAATCATAGACAATTTCTTGACTCACTGCCGTCTGATGTACTTCACTACACTAAAGTAAGATGGCTCAGTGCGGGACGGGTTTTTTAACGAGTTAGGCTCAATCATAGACAATTTCTTGACTCACTGCCGTCTGATGTACTTCACTACACTAAAGTGAGATGGCTCAGTGCGGGACGGGTTTTTTAACGAGTTAGGCTCAATCATAGACAATTTCTTGACTCACTGCCGTCTGATGTACTTCACTACACTAAAGTAAGATGGCTCAGTGCGGGACGGGTTTTTTAACGAGTTAGGCTCAATCATAGACAATTTCTTGACTCCCTTCCGTCTGATGTACTTCACTACACTAAAGTAAGATGGCTCAGTGCGGGACGGGTTTTTTAACGAGTTAGGTTCAATCATAGACAATTTCTTGACTCACTGCCGTCTGATGTACTTCACTACACTAAAGTAAGATGGCTCAGTGCGGGACGGGTTTTTTAACGAGTTAGGTTCAATCATAGACAATTTCTTGACTCACTGCCGTCTGATGTACTTCACTACACTAAAGTAAGATGGCTCAGTGCGGGACGGGTTTTTTAACGAGTTAGGCTCAATCATAGACAATTTCTTGACTTACTGCCGTCTGATGTACTTCACTACACTAAAGTAAGATGGCTCAGTGCGGGACGGGTTTTTTAACGAGTTAGGCTCAATCATAGACAATTTCTTGACTCACTGCCGTCTGATGTACTTCACTACACTAAAGTAAGATGGCTCAGTGCGGGACGGGTTTTTTAACGAGTTAGGCTCAATCATAGACAATTTCTTGACTCCCTTCCGTCTGATGTACTTCACTACACTAAAGTAAGATGGCTCAGTGCGGGACGGGTTTTTTAACGAGTTAGGCTCAATCATAGACAATTTCTTGACTCACTGCCGTCTGATGTACTTCACTACACTAAAGTAAGATGGCTCAGTGCGGGACGGGTTTTTTAACGAGTTAGGTTCAATCATAGACAATTTCTTGACTCACTGCCGTCTGATGTACTTCACTACACTAAAGTAAGATGGCTCAGTGCGGGACGGGTTTTTTAACGAGTTAGGCTCAATCATAGACAATTTCTTGACTCACTGCCGTTTGATGTACTTCACTACACTAAAGTAAGATGGCTCAGTGCGGGACGGGTTTTTTTAACGAGTTAGGCTCAATCATAGACAATTTCTTGACTCACTGCCGTTTGATGTACTTCACTACACTAAAGTAAGATGGCTCAGTGCGGGACGGGTTTTTTAACGAGTTAGGCTCAATCATAGACAATTTCTTGACTCACTGCCGTTTGATGTACTTCACTACACTAAAGTAAGATGGCTCAGTGCGGGACGGGTTTTTTAACGAGTTAGGTTCAATCATAGACAATTTCTTGACTCACTGCCGTCTGATGTACTTCACTACACTAAAGTAAGATGGCTCAGTGCGGGACGGGTTTTTTAACGAGTTAGGCTCAATCATAGACAATTTCTTGACTCACTGCCGTTTGATGTACTTCACTACACTGAAGTAAGATGGCTCAGTGCGGGACGGGTTTTTTAACGAGTTAGGCTCAATCATAGACAATTTCTTGACTCACTGCCGTTTGATGTACTTCACTACACTAAAGTAAGATGGCTCAGTGCGGGACGGGTTTTTTAACGAGTTAGGCTCAATCATAGACAATTTCTTGACTCACTGCCGTTTGATGTACTTCACTACACTAAAGTAAGATGGCTCAGTGCGGGACGGGTTTTTTAACGAGTTAGGCTCAATCATAGACAATTTCTTGACTCACTGCCGTTTGATGTACTTCACTACACTAAAGTAAGATGGCTCAGTGCGGGACGGGTTTTTTAACGAGTTAGGCTCAATCATAGACAATTTCTTGACTCACTGCCGTTTGATGTACTTCACTACACTAAAGTAAGATGGCTCAGTGCGGGACGGGTTTTTTAACGAGTTAGGTTCAATCATAGACAATTTCTTGACTCACTGCCGTCTGATGTACTTCACTACACTAAAGTGAGATGGCTCAGTGCGGGACGGGTTTTTTAACGAGTTAGGCTCAATCATAGACAATTTCTTGACTCACTGCCGTCTGATGTACTTCACTACACTAAAGTAAGATGGCTCAGTGCGGGACGGGTTTTTTAACGAGTTAGGTTCAATCATAGACAATTTCTTGACTCACTGCCGTCTGATGTACTTCACTACACTAAAGTGAGATGGCTCAGTGCGGGACGGGTTTTTTAACGAGTTAGGCTCAATCATAGACAATTTCTTGACTCACTGCCGTCTGATGTACTTCACTACACTAAAGTAAGATGGCTCAGTGCGGGACGGGTTTTTTAACGAGTTAGGCTCAATCGTAGACAATTTCTTGACTCACTGCCGTTTGATGTACTTTCCCTACACTAAAGTAAGATGGCTCAGTGCGGGACGGGTTTTTTAACGAGTTAGGCTCAATCATAGACAATTTCTTGACTCACTGCCGTCTGATGTACTTCACTACACTAAAGTGAGATGGCTCAGTGCGGGACGGGTTTTTTAACGAGTTAGGCTCAATCATAGACAATTTCTTGACTCACTGCCGTCTGATGTACTTCACTACACTAAAGTGAGATGGTAACGAGTTAGGCTCAATCATAGACAATTTCTTGACTCACTGCCGTCTGATGTACTTCACTACACTAAAGTGAGATGGCTCAGTGCGGGACGGGTTTTTTAACGAGTTAGGCTCAATCGTAGACAATTTCTTGACTCACTGCCGTCTGATGTACTTCACTACACTAAAGTGAGATGGCTCAATGCGGGACGGGTTTTTTAACGAGTTAGGCTCAATCATAGACAATTTCTTGACTCACTGCCGTCTGATGTACTTCACTACACTAAAGTAAGATGGCTCAGTGCGGGACGGGTTTTTTAACGAGTTAGGCTCAATCATAGACAATTTCTTGACTCACTGCCGTCTGATGTACTTCACTACACTAAAGTGAGATGGCTCAGTGCGGGACGGGTTTTTTAACGAGTTAGGCTCAATCATAGACAATTTCTTGACTCACTGCCGTCTGATGTACTTCACTACACTAAAGTAAGATGGCTCAGTGCGGGACGGGTTTTTTAACGAGTTAGGCTCAATCATAGACAATTTCTTGACTCACTGCCGTCTGATGTACTTCACTACACTAAAGTAAGATGGCTCAGTGCGGGACGGGTTTTTTAACGAGTTAGGCTCAATCATAGACAATTTCTTGACTCACTGCCGTCTGATGTACTTCACTACACTAAAGTAAGATGGCTCAGTGCGGGACGGGTTTTTTAACGAGTTAGGCTCAATCATAGACAATTTCTTGACCCACTGCCGTCTGATGTACTTTCCCTACACTAAAGTGAGATGGCTCAGTGCGGGACGGGTTTTTTAACGAGTTAGGCTCAATCATAGACAATTTCTTGACTCACTGCCGTCTGATGTACTTCACTACACTAAAGTAAGATGGCTCAGTGCGGGACGGGTTTTTTAACGAGTTAGGCTCAATCATAGACAATTTCTTGACTCACTGCCGTCTGATGTACTTCACTACACTAAAGTGAGATGGCTCAGTGCGGGACGGGTTTTTTAACGAGTTAGGCTCAATCATAGACAATTTCTTGACTCACTGCCGTCTGATGTACTTCACTACACTAAAGTAAGATGGCTCAGTGCGGGACGGGTTTTTTAACGAGTTAGGCTCAATCATAGACAATTTCTTGACTCCCTTCCGTCTGATGTACTTCACTACACTAAAGTAAGATGGCTCAGTGCGGGACGGGTTTTTTAACGAGTTAGGTTCAATCATAGACAATTTCTTGACTCTCTGCCGTCTGATGTACTTCACTACACTAAAGTAAGATGGCTCAGTGCGGGACGGGTTTTTTAACGAGTTAGGTTCAATCATAGACAATTTCTTGACTCACTGCCGTCTGATGTACTTCACTACACTAAAGTAAGATGGCTCAGTGCGGGACGGGTTTTTTAACGAGTTAGGCTCAATCATAGACAATTTCTTGACTCACTGCCGTCTGATGTACTTCACTACACTAAAGTAAGATGGCTCAGTGCGGGACGGGTTTTTTAACGAGTTAGGCTCAATCATAGACAATTTCTTGACTCACTGCCGTCTGATGTACTTCACTACACTAAAGTAAGATGGCTCAGTGCGGGACGGGTTTTTTAACGAGTTAGGCTCAATCATAGACAATTTCTTGACTCCCTTCCGTCTGATGTACTTCACTACACTAAAGTAAGATGGCTCAGTGCGGGACGGGTTTTTTAACGAGTTAGGCTCAATCATAGACAATTTCTTGACTCACTGCCGTCTGATGTACTTCACTACACTAAAGTAAGATGGCTCAGTGCGGGACGGGTTTTTTAACGAGTTAGGTTCAATCATAGACAATTTCTTGACTCACTGCCGTCTGATGTACTTCACTACACTAAAGTAAGATGGCTCAGTGCGGGACGGGTTTTTTAACGAGTTAGGCTCAATCATAGACAATTTCTTGACTCACTGCCGTTTGATGTACTTCACTACACTAAAGTAAGATGGCTCAGTGCGGGACGGGTTTTTTAACGAGTTAGGCTCAATCATAGACAATTTCTTGACTCACTGCCGTTTGATGTACTTCACTACACTAAAGTAAGATGGCTCAGTGCGGGACGGGTTTTTTAACGAGTTAGGCTCAATCATAGACAATTTCTTGACTCACTGCCGTTTGATGTACTTCACTACACTAAAGTAAGATGGCTCAGTGCGGGACGGGTTTTTTAACGAGTTAGGTTCAATCATAGACAATTTCTTGACTCACTGCCGTCTGATGTACTTCACTACACTAAAGTAAGATGGCTCAGTGCGGGACGGGTTTTTTAACGAGTTAGGCTCAATCATAGACAATTTCTTGACTCACTGCCGTCTGATGTACTTCACTACACTAAAGTAAGATGGCTCAGTGCGGGACGGGTTTTTTAACGAGTTAGGCTCAATCATAGACAATTTCTTGACTCACTGCCGTCTGATGTACTTCACTACACTAAAGTGAGATGGCTCAGTGCGGGACGGGTTTTTTAACGAGTTAGGCTCAATCATAGACAATTTCTTGACTCACTGCCGTCTGATGTACTTCACTACACTAAAGTAAGATGGCTCAGTGCGGGACGGGTTTTTTAACGAGTTAGGTTCAATCATAGACAATTTCTTGACTCACTGCCGTCTGATGTACTTCACTACACTAAAGTAAGATGGCTCAGTGGGACGGGTTTTTTAACGTGTTAGGCTCAATCATAGATAATTTCTTGACTCACTGCCGTCTGATGTACTTCACTACACTAAAGTAAGATGGCTCAGTGCGGGACGGGTTTTTTAACGAGTTAGGCTCAATCGTAGACAATTTCTTGACTCACTGCCGTCTGATGTACTTCACTACACTAAAGTAAGATGGCTCAGTGCGGGACGGGTTTTTTAACGAGTTAGGCTCAATCATAGATAATTTCTTGACTCACTGCCGTCTGATGTACTTCACTACACTAAAGTAAGATGGCTCAGTGCGGGACGGGTTTTTTAACGTGTCTCAATCATAGATAATTTCTTGACTCACTGCCGTCTGATGTACTTCACTACGCTAAAGTAAGATGGCTCAGTGCGGGACGGGTTTTTTAACGTGTCTCAATCATAGATAATTTCTTGACTCACTGCCGTCTGATGTACTTCACTACACTAAAGTAAGATGGCTCAGTGCGGGACGGGTTTTTTAACGAGTTAGGCTCAATCATAGATAATTTCTTGACTCACTGCCGTCTGATGTACTTCACTACACTAAAGTAAGATGGCTCAGTGCGGGACGGGTTTTTAACGTGTTAGGCTCAATCATAGACAATTTCTTGACTCACTGCCGTCTGATGTACTTCACTACACTAAAGTAAGATGGCTCAGTGCGGGACGGGTTTTTTAACGTGTCTCAATCATAGATAATTTCTTGACTCACTGCCGTCTGATGTACTTCACTACACTAAAGTAAGATGGCTCAGTGCGGGACGGGTTTTTTAACGTGTCTCAATCATAGATAATTTCTTGACTCACTGCCGTCGGATGTACTTCACTACACTAAAGTAAGATGGCTCAGAGCGGGTCGGGTTTTTTAACGAGTTAGGCTCAATCATAGATAATTTCTTGACTCACTGCCGTCTGATGTACTTCACTACACTAAAGTAAGATGGCTCAGTGCGGGACGGGTTTTTTAACGAGTTAGGCTCAATCGTAGACAATTTCTTGACTCACTGCCGTCTGATGTACTTCACTACACTAAAGTAAGATGGCTCAGTGCGGGACGGGGTTTCTAACGAGTTAGGCTCAATCATAGACAATTTCTTGACTCACTGCCGTCTGATGTACTTTCCCTACACTAAAGTAAGATGGCTCAGTGCGGGACGGGTTTTTTAACGTGTCTCAATCATAGATAATTTCTTGACTCACTGCCGTCTGATGTACTTCACTACACTAAAGTAAGATGGCTCAGTGCGGGACGGGTTTTTTAACGTGTCTCAATCATAGATAATTTCTTGACTCACTGCCGTCTGATGTACTTCACTACACTAAAGTAAGATGGCTCAGTGCGGGACGGGTTTTTTAACGTGTCTCAATCATAGATAATTTCTTGACTCACTGCCGTCTGATGTACTTCACTACACTAAAGTAAGATGGCTCAGTGCGGGACGGGTTTTTTAACGTGTCTCAATCATAGATAATTTCTTGACTCACTGCCGTCTGATGTACTTCACTACACTAAAGTAAGATGGCTCAGTGCGGGACGGGTTTTTTAACGTGTCTCAATCATAGATAATTTCTTGACTCACTGCCGTCTGATGTACTTCACTACACTAAAGTAAGATGGCTCAGTGCGGGACGGGTTTTTTAACGTGTCTCAATCATAGATAATTTCTTGACTCACTGCCGTCTGATGTACTTCACTACACTAAAGTAAGATGGCTCAGTGCGGGACGGGTTTTTTAACGTGTCTCAATCATAGATAATTTCTTGACTCACTGCCGTCTGATGTACTTCACTACACTAAAGTAAGATGGCTCAGTGCGGGACGGGTTTTTTAACGTGTCTCAATCATAGATAATTTCTTGACTCACTGCCGTCTGATGTACTTCACTACACTAAAGTAAGATGGCTCAGTGCGGGACGGGTTTTTTAACGTGTCTCAATCATAGATAATTTCTTGACTCACTGCCGTCTGATGTACTTCACTACACTAAAGTAAGATGGCTCAGAGCGGGTCGGGTTTTTTAACGAGTTAGGCTCAATCATAGATAATTTCTTGTCATTTAATACGGATTGTAAATCAGTCAAACCAGAATTACAGCTCGAACTAATTGACTTTCTTTGAATTGAACATTAAATTGAATTCTTGAATTTTGTAATCCATTACGTTCGGCGAATCTTAAGTAATCACTTTACAGAGGCAACACCCAACAATGCGAAAAACCCCTCACCTACACTAATAAAATACACCAAAAACTCCACTTCACTTCAGAAATTGAAACCAACCTATCCCTAAACTTCCTCGACCTAACCATAACGAAAATCCACACACAAAAACACAGCTTCAACATTTACAGGAAACCCATAACGACAGACACACTTATCCACAACACCTCAAACCACCCTATCCAACACAAACATGCTCCCTTAAGATCCATGCTCCATAGACTTAAAGAAGTCCCAATAACCACAAAAAACATAAACAAAGAACTAGACACAATTAAATATTTAGCATACACAAATGGATACAATACCACAATAATATCTATGGTACAAAATACAAAAAAAACACTAAAATTAACACTACAGACAGGGAAAACAAATACATCACATTACCATACATAAACAAAACAACAAACAAAATAGCCCGCAAATTTCAAAACCAGGATACAAAATAGCATACAAAACTAATAACAAGTTACAATACCAAATACAACACAACACCAACAACAAAGATAAAATAAAAGCACCAGGCATATACAAACTAAACTTCGACAAATGTAACAAATTCCACTTTGGACAAACAGGTCGTAGCTTTAAACAAAGAGTCAAGAAACACAAACAGAACCCAAACTCAACATTTTACAATCACATAAAAGAAACAGGACACAAATACACAAACATATACCATAAACTAGAAATCCTACACATCAACAAAAAAGGACCACATCTCAACACACTAGATCAATATGAAATTTACAGACACACAAAAACACAAAGTACAAACATTAAACGAACAAACACAATACAAATCACACATACTCTTTGATACTATCGTAAACCTACCTTTAAAACCTTCACCACTTGACCCGACATCTCCAAGCGGAAGATACTGATGAAGATCGGCACATAGCGATCGAAAAAGTTCTGTCTCAATAAGTTTTAACAAATTTACTAAATTCAAAGTTCGGATAGTTATAAACTATTGTTTAAGTGATTAATACATTAATAAGTTATTCTCTCAAGGTTCCTAAACGTCAAATCTCACGCTCAGAAGATAATTACGATGTTTGCTTCTCCCTGCATCTGAGATCAGCTGTTTTATATCGTGAAAATTCACAAAAACAGCTTTAAAAACCGATGACTGACCACTATTTAGCTTCACTACTGCAAATCAGCCCATCCCAGTTTCTACCAGATTGGGGACAACTTTTAGAAGCTCACTCACAGTTTTATCTGTCACATACACCTTCATACGCTTCTAGTGAATAACCAATTTCCGTAACTTTTTTCTGAGTTTTTTCACAATTGAAGCATATAAGTTGTGTGTGATGTAAAAATTTAAAAAAATAAACTTTATCACTTAAGAAATAGTTTTTGTTCAATTTTTTTCCGGCCCGCTTAGACGTTTTTCTATTTTATCTTTTTAAAAAAAAGTATGCCCATCACTGGTTCAAGCTATCAGAAGTTTTTTCTTCACTTATAAATTGTTTGAAGGTTAGATTGAAATCATTTACAAATGCAATATCCTATATATAGATTATATATTAGAAATGTCGTACGTTTCTTTAAATTATGCGATAGCGCTTGATTTCATACATCAGCTGTTTTTATTACTCGTGGATAGCATTACCTTCAAATCGATTTTTTAATGACATGATTTTATTTTATAACTCAAAATTACCCCACACTTCTGTTGTTTGTGTTTTACAGCAGCCATTCTTTTAAAATTTATAACAACATTTTGAATTCTTTATGGTTGAATTAGAAAAAAAATCGGATTTTCTTTTGATATGTTCGTATAGTCCGCTATAATTTGCTTTGGCAGACCAATAAATATTGTCATGTATACAACAAAAATTAGTGATCAGAAGTACATTTCTGAATTCTTCATTGAGAAATGTTGGAGATGTTGAAATGGCTTATAAGTCTGCCTTTTTTCAATCTTTTTTTGAGCAAAATATTGAGGCTTTAAAGAAGTAATCTAAAACTAAAGCTATAATTAAAAGTTACTTAACTAAGTGAATACGTAATGGCTTACTTGCTTACACGTTTCAAAACATTCGTTCCTTTTACGAAGCTAACCCTCTACTGGCGGCATCAGTTAGGTATAAAGGCTGTAATGCATCTTCAGAGTAGAGGGTTAACTTTGTAAAAGGAAAGAATGTTTCGAAACGCGTCAGCAAATAAGCTATTACGTATTCACTTAGTGAAGTACCTTTTAAGTATAGTTTATTCAGTGAATTCAAGATGATTACATCAAGCAAATTTAAAACTAAAGCTTTGGTGTTGCGCTTGCTCTTTTCAAATTTGAAGTAATGGATCAATTCACTTATCTGGGATCCATTGTCAGCTCCAACAATAAATTCTCCATCGAGGAGAGTATACTTTGGATTAAGCAGCCAGTATGTGTAAGATGTCGATCTGTCCCGCAACAACTTACGCATCTTAAGCTTGGGTGTTAACGAGCAATAAGGAGACGCGCCTGGAAGGACGACCCGCAGGAGGATGGGCAGGGGATAAGGAGAAGATATTGTGAGCTTTACGAGCTCCAATATAGTGAAGGGATGCAAGACGTCGATGGGTAGGGCACGTGGCCCGGGATGGAGGAGAGTGGGCCTATTAGAGGGGACTATCCACAAAATGAGTGCAAGAGGGCGTCGTAGACTTGAATGGATGGATTGCGTCGCTCAGGATGTCAGACCTTGCTGAATGTAGGAGACTGGCGAAGGCACATTGCGGAGACCAGGGTTCACACCGGACTAGCGTCAACGAAAAAGAAGATGTTTTTATTTAAAGTTTTAAAAACTAAAAAACCCTATAGTTTAAGAATTTAAATAATTAAAAGTAGAGACAGTGATGTATTGATTAGAAGGTGCCATTCAAACATTCCACGAAGCATGGAATGTTAATTTGTTTGCAGTTTTTGTGTCGTACATTTTGAGGCTTTTTAAATTACTACTTTTGGTATCATTTGGCAAAAAAATACTACTTGTTTGTGTCTCACAGCATTGAACAATGCGCCGATCTAGTGCGAAACGTGCCAAGTGCCAAAAGTAACACTGAAAAATATCAAGAAGTAGTTACTTTTTTGTAAAGTGATACCAAACGTAGTTAATTTGCTGACCTTCACGTCCGACGAATTTTTTGAAGTAAAACTTTGTCAGATAAAGATTAGTTTTTTTAAAAATAACGGATCTATTACAGCTTCGTCCCCAATTTCTTCTGTTGTATGTCTTCTGCCTCTTCTAGGTTTCTTGCAATCTGTTGCTTCGTCGTTGTCATCAACTTCTTCGTGGCCTCTCTTTTCTCTGAATCCACTCTAATACCTCCGGGTCCAACTGTCCTCTCCCATCCTCTTTAAGGGTCCAAATCATGCTAATTCTCTTCTTTCTATCTCCCTCCTTATATTTGTATCAATTTTCATTTCGTTACTTCTTTGTTCATTTCCGATGCTTTCGAATCTCGATTTACCGCAGATTCGTCGTAAATAGTCCATTTCCTTCGTCATTAGTTTGTTACTAAAGCTTTGGGAACATCCCTCACCTCGGAACCGTAGAGTGTAACGCTCTGAGCAATACTTCTATAAATGTGTTTCTTTGTTTCTTTCGTGATTGTCTTTTGCCCGAGAATAGAATTAAAGGTTAGTGTCACTGTTCTGCCTTTGTTTATTGTTTCCCTGAATTCTTCATCACTCTCGCCTTTCTTATTAAAAATCGCCCCCTAGATATTTGCAGGTTTGTGCACCTTTGATTACGCTTGTTTCTAAGCTAAGGCCACAAATCTCTTCTTTGCCTATTATTAGATATTCACATTTTGGAATCTTCATTGTTAACTCTGCTGCATCATATTCCTCTTGCAGTTTTCTTGTAAATAACTAAGATCGTGTTCTTCTACTGCCATCACTATCTAATCATCCGCAAAGAATAGTATAAACAGCTTATCTTCTTCAACCCATATTCCCATATTTGAGCATTTTCTACTTTATTTCTCTAATGATCTATTCAGGCAAATCTTAAATAAGGTGGGC
>JBAIZL010000144.1:157500-205000 GCA_036971475.1 Prosapia bicincta
ACACATACTATCCACAACATATTCTAAAAGATAAATCCCAGTCACAATCAAATACTGTATTTGAACACATAATTAACAACTACTCTTGAACAATAACACACCACAAAACACCAATACAACAGACCTGAACAACAGTCTTCTTCGTGATTCGTGACATTGAATAATGCGCTGACGTAGTGCGAAACGCGTCTGCTGAAAAATATCACTAAGTAGTGGGTTTTTCTTGCCAAGTTAATACCAAAAGTGTAATTTTTATTATACTACATACTTGTTTCTATTTGCTTTGTAATGTTAAAAAAAAATTATTTCAAAAATTATATTGCTTATATTACAAACAGAAATTGTACTTCACGATCTTTCCCATTATATATTTCATCGACCAACATTTAAAATGATTGTTGTAGCTTGTATTTTTCTCCTAAGAATTTCTCACAAGAAAATTTATTTCAACAGACTACAACATTTGTTAATCTACAACTTTAATTACGTAAAAATGTATTTGTTATAACAGGCAACATAATTTTGGAACAGGAAACAAAACAACAGCTGACAGGTTAATTTTGTTTCCTTGGGATTAATTGATAAATCTAATGTACCTGAATGTTTAGTTTACCCAACTTGAAACGATATGATGCTTTCTAGTTCTGTCGGTCGTTTCCATTAATATTGTCTTCGCAATACTGCATGACCTTAATTATTCTCTGATTGTTTTAATTTTGTTTGTGTAAATTCAGTAAACCCCATCAGTGTCCGAACAAGAGGCTGTGAAGAAAGATCAAATGTAAAATGTAAACACAGACTTCTGAAAAGCGTAGTTTGTTTGTTTCTAAATTCTATGTTGTATAAGTTTTAAGTGATCCTATTCAAGGTTTTAAGTGATCCTATTCAAGGCTCTGTTTATGTATGTCAGTGAGGTGGTTTTTATCCCTTGTTGAGTTGTTCGCGTCTGGTATTTTGTATTCTGTATCACATTACTCGATAATTGATAACCTATACATTTGAGTTGACCAACACTATTTGTAACCTATTACACGTTAAAACAAACCCAATAGAAATCATACACTATAGTTTGATTTAAAACAGAATAGGATTCTACGTAGGTGAAATTGGCCAGAGGGAGTGGGGTATACCATCATCTGAGCGAATAGGAAGTTCACATCTTGCTGCGTGGGTGAGCCTTGTTGCCAATTCGACGTTAAGCTTCCGTTCGTCGCTCAGTTTCCTTCTGCCGCTGGCGATGGCGGGTTGAGAGTCACAGCGTTCGAGCTGACAACACCGCATCCCTACCCTGTCACAGACCCATTCCTATTCTACTTTAAATCAAAGTATCGTTGGCCACCTGTAGGCCACCTGGTTGTATGTAACAACGCTTCCTGGCGGCCAACCTAGACACTGATGAGGATAGGTTACTGCGTACTAAAACATTTTGTCGACGTAAGTTTTTTATAAATTTACTGAATTATACGTTTGCCAAGCAGTAAACTTAATTTCGATTTTTCTAGCTAAATCTGCCCTAGCCGGATAGTGAATTGTAATATATCTACATAGATCTCTGATTTATTAAGAAACATTCAGTTTGTTTATAAATTGATATTATAATTGTATTTTTTTCATGTTTAGCATTTTTTAAAAATTAACATACATAAAAACGAAGGGAATCTTGGTTGGTGTAATCTTTTTCAAGTACTGCCGATAAAACTCGAAGTATAGCGCGTACCACGTAACAGTGCACTTGGCCCTGAGAGATCGTGTATTATCACCGTGTACTACCACTTCTTTAAACATGTTACATATTCAGAATGTTCTAAACATCAACAGCTTCTGCATCCGATATGTCTACACATATTCCAAGGTGTTTGTTATTTCATACCGAAGCTAATTTATCATCGAATTTATCAAATATCAACCGTCTCATACAAGTCAGTGTTTTGACAGTCCTTGTCATGTTTGTAGGAAAGTATTTATACTAACCCTCTACCTCTCGTCTCATCTACTGCGATCTCTCAAGGCCAAGTGCACGGCTACGTGGTCCGCACTATACGCTCAGCTTCCTTGAAGTCAAAGAACTGGGTTAACCTTATCTTGTACAGCTGGGTCCAATTTCAAAACCACGAAATCGTATATTGTAAATAACTGTTCTAATGAAAATATCAGTGAGCTTGCCTATAACGTACGAAAGGTTTAGTTTGGGTACTTTCCCCCTAAATAACATAGTTAGTGTTCAGTTAAAGGAGTAATTTCTTCCCTGATATAAAATAATAAACCACTTATTATAATAAATATTATTTTCTACAATTTTTGGTCTATCATTTGTAGATAGATGTGGTTGGCTACGGCCAATTATAGAATAAAATTTGCAACAACATTTAATTCAATTTTAAGTCTGGCCTGTGAGATTAACCTTTAGACACTGACGATGCAAACATTTTCCCGAAACATGTTCGACACTGTAATGTATCATTAGTCCAAATCATTGTTCTATGTTTCAATTCCAAACTGGAGTCATCTTCGTGAGATAAATATTTATTTATTATGCTCTTTCAAATAACCGACACAATATACAAAAAGCAGTGTCATTATATCAAGAAATAAAATTTAAAAAAAAAACCAAAATTCAATGTAAAGTATATAAGGGCAAAAGACTACAATATATCTATAACGTCTTGAGTATAATAGCTCACAAAGGCGGTGCAATCTTTGTGAAACTTGGAGGTGTTTTAAAACTAATTAAAGATTCCATTTTTATTGCTTATAATTGGTCGTAATTGTCTAATGAAACTTCCTGGCTGTATCTGTTACAGCGGGGCCTTTATATTTCTCCTTGTAAGTAAAAGGCCATGTTTGTGGGGAGAAATAAGGCATTACCCCACTGTGAGGTCTCTTTGTACTTAAATACACACACGCGCGCGCACGCGTGCTGGAAAACACATCATACAAGTAAAATCCCATATGTAGCTATTTAATGTAGTATTTTAATACGTTAGAGTTTTAATTCAACAAAAAAATCGAAATTGGATAAAAATCTGTTGAAATTTTTATTCAAAACTGGTTTAAATATTTCTATTTTTTATTGTTAAACAGACCTAATCTTAGCGCATTGTCATGTACAAACCTGCAGTGACTTTATCACCTGAACCCACAATGTGATTTATCAAATTTATGTTTAACTATGTTGACACCTTTGGAGGTTTTCAACACATTGTCAAAGTGTTTGAGATATGAATTACGTAAGTAGAACATACGTTGCAGTATTGAAGTGTTTTTATTTATTAATACAACCAGGTATTAAATTAAAACCTGTTTTATTACAACTATACAGTTATATCATTATAAAGGGCAATAGTTTAGCTCCAATAGAATGATGAGTGCTTGTTTTTGTTTTGGGGGAAATGTTTTTTATTAACTATGCGCATTTACGGTGTAATCTTCCCAAGTTATTATCCGGAATCCACATCGCAGTAGGAAAAGTAAACACAAGCCTACTACGTCAGACGTGGCGTGATATGATAAACGCTGACCACGCCCATCGCTAGACGAAAGCATCTTCGCAACCTTTCACATCACTTTGCCCTGCCCTTTGCCACCGTAGCTTCTACCATTAAAATACTTGTACTATTGTACTAATGGAAGAATAATTCAAAGGTTTACCTATTTTAGCAAAGTGTAATAGTCCGGCTAAACACCAGGTCAAGTTGCCTCGCAGGGTGTTTAAGGAACTGACCCAGGATGGTCGTATTTCAGTTATATTAGTCGCTTAGTGGGGCTTTTCAATAAATATCTAATTTGTTTTTTTTACCTGAAAATTGTTAGTAAATACCGTTTTATAGTGGTTATGGTTAATAAACACACACAAAATTATACTGTACCAAACAACCAATTATTTTCTTAGCGTACCTGACATAAAGCAATATATATTTTACGAACACATTTTTCATTTTCTAATCTCTTATGTACAGTTCTCAATAAAGTATACGTTCTTTGTTACCGATTTCTCGAAATGATGCGCAGATTCGATATATGCTAAACATTTTAAAATATTACGATGAAAATATTGTTAAGAACCCAAATACCATAAAAATAATAACAAATAAAACAAGTTACTTAAGATTAAACCCTTTAGCGACCGCAGAGAACGATTGGTATCACTCTAGTTTGTAACTTCTTGTTTGCTAGATTGTAATTTATAATAAGACCCTCTGATGATGATGCTACGGTCATCGAAATGTACATAAGTGTTTAATCTTAAGTAACTTGTTTTATTTGTTTTTTTAATATTATTTATGTGATATTGGGGATCTATCCAATATTTTCATTGTAATATATTGTACCACTGTGCTTTTGATATTGCATTTTTTATAATTTCACAATTTTAAAAAATAAGAGTTAGGTAACTTAAATAGCAGACAATCTGAAGGAATATGGTTGGACCTTATCTGCTACACTTGTACGACTGTACTAGGCGTCCGGTTGCACTCCCAGTTTGTTGGACTTATAGGTTATATTCAGTAACCAGTGATTAGAGTTTGCATGTATAAGAGACATCGGTACGTACGACAAATATTATTATTTCTGTGCAGCGTCTTTAACACTGGCTGCTGGCCTAATACAGAGTTAGGGATTTTGTATTTGGCTGGTAAAAATTAGGGGTTTTATTTGGGAGGACGTTTATTTGTACCTCGGAAGGTGGTGTAATGCTGGAGGAATGTTTATCTGTACCTCGAAAGGTGGTGTAACGCTGGAGGAATGTTTTTTTGTTCCTCGCGAAAGGTGGTGTAATGCTGGAGGAATGTTTATTTGTACCTCGGAAGGTGGTGTAACACTGGAGGAATGTTTTTTGTACCTCGCGAAAGGGGGTGTAATGCTGGAGGAATGTTTATTTGTACCTCGAAAGTTGGTGTAACGCTGGAGGAATGTTTTTTTGTTCCTCGGAAGGTGGTGTAACGCTGGAGGAATTTTTATTTGTACCTCGGAAGGGGGTGTAATGCTGGAGGAATGTTTATTTGTACCTCGGAAGGTGGTGTAACGCAGGAGGAATGTTTTTTTGTTCCTCGGAAGGGGTGTAACGCTGGAGGAATGTGTATTTGTACCTCGGAAGGTGGTGTAATGCTGGAGGAATGTTTATTTGTACCTCGGAAGGTGGTGTAACGCTGGAGGGATGTTTATTTGTACCTCGGAAGGTGGTGTAACGCTGGAGGGATGTTTATTTGTACCTCGGAAGAGGGTGTAACGCTGGAGGAATGTTTATTTGTACCTCGGAAGGTGGTGTAACGCTGGAGGAATGTTTATTTGTACCTCGGAAGGTGGTGTAACGCTGGAGGAATGTTTATTTGAACCTCGGAAGGTGGTGTAACGCTGGAGGAATGTTTATTTGTACCTCGGAAGGTGGTGTAACGCTGGAGGAATGTTTATTTGTACCTCGGAAGGTGGTGTAACGCTGGAGGAATGTTTATTTGTACCTCGGAAGGGGATGTAACGCTGGAGGAATGTTTATTTGTACCTCGGAAGGTGGTGTAACGCTGGAGGAATGTTTATTTGTACCTAGGAAGGTGGTGTAACGCTGGAGGAATGTTTATTTGTACCTCGGAAGGGGGTGTAACGCTGGAGGAATGTTTATTTGTACCTCGGAAGGTGGTGTAACGCTGGAGGAATGTTTATTTGTACCTCGGAAGGTGGTGTAACGCTGGAGGGATGTTTATTTGTACCTCGGAAGGTGGTGTAACGCTGGAGGAATGTTTATTTGTACCTCGGAAGGTGGTGTAACGCTGGAGGAATGTTTATTTGTACCTCGGAAGGTGGTGTAACGCTGGAGGAATGTTTATTTGTACCTCGGAAGGTGGTGTAACGCTGGAGGGATGTTTATTTGTACCTCGGAAGGGGTGTAACGCTGGAGGAATGTTTATTTGTACCTCGGAAGGTGGTGTAACGCTGGAGGAATGTTTATTTGTACCTCGGAAGGTGGTGTAACGCTGGAGGGATGTTTATTTGTACCTCGGAAGGGGTGTAACGCTGGAGGAATGTGTATTTGTACCTCGGAAGGTGGTCTAATGCTACAGGAATGTTTATTTGTACCTCGGAAGGTGGTGTAACGCTGGAGGAATGTTTATTTGAACCTCGGAAGGTAGTGTAACGCTGGAGGAATGTTTATTTGTACCTCGGAAGGTGGTGTAACGCTGGAGGAATGTTTATTTGTACCTCGGAAGGTGGTGTAACGCTGGAGGAATGTTTATTTGTACCTCGGAAGGTGGTGTAACGCTGGAGGAATGTTTATTTGTACCTAGGAAGGTGGTGTAACGCTGGAGGAATGTTTATTTGTACCTCGGAAGGGGGTGTAACGCTGGAGGAATGTTTATTTGTACCTCGGAAGGTGGTGTAACGCTGGAGGAATGTTTATTTGAACCTCGGAAGGTGGTGTAACGCTGGAGGAATGTTTATTTGTACCTCGGAAGGGGGTGTAACGCTGGAGGGATGTTTATTTGTACCTCGGAAGGTGGTGTAACGCTGGAGGAATGTTTATTTGTACCTCGGAAGGGGGTGTAACGCTGGAGGGATGTTTATTTGTACCTCGGAAGGTGGTGTAACGCTGGAGGAATGTTTATTTGTACCTCGGAAGGGGGTGTAACGCTGGAGGGATGTTTATTTGTACCTCGGAAGGGGGTGTAACGCTGGAGGGATGTTTATTTGTACCTCGGAAGGGGGTGTAACGCTGGAGGAATGTTTATTTGTACCTCGGAAGGGGGTGTAACGCTGGAGGGATGTTTATTTGTACCTCGGAAGGGGGTGTAACGCTGGAGGGATGTTTATTTGTACCTCGGAAGGGGGTGTAACGCAGGAGGAATGTTTATTTGTACCTCGGAAGGGGGTGTAACGCTGGAGGGATGTTTATTTGTACCTCGGAAGGGGTTGTAACGCTGGAGGAATGTTTATTTCAATCAGGGCGAGACTAAACACGTTTTTGCTTCAAATATTTTGTTTTCCTGTACAAGAAATGCACTTGAAACTACGTGACGTAAAAGCTAACAATTTAACTTGAAAATGAATTGTAATTTAAGAGTATTTATACATTAACTGAGACTAGGGTACAAAATAGCTATGGCTAATGTCTCACTAAAACCCGTGAGTAACAGAGAGGGAGGGAGATTTCGGGAAATTTTAGCCAGGCGCATAATCTCGTTGCGTATGACGATGTGTATTACAAAAAATTGGATTTTGTGTAGAAAAAGGTACAAACAACAAGACAAAGCCCGCCATAAAGTGTGGGTATTGCGACTTTAGGAAGTAGAATGTAACAAGTGAATTATAAGGACTGTGATGCACAAGACAAGCAGATAGCAAGAACAGGTATACAGTAATACCTCGACTTACGCGGTTTTACATCATGATTACTCAACCTTAAGGCGCCGTGTGGCGTCGAGAGAGCGTGTCTCACTCAGTCCGCATCGTCAGCAGGCTCAGTTGTGTTGTCCTGTTGACCAGAACACGATTTGTTCTCAAGCTAAACTGATTTTGACAAATTAAAAGAAGCTGGAGTGGTAACTAAGGATAACATTTTTAAAGCTAGCAACGGTTGGTTCAGTCGATTTAAAAGTCGTAGCTGGCGCAGTATTGCAGAAGGTGGAGAGGCAGCAAGTGCTGATAAAGAGGTTGCATCCCTGTTTTCAGAAAAAATTAAAGCTTTGATAGAAGGTACCAGCGAAACCATATTCAACGTGGATGAAACTCGCCTGATCTGGAAGAAAATGCCTAAAAGAACTTTTATAGCGAGTGAAGAGAAAACATTTCCAGGTTTTAAGGCCTCCAAAGACCGATTGACAGTGAGGCGTTGGTGCAAATGCAGCTGGTGATTGCAAGGTGCAACCTCTCATCGCTCAGAAAATGCAAGGGCGTTAAAAATATTTCTAAAGCTGGCTCGCCCGTGATTTGGAAGTCGAATCGGAAGGCTTTTTGACGACTGGTTTGCTCATCATCTCATACCTCAAGTCGAACGTTATTGTAGGTCTAAACAAATTCCTTTTAAAGTAATTCCTATTAATTGACAATGCGCCTGGTCATACCCCTTCTACTTTAACTAATTTCGACGCACTCGTGAAAGTGTTATTTTTGCCACCAAACACAACTAGTTTGCTTCAACTGATGGATCAGGGGGTTATCAAAACATTTAAAGCTTATTACACAAGAAGATCATTGTACTGCATGGAGCTATGAGACAGAACAACGAGCTCTCTGTTGGAGATTCTTGGAAACAATTCAATCTTTTATGCTTTGAGAATCATTGGGCAATCTTTTAATGAAATTTTATAAAAAACTTTGAATGGCGTTAAGCTGTGTCCATTTTTTTCGTCACTATATCTCAAGCGGAATCAGTGACAGAATCAAACGAAATAGCTGATGTGATTGAAGTAGTTGTCGCTTTTGCCAAACAAATAAATTTAGAAGGGATAATGATGATGTTCAATAACTGCTAAATTCACACAACCAGGAACTGACAATTGATGAGTTCATAGAAATGCTTGAGCAATAGCAAGACCTTAAAAACCCAGATTCTTTAGACTCAGTTGACGTAGATGATAAAACGACGGTTAGAAACTTGTCAAAAGGCCTTAGTTTAATTGAGCAAGGCTTACAAATTTTGGAAAGCATAGACTCCAACGAAAAAAGCTTTCTGCTACAAAACAAGGAGTAAAAAAATATTAGCCAGTTATGAGGTAATTCTGCGTGAGAAGAGAAAATCTTCAATTCGTCAAACGAATTACTAAATTTTATGAAGCCTTCTATATCAAATTAACTTCTTTGCAATATGTATATAATATAATTTTTTTTTGTTGTATTAGGTATTTAAGATTTTAATACATACACATGTTTCTTCTAAATTATTGGTTTATTTAGTCTTTGGTCTCGACTAAACATGATTCCTATATGATTGTATGTAAAATTACACCCCGACTTACCCGGTTACAACCCGGTCCCATCTATCGCGTAAGTACGGGGTATTACCATAATTGTTTAAATATCAGCTTGGTCATATCATAGTTGTTTTTAATAATTTAAGGTGGCCAATATTAAGGGTAAAATGTATTACTGATACAAAAAAAATAAAAAATTATTTGTAATAGTTTTAATTTGTTGACAATGGTTACAAGACTAAACGTAATTAATTGTACTAACGCTGCCAGAAATCTTTTCTGGAGGATGGCCATTCGCAGGGGATAAAGAAATAATCAAGATCATCGAGTGGTCTTTCAACTTGAATAGAGCCGGCATATCTAGCAAATGTCGAACGAACCTTCCTCTACCGATCCAAGTCCACCTTCTGGCGACATCAAAGACCCGTGGTAACGGTATATAAGAGCTCAAGGGCCTTAGACTGGTGGTGACGCCACCTTAATTTCTCATTTAATTAAGATCTTGTCCTTTTGTAAATATAGCTTAGGGTATTTAAGTCATACCTTAGGGCCGGAGTGGAAACGACCCGCGAATAGATTTTTACCGGCTCGCGGAAAGTTAGTATACTGAAAAAAAATTTATATTTGGTACTATATTTCCTTTTGAGCATTTTTACCATTAAATATGAGTACAGTAAAAATGGAATTGTACCATTTTACCTCTCACCTGCCACTTCTTTTCTCTATAAGTGTAAAACTAGCTGTAAACAAGTAAACAACTAAGAAAGAAAATCTCAAAACCGCCGCTGAGCTCTCGATTGGAAAACACGTCGTGGGTGTATGAAGAGGGGGGGGACTAGACTTTCCCCCCTGAAATATTGCCGGCCCGCATTTCCTCCAAAACTTCTCGATGTGGCCATTGGGTAAAAAGTTTGGAGGCCTCTCTCTGCCTTAGAGTATCAGAGGCTTCATTAGTTGTAACTTTTACACAAAGCTCTTGTGGAATTTTCCAGAAATATATTAAATAAGTAGTGTTTCCGAACCTCAACCTTTTTACATATTCCTTTAGAGATTTTAATAGCTATCTTTGGCAGGTGTTAACATTTACAGCGTTTTTCTTACAGACGTTTTCAAGTGCTTTAGTTAAGTAATTTTTTACTTTTAGATTTCTCTTTGCCTTCTTTTTCTTTGGTTGAACCAATAAAGCCGGGTTCATACTATTCTTTTTCTTTTATACAAAAAAATCTATACAAATAATAGTAATTATTTAAAAGACTTATTAATAGAGAAATATTTCAGGGTAAAATAAAAATCCAAGGAGGGCGGTATACAAAGTGTGAGAAGTTTAATGCTTTGTGATAAGAAATACGGATAAATCACTGAAGAATGAGCTTTATTCTGATTAATCTGTTCAGAGGGGAGTAGTGTACGAGTTAAAAAAAAAAATGTGAAATATAATAATCTGTAGTTTCGCCCGCACTTCCAAAACTACCGGAGTAGAGGTCTCCGATCGGACAGGTTGTCCATACACAGTTTAATTCTATGATTGGTACAGTCCAGATAGTGCAATCGGACGTTAATGGCACATACATTAACAGCTCTCAGTTTACTGTCTAATAGCAATTTATATTTGTTGTATTTTTATGTTGTACATCTTCAGGTGTTTTTAAAATAAATCCTTGTCGATATCACTTGGGAAAAAATACTAATTACTACGGATGGGCCGATTCCGATTCTCGATTCCAGGAATCGTCGATTCTAGGTGGTATCGAGGAATCGTCGATACTCGATTCTTCATTCATAAAAGCGTCGATTCCGATTCCTATTTTGTTAACTATTAAAATATGTGTGTGGAGTAATTTATTAGAAAAATAATTAATTACCAACTATATCTTATTTATGTATTGGTTGATATCAATGAATTAAATGATTAAAGTAAACGAAAATATAACGAAAATATTATCAAGATCGTAACCATTTCTGGTCGTTTGACATCGGTCCTCTCTCTCTCTCACTAGAGCGGGTTCGATACTCTCTCTCTCTCTCTCTCCCCCCCACGTGTCTTACTGCCACTGATTTATAGATGTCAGAACAAAACACAAAAAAAGTACAGTAAAAACTCGATTAACCGTGGCCATGATGGTTGAGCGAATAGACGGATAACAGAAACACCGTATTATTCCTCCGAAACTTAACCTCAATAAATTATATTATAGACGGTATTCGGTTCAGGCTACTGGCCGTCGCGTCAATTCGATGACAGTTAACAGAAACTGACGGTGGAAAACCACATAATATATCAAATATGAAAAAGCAATTAAACAACATTCATTTTGCCCAAATTTATCAACAAAAAAGATCTATACTTGAAGAAACTTTATCCTCAGACACAGGACCTACAAGTGATAGTCGGTTAAAAATCAACTGGGATTGAGGAATAAATACAAAATAGGCCTGAATCAGTTGCACTTGTTCCAGACACCTGCAGAAAAAAGGTCCCACCAGATGTGGAGAAGGTATGCCCCACTAATCTAGAATGTTGATGAAGAAGGTACCCCAGGGGAATTGACAGTAGAAGAAGAAGTAAACAATTATCTGGGGGAACCATTAGCCAGTCCAGATTGTGATGTTGGAAAGTATTTGGCAGTACAAAGTGCCAAATACCCTCATTTAAATGCTATGGCAATAAAATACCTGTCTGTCCACTCGCGACAGTGTTTTCTGAAAAACCTTTCTCAACTTCAGGAGCTATATGTGACTAGCGATGAAACTAGATTGAGCCACAACGTGTTCAAATGCTTGTGTTTTTGAACAGAAATGTACATTACCTGCCAGACTTTTAAATATTAAAAACTATCCTATTTGTATTAATTTTTTACTTTTTATGTTGTTCGTTTGTTTTTAATTTTTGTTTTGTTTTGAGAGACAATGTAAATAGGCTTAGGAATTTTTTCAAACATCATAAATTAAGTAAAGTTCACATTGTTAACTTTAAAATAAGTCATTACTTTTATCTGATATGTTTTTATGCTTTTAAAAATTCCTATTGATAAATCAAGGTTGAAGGTTTTGTGTAGCCTAATACATTAAAACAGAACTTTTAAAAGGTTTTGCCATATGACCAAGATGTTAACTAAATTAATTATTAGAGAACTAGAATGTAAGCTAATATAACTTGAAAGAATCGAGAATCGAGAATCGAGTAAAGAATCGAGAATCGAATGGAAAATTTTAGAATCGGAATCGGAATCGGAATCGAAAATTTTAGGAATCGGCCCATCCCTACTAATTACCGATTTGTTTTAGCACGCTAAATTATTATATTGTTTAATGCTGTGAGTCACCAGCTTGAACAGTCTGGTCCATTTTTGAAAGAAATGTATATATGTACAAGTCCTAAGCATTGTTTAAAGTGTGCTGTGGAGGGTAATAGTTTACCTTTAGTCTACCATCTTCAATTTATATTATAAAGGAACATTAAAATATAAATACAAATTATCCAATTAGCTAAAAAAAATATAAATAAACTTTAGCAATAAAGGTAACTTCTAGAGAAACAAAGTAGTGAAAAGTGAATTATGGTATAGGCTATGTTTTTGTATTGCTTCTCAGAATAAGAAAGCAGAGAAGGCATGAATTTATGTCATAAATTTATAATTATGTTTTTAGGCGCTCTTCGGAAATTGTATTTCTTACATGAGTAAACCCAAAAGAAATATAACGCATATTCAATTACAGCTGCCAGTTTATGTGTATAAACAGCTGTCACACACACACACAACACTATCAAAAGCCCAAGAAGTGTTGAATATTCGCTTTTGTAGACTCTTGTAGCTGACTTGGCAGGTTTTCTGTTGGGTTAATCCAGAACAAAACATATTCTTTATCCCTGCATCTGCGTTTGCTATCCATATCACTCTAGAGAACGGCGAGGTTATCAATATAACGGCGCTGGTGCCAAAGGGGAAAAACAAACTTTAACTGTGTCAGTGTTAACACCCGTTAAGCTAATGTGGTTTTGAGCTGTTGAAAGTAATTTTTAGGAGGTAAAAGATTTCAAAAAAAACCTGGTAAATTAAATCCACCTGCTCCGCTTCTTGTTTGGAACGGTCGCATAGTAAATCAACTAATTACTTCATTATTTGTTTTATAAGCTGTTCCGCACAGTTTTTATTATCTATTACTATATAAAAGTTCATAATGTTATAAAACAGATCTCAGTTTATTGCATTTTATGAAAATTTATATTTGTTGTATTCCATTTAGGCGCTCTTCGGAAATTGTATTTCTCATATGAGGTAAACCCAAAAGAAATATAACGAATATTCAATTACAGCTGCCAGTTTATGTGTATAAACAGCTGTCACACACACACACACACACACACACACACACACACACACACACACACACACACACACACACACACACACACACACACACACACACACACACACACACACACACACACACACACACAAACACACCACACACACACACACACACACACACACACACACACACACACACACACACACACACACACACACACACACACACACACACACACACACACACACACACACACACACACACACACACACACACATACATACATACACACACACACACACACCCACACACACACACCACACACACACCACACACACACACACACACACACACACACACACACACACACACACACACACACACACACACACACACACACACACACACACCGTTTTTACATATACATACACACAAGCCGTCAGTTCATATTATTTAAAACAGCTACCCTCAATAATAACCGTATTGCCCACTATGCTCAGTAGCCTATTTGAATTTAAGTAAGGGAATTTAAGGGAACCGAGAGTCAATCTAAACACTGAGCCTAGTCGGGAGTAGACAGGTGGCTGGCCTTCCCCCTCCACTAGTCGACGATCCTTCCTCGTGCATCTCACGTCTCTTGCTATAGCTCGTGGGTTAATTGTATCACGTAGCAGTCACCTGATGGGAAGGTTTCGAATACGGGCAGTGGCGGTGTAACAACGATGTTATTCACTGTTGTTAATTGACATTAATAATTCAATCGTAATTAAGCGTAATCGGTATTTGACACTGCGCATTGTTTACTTTCCACTTTAACTTTTGTCCTATCGATGATTAGTCTGAGAATTTATTACGCAAATTGAACTCAGATATTTAAAATAATTTGATAAAAGAATTAAAATTATCTAAATTGTTTTCAGAATGTTTTTCAAAACTCAGTAGTTGGGGATTTGATTTTCTGGCGATAAACTGCCACGAATGTTCCGCCAGTAGTAGAGTTTTTCTGACTCATTTCATGTTGTACATGATTATCTAATTACAAAAGCTTTATCATATGACCTGATTACGTCAAGGTTAGAGTTAAACGTATTATTTTGCACTACTCAAGGCAACTCGTTCAAATAACAGGGGCTTAGTTTTGTGAAATATTCAATCTTGAAGACACTTGAAGCTGGTTGGGCAGGTTTTATGTCCTATGTTTGAGTGATCCAGAACAAGTCAGTGAAACCTGTACGAGACATATTTTTAGTCTTACATTAGCGAGCAGTCAGAGGAGGGCGTTTAGTGGTTACCGAGGATATGCAGTGATTGGGAGTCTGATAAAGAGGGCTTTCTGGTAGGGCCTTAGCCAGGTCAATGATTTGGGGGGGCACGACACGGGAGACAGGGGGCAGAACCTCTTTGGAGGATTGTTGAATATTTTTATTTCGATTGTTTTATGCTATTGTGGTTTTTGAAGTTGCACAATTGTTGGGTCCGACGGGAAACTGTTCTGCTAAAACCTAACGCTGTTTTATAGGTTAATATTAATTGTTAAAATTAATTGGTTTGGGGGGCCCCATGCCCAATCTTGGCTACGCTACTGGCGAGACGATATTTTGGGCGGATGGTAAGACAATGTATATTTATGCTGGGAGACTACGTTTTTAAAACGGCAGAGGACTGGCCTACTGGCTTTTTTCGTTATTATTTTAGATTAATGAACTGTATGTGTTGTGTTGTGTGCGAAGAAAGAGTGAAAATGTGTATTGACTTGAATCTAACAAGGTCTTATAACTAAGCTATGCCAATTTTAGTGTTCCCGGTTCTACTCGTTACCCAGGTGATAAAGAAGCTTCTTGAAGTCGAGTCCTACCTCCGGCCCGCTTGCCAGGTGACCGGTGACTTACCAGGCACCAAATCACATCATTGCAACTTTTATTTAATTTTTAATTGAAAAAATAGTATATTTATCAAATTGTACATGAAATTCTAAAATGCTTATCCCAAATTTGAACAAAATACTTCATATTTTAGCAAGTTAAAATACTCCTAATTGAAATTATAGACAAAAAAAATTAATCTTCAGTGCAGATTGAACAGTGCTGAAACTACCAAGATAATATTTGCCCTAAGATACTCATTATCTTTAAAATGTTATGTATAATTTGATAAAGTTTTAAATTTTCATTTTAAAGTTTAAATGAAACAGGTTACAATAATGTGGGACAGCGCCTAGTGAGTGAGTCATAGATTGTTACCGGCCGGCCTACAAGAAGAATATGTAACAGTGTGAGAATATCCTTACATCTGCGTCGCTTATCCTTGTATATCTGGAAGGCGGTGACGTTATTGTTACAAAGGCACTGCTCCCAACGGAGAACTAAACTTTAAATTTCCCTGAATCTATATCAGTATTGGCACACGTTGAATCTAAAGCCGAAATACCGGCATTACGGTTAACGGAGTGCAGTGAGAGTGCTGTCTGTCTCAAGGCCGACGATACTTCCATAAGACGCAGAAATGGACAAGGTGAAATAGAGGTGAATCGGCGAGTTTCGTGACTGCACATCGCATTTCGCCAGGCGTTTGACACGTTCTAGTACGCGATGCGACTACCTTCTCGTTTGTCACGTCCTTTCGGCGCTTTTTGGACCACTTTCGTCGCGTTAACTAATTGTATCGTTTTAGTGTTCTGTAGAATCAGGTTACTTTTTGTTTCTACAAAATATCGTGAATGATATTTCTAGAATTATTCCACGTTTTTAATGAATAAAAGTATTTTTTGTAAATTTATTTTGCTAATGGAGTGACTGTAAAAATCTGCTCGGTATTAAAATATCGCCACTCCTTAATTCCTTGTAATTTTCTACAGACCAAATTTTCCCTTTCTCTGCAAGCTTCTTGTTTACCAAACATACTTCTTGTACTTCAGACATGCCGTACCTCCATCTTTTTCTCTGAACATTTTAGTTTCCCCAAACGCGAGTCTTGGTCTCCAAAACTCTTCCCTCCCTCCTTTTTCTTCAAGTATCTATACACTCGCTTGTTTTCTAAACATTTTTATCTCCCTCTTGTTCATCAAACATCTCATTCTCTATTCTGTACCTACTTCTAGTTGTCCAAACCTATTTACCTCTTTTTCTTCTGCAAATATCTTCCCTGTTTTTTTTTTGTTATTTCTTCTCGTTACTGCCATCTTCCGTTTCAGACATTTTAAAGTCCCGCCTACTGTATCTCTTTTTATTCAAAACTTTCTCCAAACCTTCTTCTTCCGTACCTTTTTGTGTTTAAACTTTTTCCCTTCTTCTTCTGTACCTTTTTGTGTTTAAACTTTTTTTAAACCTACAATTACTCTACCTTGTTTGTTTAAAACTTTCTTCAAACGTCCAATACTCTCTACCTTCTTTCTTTCTACAACCATCCATGCTCTATACTTTTTTGTTTCATAACTTTCTTTAAACATCCATTTTGTAGAGTATAATTTCGTTAGTTTAAACCCTCCCCAAATATCCCCTATCTCTATCTTGTTTTGTTTTATAGCTTCTTGAAATGTTTTCCCTCTACGTTTTGTCTAAAACATTTCTAAACCTCCATTTACTCTACCTTCTTTTGTTTTAAAACTCTCTTCAAATTTCCTCTTCTATACCGTCTCTGCCTATTTGTTTTTAACATTCACACAGTGAACATTCTGCATTGGGAGTGAGTCGAGTTTCTATAAATAGAAACTGTTATTGATATGTATGAAAAGTAATACGTGCGTATAAAATTTTGGAAACAGGATTTTGTGGGGTTCCAATAAATATGTCTCGTGAAGTGACAAGGCTAATCTGCGAGAAGAGTTGTTTTGTAAATTGCTTATTTATCGTCTCACTGTTAATTGTACCTACTGCGTTAATGGGTATTATAAAGATTTAAGTCCTCAAGAATTTATATTCAACACAGTCATTTGTATTCAATGTTATCCATCAGAGAATAATAACCATTAAAATAGATGTACTGTATTAAATAAATTATAAATAAAGAACTTCGAATTTCTCGTTAAAATACGCCTTTTAAATATATATTTTGTAAATGAAAGAAACTTTACTAAGCTTCTCCAACAGTTGCAATATCACTGATATTATAATGAGATTGGTCTGTATTTCACCATGGTATCACATTTTTAAATTCCAGTAATCTAATATGATTTAAAACACCGCATCTGAAGGTTGTATTATAAAATTTGACAAAGTTTGGTGAGATTTCATCAAGTAATGAAGGTGACTTAAACACTGAAATTTCTTTAAATATAATGAACGACTTCAAATGGTTTCATAAAATTTGAAAATTTATTTTTCCCACTTATAGTTCAACACTGTAATTTTATCTGTCACTGAAATTATCACAACTATCATACAATCTTCATATTTTATTCCAAATGCTTTTCAATTTACGTTCAATTTCACTCAACTACGTTTCATTTAATATTTTCTTTCTTTGGAATTATTTTAGTTTGTTGACCATTATTCTTAGCAGTTCTCGATCGGCTAATATTTACTGATTAGGATTTTTGTAAATAGCGTCAGTATTTACTTTAGCTTAATCAGTTTCTACAGAGCTAATTGTTGTAAACAGCGTCAGTATTACTTTAGCTTAATCAGTTTCTACAGAGCTAATTGTTGTAAACAGCGTCAGTATTACTTTAGCTTAATCAGTTTCTACAGAGCTAATTGTTGGAAACAGCGTCAGTATTACTTTAGCTTAATCAGTTTCTACAGAGCTAATTGTTGGAAACAGGAATTTGTGGAGTTCCAATAAATATGTCTCGTGAAGTGACAAGGCTAATCTGCGAGAAGAGTTGTTTTGTAATTGCTTTTTATCGTCCTACTGTATATAGTACCTACTTCGAAGTCCTGACGAATTTAGTCACTTGTATTCAATGTTATCCATCAGAGAATAACGTTAGAATAGAAGCAATGTATTAAATATATATATATATATATATATATATATATATATATATATATATATATATATATATATATATATACAACTTCAAATTTCTCGTTAAAATATGCCTACCCATATATATAATTTCGTAAGTCGAATTTTGAGATAAAATCTGTGGGAGCTTGGAAGGTTGTACAGAGCTGGGAGATGGCTCAAATTAAATGTATTGACGCGAAGGAGCGGGGGGGAAATAGGGTTTTCTAAATTTATAACATTTATATGGTTTTGAGGAACTTAAAGTTACCAAAATTCTCCATAAGAAATACATTGCAATGAAAAACAGCTGAGTATGATTTTCAAATATTTCAGCTGAGAAACAGCTGTACAAATATTATATTAAAAACAGCTGACTACAAATTTGTTTATAGTATTAAAGATTAATTAGATATCAGCTTGTCATACTAGATATGTTTGACAAGTGTATTAAATTAGAAATAATCTCTGGTTCTGGAAAAGGAAACATCATATTTTTACCAATAATTAAATTAATATCAACAGATCCTAACATGTTATTTCAAACGAAAAGGAACCAATTTCCTTTAAGACTTACATTTTCAATAACTATAAGTAAGTCTTCAATCAACCAAACCTGTTTTTACACATGATCAACTTTATGTTGCACTAAGTTGAGTAATATCTCAAGATGGATTAAAGATGCATATTGATAATACGTTTGGTAAAAAAATAAAATTTTAATATCCAAAATAGTTTTGTTATGAAAAACTTGAATTATATTAAATTAATTTCTATTAAAAAATAAAATTATTATATTATATTATATATTTATATTATAATTATATATTATATATATATATTTATATTATACAAAAGTTTTAGTATTAGAATACGTTTTAGTTATTGGGTTGTTGTTTTATTTAATTTATAATTATAAGATAATTTTTAGTTTGAAATTTTGCTGTTATGCTTATTTTAAATTTTTTTACATAAGTATGATATCCTTTAAAATATGCTTAGTACCCTAAGTTTGTAATCACACCTTGAAGCGCATTAAAAAATCTACTTCTTACTCTTAACTTCTTTTTTAAAGCTTTATTTTGGACTATTTATGTCTATTAATTTCATATTGATATAATTGCAAAATATTTACTTAAATAATTACTAAAATATTTTACCACTTGTTAATGAAAATAAATAAAACTAATTCAATATAAACATTTTGCAGCACTGGTCTATAGTATAAATGTTACAACATTTTGCAGCTACAGTATTGTGCACCACTGGTCTAAATCTAGCATTGAGCTCTATAGACCTCTGTGTAGACCCTTTAGTGGGTTCCCAAGATGTTCCATTTGCACTTAAGCTGGTCATAGATTGGAAGTAAATGTAAATATGTTTTACTAAAACTAAATAAAGCATTTACGCCTTAGTGCATTAAAGACAGATTTTCATCTAATTACATCATGACGTAATCATGGAATAAGTAGAAGGCCAATATGCTTATGGCTGAGCCATCATATAGACGGAAATTAATGGGGCGAAAAATTCTTTCATTACACGCCCAAATATATAAGAAAGGTGAATGGGAAGAGTGGGAAATTAGCGCGTGACTGGGTGGTGGGAGGTAGGGGCCTCGGCAGCCGGGCATTGCCCGATGATAGCACATGTATTGCGCACTTCCTTCTAACCTTGGCCATTCTTTAAACTCTACTCGAAATGTGAAAATCCGCGTCTAAAATTATTTCTAGTTGGCTCGCATCCATTCTTTTCTTTGTAAAAATAACTCGGCTCGGCTGCCGCGTGTGTTTACATGTTCTTGGCAGAGGTCGGCGTCCACGTGCACCCGCCGCGCCGGTCGCTCAATCTTGGGAATAGGAAAAAGTTGTAAAAACCTAAGTAGTTAGGGTGAGGGGAGACTAAGTCATCCCTTACAGGATATAATCTCCTCACTCTTTGTGGTTAGGAAAGTAAATTGCGAGGATTCAAGCTCTCGGCAAATATTGTTTCTTATAAGCGGGAAAACGTAAGTAATTAGGGTGAGGGGAGACTAAGTCATCCCTTACAGGATATAATCTCCTCACTCTTTGTGTCCTAATTACGTATTTTTCACCATACGAATCCGTTTTCATGCCATTTCAAAGAATTGCATAATAAAAAAATCATTAACTTTTAATAATGATGTGCTTAGAGATTAAAAAATATGTTGGTATTCATGCAATAATGCTTTTTACGTTTAAAATAATTACAGATTACTGTGCCGACCATAGTTTACTGTCCTAATGCAATATTAATAAACGTAAAGTACATTTACGAGATACGTATTTAACGGCATCGGATGTTTTTCGTTATATCCTTATTTGGAGATACCTAAAACATCCGATGGCATGTACTATGGAATTTTTAAATTTTCCGGCGGGCGCAGCTCGAAGCGCGTATAATACACATACACATATATACATACACACACGTGACGTCACACATGCACACTCAGACATTACACATACTGACATTACACAAGTATAAAATTTTAAACATTTTTGGTGATATTTTGAATTTATTAAAAAAATTCCAATTATTTAGAAATTATTTAGAATATTTTTATAAAAATAAATTAAAAAATTTATTTTGGTTCCATCGATAAAATTAAAAAACAATAAAATAAAAGGAAGTTTTCTATTATCAGGAGGGGCGTCCCCCTGCTGGATCCGCCACTGATTTAACTGAGGTTCACATTATGACATTCACCAAATTTAACTAGGTACTATTACTATTGTCACTATAACTCATCGGTACAAAAAAAAACGGCTGCCGCCTGCCGCCCCCTCGAGGCGCCCATAGGCACGTGCCTAATGGGAAGTCCGCCACTGCTACCTGAATAAAATATTTATGTTGTTTTGGTTCCTAGATCAAATAATAAAGAAATCTGTTATATTTCTGAAACTTTGTAGTCTCCCTGCAAAATCTTATGTCTTCCATTAGGCCTAAATATAGGATCAAGTTTGTAAATTTCCTTTTTAGTTTGTGCAAGCTGTTATTTAGGAAGTTTATTTGGTAAATGTCAGGACCAGCAAAATAACAAACTAATATGTTTTATTTTTAAATAAAATTGTATCATCTAGGATAAATGTGAAATGTCACAACATAAGCATTTCTTATATTTGTAACTACCGTATTGTTAAAGGCAAGCCAAATGTGTTAGGCTTGCCATAGAGCATTGCACTGCAAACAAAATCAGTATGAAAGTGTACTAGTTGTGGGCCAAGATACTACTAATTGGAAACAGTGTTCAGCTTTCCAGAATAGGTTATCAACTTCACACAATGATGATGGTTGCAAAGCTTATTCAATAAATAATAAGTTCTGTAGAAACTGATTAAGCTAAAGTAATACTGACGCTGTTTACAACAATTAGCTCTGTAGAAACTGATTAAGCTAAAGTAATACTGACGCTGTTTACAACAATTAGCTCTGTAGAAACTGATTAAGCTAAAGTAATACTGACGCTGTTTACAACAATTAGCTCTGTAGAAACTGATTAAGCTAAAGTAATACTGACGCTGTTTACAACAATTAGCCCTGTAGAAACTGATTAAGCTAAAGTAATACTGACGCTGTTTACAACAATTAGCTCTGTAGAAACTGATTAAGCTAAAGTAATACTGACGCTGTTTACAACAATTAGCTCTGTAGAAACTGATTAAGCTAAAGTAATACTGACGCTGTTTACAACAATTAGCTCTGTAGAAACTGATTAAGCTAAAGTAATACTGACGCTGTTTACAACAATTAGTTCTGTAGAAACTGATTAAGCTAAAGTAATACTGACGCTGAATACAACAATTAGCTCTGTAGAAACTGATTAAGCGAAAGTAATACTGACGCTGTTTACAACAATTAGCTCTGTAGAAACTGATTAAGCTAAAGTAATACTGACGCTGTTTACAACAATTAGTTCTGTAGAAACTGATTAAGCGAAAGTAATACTGACGCTGTTTACAACAATTAGTTCTGTAGAAACTGATTAAGCTAAAGTAATACTGACGCTGAATACAACAATTAGCTCTGTAGAAACTGATTAAGCGAAAGTAATACTGACGCTGTTTACAACAATTAGCTCTGTAGAAACTGATTAAGCGAAAGTAATACTGACGCTGTTTACAACAATTAGTTCTGTAGAAACTGATTAAGCTAAAGTAATACTGACGCTGAATACAACAATTAGCTCTGTAGAAACTGATTAAGCTAAAGTAATACTGACGCTGTTTACAACAATTAGCTCTGTAGAAACTGATTAAGCTAAAGTAATACTGACGCTGTTTACAACAATTAGCTCTGTAGAAACTGATTAAGCTAAAGTAAATACTGACGCTGTTTACAACAATTAGCTCTGTAGAAACTGATTAAGCTAAAGTAATACTGACGCTGTTTACAACAATTAGCTCTGTAGAAACTGATTAAGCTAAAGTAATACTGACGCTGTTTACAACAATTAGCTCTGTAGAAACTGATTAAGCTAAAGTAAATACTGACGCTGTTTACAACAATTAGCTCTGTAGAAACTGATTAAGCTAAAGTAATACTGACGCTGTTTACAACAATTAGTTCTGTAGAAACTGATTAAGCTAAAGTAATACTGACGCTGAATACAACAATTAGCTCTGTAGAAACTGATTAAGCGAAAGTAATACTGACGCTGTTTACAAAAATCCTAATCAGTAAATATCAGCTGATCGAGAACTGCTAAGAATAATGGTCAACAAACTAAAATAATTCCAAAGAGAAACTAATAAGTAAAACATAGCTAAGAGACATTGAACGTAAATTGAAAAGCATTTGGATTAAAATATGCAGATTGTATGATAGTTGTGATAATTTCAGAGTACAGTATTAAAATAATAGTGAGAAAAATTAAATTTTCAAATTTTATGAAACCATTTGAAGTTGTTCAGTAAATTTAAAGACACCCTCATTACTTGATGAAATCTCGCCTAGAATACTGAAAGAAATCTCACCAAATGTTATCAACTTTTATAATACAAACTTCAGATGCGGTGTTTTAAGTCATATTAGATTATTGGACTTTAAAAATGTGATCAAATGGTGAAATCATAAAAACCACTCATATAAAAATATCAGTAATATCGCAACTGTTGGAGAAGCTTTGTAAAGTTTCTTTGATTTACAAAATTATATATTTAATAGGCGTATTTTAACTAGAAAATTGAATTAACCTTTAATACTGTTAAAATATTTGTACTAAGCGGTTTTCAATATAATATTTGTTCAGGTGTTTCTCAGCTGAAATATTTGAAAACCATACTCAGCTGTTATTCATTGCAATGTATTTCTTATGGAGGCTTTTGGTAGCTTTAAGTTCCTCAAAACCCTATTAATGTTGTAAATTTAGAAACTCTATTTTTCCCCGCTCCTTCGCGTCAATACATTTAATTTGATACATCTCCCAGCTCTGTACAACTTTCCAAGCACCCACGGATTTTCTCTCAAAATTCGGCTTACGAAAATATATATATGGGTAGGCATATTTTAAAGAGATATTTGAAGTATATATATATATATATATATATATATATATATATAATTAATAAATTAAAAATATTTCAAAAACAAGAATACTTTTAATGAATATATTTATTCAAAGCTTTTCGCCGATAAAATAGTACCAGCATCTTCAGGAAAATAATTATCTAATAAAATATTTTTACAATTTTGTAAAAATATTTTATTAGATAATTATTTTCCTGAAGATGCTGGTACTACTGTATTTTATCGGCCAAAAGCTTTGAATAAATATATTCATTAAAAGTATTCTTGTTTTTGAAATATTTTTAATTTATTAACTGTATTACAAGAAAACATATCACCATATTTAATATATATATATATATATATATATATATATATATATATATATATATATATATATATATAATAGAGTATATCTATTTTAACGGTTGTTATTCTCTGATGGATAACATTGAATACAAGTGACTGTCAACTATATTCCTGAGGACTTAAATCTTTATAATACCCATTAACGCAATAGGTACTATAAACAGTGAGACGATAAATAAGCAATTTACAAAACAACTCTTCTCGCAGATTAGCCTTGTCACTTCACGTGACATATTTTTTGGAACCCCACAAATTCCTGTTTCCAAAATTTTACATGCAGGTATTACTTTTCATACAAATCAATAACAATTGCTATTTATAGAAACTAAATTCACTTCCAATGCAGAATGTTCACTGTGCGAATGTTAAAAACAATTACACATTAAGTAATATATACTATAATTTTATCTTAAATTCAGGGTACCTAATATTTTTTTCACTTCAATGTTAGTGTACAAGTTACTTTTAATGGAATGTGTTAACTATTTAAACTATAATTGGTTTATTAAAAAATAAAACTAGCAGTATTTTAGAACATGAAATGAACACAAACTATTTGTTATTCTTTTGTATGCAATGTTTTTCCTGTATGTATTTCTTATAATCCTATACATTTGCTTATTTTTTTGTCATTGACCATTTGACAAACTTACAAATTGAGTGAATTTTTTTTTAATTTTACCTAAACTAAACCTGTCTTTAGAGAAAATTGTTTTATGCTACCTTTTGATAAATGTCCACCAGTAAGCTTGAAATTGTAAGTAATTATACATACATTTACTATTCTATAAATTATGTAATTGGTAACAAACATTGTCTAATTGAGGGGAAATCTCAAATGAGAAAGCGAAACAGTTTTGTTTTAAAGCATTATAAAATATTTGTCAGCGTACTTTCTGTTGGTTTACGTATACAATATTGTAAATACTTTATCTTGTATGGGTACAGTGGAAACTCAGTGTCAGCTAAACATACTTCTTGGTTTGCTGCAGAGGGTGTCATACGGAGTGATTGGCTGTAATGGAGAAGAAGAAGAGGAGGAAGCTCAGCTAGCTCAACCAGGACCTGAAACAGGTTAGTCGTATCTCTTTAGATTTATCTGATATTAAGAGTTAGTAGTTTAACTCTGGATCTTTAAAACTTCTGATGTCCTTTATCTTGCCTCTATCACTATTTTTATATGTGGGAGCTAACTTATATATATATATATATATATATATATATATATATATATATATATATATATATATATATATATATATATATATATATATATATATTATACTTCTAAGTCACAACTGCAGTTATGTAACAGCACAAGTGATCAATCTACGAATTAACTTTAATGAAGAATTGTTCATATTTATTTAAAAAGTTAAAAACATTTATTTCTTTGTCATTAGAACATTGGTTGATAGAATATACTCTACAAAATATTGTCAGATGGTGAGTGGAAAGAGTTTGCTAGTCTCCTTGGGCATGTGAGGCTTCACGAGAACTAGCATGAGTGCTTTATATATTTAAATATTAGATCACGAGGAAAAAGCTTTCTCTGGGTGTTTCAGATCTTATTGAATCCAGGTCACTCTATTAATGTGTTTGTGGTATCTGACTTTTTCAAAAGAGATAGTTTCTAAAAACCAGCTTCCTTATGAGTATGTACTCCTTCACAAAATATAACATTTGTTTTTTGTGCTCAAATATATGAACCCAGTGAAAACAGCTTTCTACTAGGTACAGCAAAAACCTCTTTCTTCTAGGTATATCCCCTTCACAATAATTACCTTGTTAATTGTATGTACTAACAGTATATAAACCCAATGCTCTCTCAGCTCTCATAAAGCATAGGTAGTTTTATGTGCTAACAGTATCTAAACCCAATGCTCTCTTTGAGAGAAATATTGGTATCTCTGCTCTCATAAAGCATTGGTAGTTTTATGTGCTAACAGTATCTAAACCCAATGCTCTCTTTGAGAGAAATATTGGTATCTCTGCTCTCATAAAGCATAGGTAGTTTTATGTGCTCACAGTATCTAAACCCAATGCTCTCTTTGAGAGAAATATTGTTATCTCTACTCTCGTAAAGCATAGGTAGTTTTATGTGCAAACAGTATCTAAAGCCAGTGCTCTCTTTGAGAGAAATATTCGTATCTCTGCTCTCATAAAGCATAGGTAGTTTTATATGCTAACAGTATTTAAATCCAATGCTCTCTTTGAGAGAAATATTGGTATCTCTGCTCTCATAAAGCATAGGTAGTTTTATATGCTAACAGTATCTAAATCCAATGCTCTCTTTGAGAGAAATATTGGTATCTCTGCTCTCATAAAGCATAGGTAGTTGTATGTGCAAACAGTATCTAAACCCAATGCTCTCTTTGAGAGAAATATTGGTATCTCTGCTCTCATAAAGCATAGGTAGTTTTATGTGCAAACAGTATCTAAACCCAGTGCTCTCTTTGAGAGAAATATTGGTATCTCTGCTCTCATAAAGCAAAGGTAGTTTTATGTGCAAACAGTATCTAAACCCAATGCTCTCTTTGAGAGAAATATTGGTATCTCTGCTCTCATAAAGCATAGGTAGTTTTATGTGCTCACAGTATCTAAACCCAATGCTCTCTTTGAGAGAAATATTGGTATCTCTGCTCTCATAAAGCATAGATAGTTTTATGTGCAAACAGTATCTAAACCCAATGCTCTCTTTGAGAGAAATATTGGTATCTCTGCTCTCATAAAGCATAGGTAGTTTTATGTGCTCACAGTATCTAAACCCAATGCTCTCTTTGAGAGAAATATTGGTATCTCTGCTCTCATAAAGCATAGGTAGTTTTATGTGCAAACAGTATCTAAACCCAATGCTCTCTTTGAGAGAAATATTGGTATCTCTGCTCTCATAAAGCATAGGTAGTTTTATGTGCTAACAGTATCTAAACCCAATGCTCTCTTTGAGAGAAATATTGGTATCTCTGTTCTCATAAAGCATAGGTAGTTTTATGTGCTCGCAGTATCTAAACCCAATGCTCTCTTTGAGAGAAATATTGGTATCTCTGCTCTCATAAAGCATAGGTAGTTTTATGTGCAAACAGTATCTAAACCCAGTGCTCTCTTTGAGAGAAATATTGGTATCTCTGCTCTCATAAAGCATAGGTAGTTTTATGTGCTCACAGTATCTAAACCCAATGCTCTCTTTGAGAGAAATATTGGTATCTCTGCTCTCATAAAGCATAGGTAGTTTTATGTGCAAATAGTATCTAAACCCAGTGCTCTCTTTGAGAGAAATATTGGTATCTCTGCTCTCATAAAGCATAGGTAGTTTTATGTGCTCACAGTATCTAAACCCAGTGCTCTCTTTGAGAGAAATATTGGTATCTCTGCTCTCATAAAGCATAGGTAGTTTTATGTGCTCACAGTATCTAAACCCAATGCTCTCTTTGAGAGAAATATTGGTATCTCTGCTCTCATAAAGTATAGGTAGTTTTATGTGCTAACAGTATCTAAATCCAATGCTCTCTTTGAGAGAAATATTGTTATCTCTGCTCTCGTAAATCATAGGTAGTTTTATGTGCAAACAGTATCTAAACCCAATGCTCTCTTTGAAAGAAATATTGGTATCTCTGCTCTCATAAAGCATAGGTAGTTTTATGTGCAAACAGTATCTAAACCCAGTGCTCTCTTTGAGAGAAATATTGGTATCTCTGCTCTCATAAAGCATAGGTAGTTTTATGTGCAAACAGTATCTAAACCCAGTGCTCTCTTTGAGAGAAATATTGGTATCTCTGCTCTCATAAAGCATAGGTAGTTTTATGTGCAAACAGTATCTAAACCCAGTGCTCTCTTTGAGAGAAATATTGGTATCTCTGCTCTCATAAAGCATAGGTAGTTTTATGTGCAAACAGTATCTAAACCCAGTGCTCTCTTTGAGAGAAATATTGGTATCTCTGCTCTCATAAAGCATAGGTAGTTTTATGTGCTAACAGTATCTAAACCCAATGCTCTCTTTGAGAGAAATATTGGTATCTCTGCTCTCATAAAGCATAGGTAGTTTTATGTGCTCACAGTATCTAAACCCAATGCTCTCTTTGAGAGAAATATTGGTATCTCTGCTCTCATAAAGTATAGGTAGTTTTATGTGCTAACAGTATCTAAATCCAATGCTCACTTTGAGAGAAATATTGTTATCTCTGCTCTCGTAAAGCATAGGTAGTTTTATGTGCTAACAGTATCTAAATCCAATGCTCACTTTGAGAGAAATATTGTTATCTCTGCTCTCGTAAAGCATAGGTAGTTTTATGTGCAAACAGTATCTAAACCCAATGCTCTCTTTGAAAGAAATATTGGTATCTCTGCTCTCATAAAGCATAAGTTGTTTTATGTGCAAACAGTATCTAAACCCAATGCTCTCTTTGAGAGAAATATTGGTATCTCTGCTCTCATAAAGCATAGGTAGTTTTATGTGCTCACAGTATCTAAACCCAGTGCTCTCTTTGAGAGAAATATTGGTATCTCTGCTCTCATAAAGCATAGGTAGTTTTATGTGCTCACAGTATCTAAACCCAATGCTCTCTTTGAGAGAAATATTGGTATCTCTGCTCTCATAAAGCATAAGTAGTTTTATGTGCAAACAGTATCTAAACCCAATGCTCTCTTTGAAAGAAATATTGGTATCTCTGCTCTCATAAAGCATAAGTAGTTTTATGTGCAAACAGTATCTAAACCCAATGCTCTCTTTGAGAGAAATATTGGTATCTCTGCTCTCATAAAGCATAGGTAGTTTTATGTGCTCACAGTATCTAAACCCAGTGCTCTCTTTGAGAGAAATATTGGTATCTCTGCTCTCATAAAGCATAGGTAGTTTTATGTGCTCACAGTATCTAAACCCAATGCTCTCTTTGAGAGAAATATTGGTATCTCTGCTCTCATAAAGCATAGGTAGTTTTATGTGCAAACAGTATCTAAACCCAATGCTCTCTTTGAGAGAAATATTGGTATCTCTGCTCTCATAAAGCATAGGTAGTTTTATGTGCTCACAGTATCTAAACCCAATGCTCTCTTTGAGAGAAATATTGGTATCTCTGCTCTCATAAAGCATAGGTAGTTTTATGTGCAAACAGTATCTAAACCCAGTGCTCTCTTTGAAAGAAATATTGGTATCTCTGCTCTCATAAAGCATAGGTAGTTTTATGTGCAAACAGTATCTAAACCCAGTGCTCTCTTTGAGAGAAATATTGGTATCTCTGCTCTCATAAAGCATAGGTAGTTTTATGTGCTCACAGTATCTAAACCCAATGCTCTCTTTGAAAGAAATATTGGTATCTCTGCTCTCATAAAGCATAGGTAGTTTTATGTGCAAACAGTATCTAAACCCAGTGCTCTCTTTGAGAGAAATATTGGTATCTCTGCTCTCATAAAGCATAGGTAGTTTTATGTGCAAACAGTATCTAAACCCAGTGCTCTCTTTGAAAGAAATATTGGTATCTCTGCTCTCATAAAGCATAGGTAGTTTTATGTGCAAACAGTATCTAAACCCAGTGCTCTCTTTGAAAGAAATATTGGTATCTCTGCTCTCATAAAGCATAGGTAGTTTTATGTGCAAACAGTATCTAAACCCAGTGCTCTCTTTGAGAGAAATATTGGTATCTCTGCTCTCATAAAGCATAGGTAGTTTTATGTGCTCACAGTATCTAAACCCAATGCTCTCTTTGAGAGAAATATTGGTATCTCTGCTCTCATAAAGCATAGGTAGTTTTATGTGCAAACAGTATCTAAACCCAGTGCTCTCTTTGAAAGAAATATTGGTATCTCTGCTCTCATAAAGCATAGGTAGTTTTATGTGCAAACAGTATCTAAACCCAGTGCTCTCTTTGAGAGAAATATTGTTATCTCTGCTCTCGTAAATCATAGGTAGTTTTATGTGCAAACAGTATCTAAACCCAATGCTCTCTTTGAAAGAAATATTGGTATCTCTGCTCTCATAAAGCATAGGTAGTTTTATGTGCAAACAGTATCTAAACCCAGTGCTCTCTTTGAGAGAAATATTGGTATCTCTGCTCTCATAAAGCATAGGTAGTTTTATGTGCTTACAGTATCTAAACCCAATGCTCTCTTTGAGAGAAATATTGGTATCTCTGCTCTCATAAAGCATAGGTAGTTTTATGTGCAAACAGTATCTAAACCCAATGCTCTCTTTGAGAGAAATATTGGTATCTCTGCTCTCGTAAAGCATAGGTAGTTTTATGTGCTCACAGTATCTAAACCCAATGCTCTCTTTGAGAGAAATATTGGTATCTCTGCTCTCATAAAGCATAGGTAGTTTTATGTGCTAACAGTATCTAAACCCAATGCTCTCTTTGAGAGAAATATTCGTATCTCTGCTCTCATAAAGCATAGGTAGTTTTATGTGCTAACAGTATCTAAACCCAGTGCTCTCTTTCAGAGAAATATTCGTATCTCTGCTCTCATAAAGCATAGGTAGTTTTATGTGCTAACAGTATCTAAACCCAATGCTCTCTTTGAGAGAAATATTCGTATCTCTGCTCTCATAAAGCATAGGTAGTTTTATGTGCTAACAGTATCTAAACCCAGTGCTCTCTTTCAGAGAAATATTCGTATCTCTGCTCTCATAAAGCATAGGTAGTTTTATGTGCTAACAGTATCTAAACCCAATGCTCTCTTTGAGAGAAATATTGTTATCTCTGCTCTCGTAAAGCATAGGTAGTTTTATGTGCAAACAGTATCTAAATCCAATGCTCTCTTTGAGAGAAATATTGTTATCTCTGCTCTCGTAAAGCATAAGTAGTTTTATGTGCAAACAGTATCTAAACCCAATGCTCTCTTTGAGAGAAATATTGTTATCTCTGCTCTCGTAAAGCATAGGTAGTTTTATGTGCTCACAGTATCTAAACCCAATGCTCTCTTTGAGAGAAATATTGTTATCTCTGCTCTCGTAAAGCATAGGTAGTTTTATGTGCTCACAGTATCTAATCCCAATGCTCTCTTTCAGAGAAATATTCGTATCTCTGCTCTCGTGAAACATAGGTAGTTTTATGTGCAAACAGTGTCTAAACCCAATGCTCTCTTTGAAAGAAATATTGGTATCTCTGCTCTCGTAAAGCATAGGTTTTTTATGTGCTCACAGTATCTAAACCCAGTGCTCTCTTTGAGAGAAATATTGGTATCTCTGCTCTCGTAAAGCATAGGTAGTTTTATGTGCAAACAGTATCTAAACCCAATGCTCTCTTTGAAAGAAATATTGGTATCTCTGCTCTCATAAAGCATAGGTTTTTTATGTGCTCACAGTATCTAAACCTAATGATAAAAGCTTTCACCTAGATATCTCTTTTTTCATAAGATCTGAGTGGTTATTTGGTCACACAATCTATTTGTGGTGAAAGCAACTTATTTTTGGGCACAAGAACTATGATCATCAATGTGAAAAACTCTTTCTATTGGGTAAAAGAACTTGAATTTTTCTTAATAATATATAGTTAAGATACGTAATAGCTTAATCTAATTAAAATACCTTTTTCTGGGTATTAGAGCCCTCACAAAACCAGGTCGTTTGGTTTATGTGCTTACAATATCTGATCTCAGACAATAAATCCTTCCTGGGTATGTATCTTATAACAAGATGTAGGCCATTAGATTTATGTGCTCACAATGTCTACTCGCAGTGAAATGAGAGCTTCCTAGCTACATGTAGAGAATGCCCTTATAGGAACTGGGTTGCGTTTGCTCAGAATGTCAGACTTAGTTATTGAAGCTAACTTGGTTAATGAAACAGTGGCATTTTGGTTATGGTTTCCTTACAAGACTGGTTGTTTTTATTATGTGCCAACATCTGCAAATTACCAGTTAAAAAAACTTTCTGGTTTCACACTACCTGAATGTCAAATTGGCGATGATAGTTATGTGCCTCCTCACAAGAAATAAGAATACACGTTGAATTCTCTAAAGTGAGTGGAAACCAGGTAATAATAGACGTTTTGCAAAATGTATGTACGAATGCTTTGCAAAATATTGACTTGTGTTGTAGGTGAAAATATGAACTAACTTTAACTTACTTTCATGTACATAATAGAACAGAAAAGAGTTCTTGGATTTTTTCGAAAACGTTCTGTCTCGGTAAGTTTTTACAAAATTTGAGTTAGTCATAAACTAATGTAAAAGTAATTTAGAAAAGAATTGTTAAAATATTTGAACTTGCAATAAAAGCGGATGTTTTAACTTTGGTAACAGATGGCCACATGGTATTCCTTTAAACTATGTTACTCAAATATAAGCTGTAAGCAAGAAACAGGTGATCTAAAGCACGCAAAATATAATTACTGCATAACATTTGCAAGTTGGGAAACGTAGGTCTAACCTTAATGGAGAAACAGATGTTATGAAATGACGGAAACAATAAATGCCGATTAAAATTTGCAACAACCATAATGTATCAACGTGCAGGTTGGACCATGTATCTTGTTTACAAAACAGTATTAAACACTTTTACATTGTTTAGGACTGTCCGAACTTTAATTTATTTTGTAAATTTGTAAAAACTGAGACAGAACGTTTTCGTTGGTTCCGTGGCGGTCTTCATCAGTGCCTCCGGTTTTACAAATCTACAATTTAAATTAAGGATCGGATAGTAATAAACTAAAGTGATTTATTAAGTTTCATTAATGCACTACAAAATGCAACAGTATAAAGTTAATGTATTTTTTTATATTACTACATTTTTATAGATGTAATGTATTATATATTGCACTAATAACTTATTAATCTATTAATCACCTAAACAATAGTTTATGACTATCCAAACTTTGAATTTAGTAAATTTGTTAAAACTTACTGAGATAGAACGTTTTCGATCGCTATGTGCCGATCTTCATCAGTGTCTTATGCTTGGAGATGTCCGGTCAAGCGGTGACGGTTTTAAAGATATGTTTACGATAGTATCAAAGAGTATGTGTGATTTGTATTGTGTTTGTTCGTTTAATATGTTTGTACTTTGTTTTTGTGTGTCTGTAAATTTCATATTGATCTAGTGTGTTGAGATGTGGTCCTTTTTTGTTGATGTGTAGGATTTCTAGATTATCGTAAATGTTTGTGTATTTCTGTCATGTGTCTTTTATGTGCTTGTAAAATGTTGAGTTGGTGTTGTGTTTGTGTTACTCGACTCTTTATTTAAAGCTGCGACCTGTTTGTCCAATTTAGAATTTGTTACATTCGTCGCAGTTTAGTTTGTATACGCCTGGTGCTCGTAGTTTATCTTTGTTGTTGGTGTTGTGTTGTATTTTGTATTGTAACTTATTAGTTTTGTATGCTATTTTGTATGTATTATGTGTTTTACCGTAACCTAGAAATTCTACACATCAACAAAAAAGGACCACATCTCAACACACTAGAACAATATGAAATTTACAGACACACAAAGTACAAACATATTAATCGAACAAACACAATACAAATCACACATACTCTCTGATACTATCGAAAACCTACCTTTAAAACCGTCACCGCTTGACCCAACATCTCCAAGCAGAAGACACTGATGAAGATCGGCACATAGCGATCGAAAACGTTCTGTCTCAGTAAGTTTTAACAAATTTACTAAATTCAAAGTTCGGATAGTCATTAACTATTGTTTAAGTGATTAATAAGATTCACCGAACGTAATGGGCTATAAAATTCAAGAATTCTTAATCTAATTAACCTACAAAGCGTCTGTAGTTTGATAGATTTGTTATAAAAAATATTGTAACTAGATGTAGCGAAAAACCTAACATTGGGAAGTGGTTCAACAGGCGCAAACCTATTTGCGTTTACTCGCAATAGTTTTTCTTTCTTGTAATTGTGGCATTTATAAATTTAATGTTTATTCAAGTGCGTCTGACAGTGGAGGCAGTGTTTCACTTACAAAGCTACTTTTACGTTGAGGAAAGTTTCGCTTTAGTTTTTCTTTGTAACCATGGTACGGTAACCAGATACCTTGTTGATATATTTTAATACAGGTATATAATAACATAGTAAAGGATCCTTTCTTGGAGTGTATATTTGTGAAGTATAGTTATATTTAGACCATAGTTTTAGAACTTATGTTTGAGTAAAATGAATACCATTTGGCGAGCTATTGCCTTATCTTTTAACGGCAATAAAAGGGTAAATGTTGGTTGTATTTAACTTTAATGCAGTAACACGTGACAGCTAAGAAGTTCGCCATGACTGTTTACAAACACAAGTCCAAGCAAATAGCGCGTCAGAGAGCTTTTTCGGGAACATTGTGATCTGAATTTGCGTTGATTGCAATAAGACGCCATCTGGTGTTTACAGCTTGGCTTTGCCGGGCGCCTTGGCGACGTGATCGCGGCTGAATGTAAACGCGAAATTCAATAACAAGCAAGAATCGTTCATAATGTAGCTTTCTGCCCAAGGACATGTCTTTCACCGCAAAGCTACCCCCCTCTGACATTCCATTGTCTTCTCTAACTTTAATTTCGTGTCACCATATGTTCAATTTACAGTAGCCGGAGTTACATACCGACATGTACTAGAGAAACATAGCCTTCACCAATGCCCAATCCTTTGGCTCTAACATGCCTTTATCTTCTCTAACTTCCACCATCTATCAGCAAGTCCCTCTTCAGTAAGCCTTCTTCTATCCAGAATAAGAGATAGGCTTTCCTTTCTTTCTTTCGTTTCCCACGGTTCTCTTCTTTCCTTGGCCAGCGTTAACCTTCCTTTAACAAATTCGGTTGTCTTCTCGTTCATTTCTTTATTCTGTTGTCTTCTCTTTCATTTCTTTATTCTGTTGTCTTCTCGTTCATTTCTTTATTCTGTAGTCTTCTCGTTCATTTCTTTATTCTGTTGCCTTCTCGTTCATTTCTTTATTCTGTTGTCTTCTCGTTCATTTCTTTATTCTGTTGTCTTATCGTTCATTTCTTTATTCTGTTGTCTTCTCGTTCATTTCTTTATTCTGTTGTCTTCTCGTTCATTTCTTTATTCTGTAGTCTTCTCTTTCATTTCTTTATTCTGTTGTCTTCTCGTTCATTTCTTTATTCTGTAGTCTTCTCTTTCATTTCTTTATTCTGTTGTCTTCTCGTTCATTTCTTTATTCTGTTGTCTTCTCGTTCATTTCTTTATTCTGTTGTCTTCTCGTTCATTTCTTTATTCTGTTGTCTTCTCGTTCATTTCTTTATTCTGTTGTCTTCTCGTTCATTTCTTTATTATGTTGCCTTCTCGTTCATTTCTTTCCAAAATGCCTCCTCTTATTGTTTACCGTCTCGCATCTGGTTGTCCAGAGGTAGTATGCCTATATCAGATATTGGTATCCATTTGTGTCTCTCCAATCAGAGAGGTAATATTCCCAGTCCGTTTCCTTTGTGTACATACTACGCATTTTTTGACATCTTTGAATTTTGTCTTTGCCATATATATTCGATTCTTATTCTATTTGCAGCTAGTATTGAATCCTCTATAAGGTTACTCCCTATAATATAACTCAACTTCTTTTAATTAATAAGCAACTGATTTCTATCGGTATAACTTGACCACAGCCTTAAGTATAATTCCAAGGGGAGTGCAGGTCTATATATCATGTACTCGGAAATACGTTGCATAGTTGTGTAATAACTGCTAAGTAAAGTCAAGAGAACAGCGTAAGAACAAAGTGTTTAACATTGTATAAGTCGCGAGATGTAGCAAAGGACTTGGCCAGCCGATGCGCATTGGCCTACTTGACATTTAGAGTGGTGGTGGGTGCTGACTGACTGAGGGTTACTATAACTGCTAAGTAAATGCAAGTAAAGTCAAGAGAACAGCGGAAGAACAAAGTGTTTAACATTGTATAAGTCGCAAGATGTAGCAAGGGACTTGGCCAGCCGGTGAGCATTGGCCTACTTGACATTTAGAGTGGTGGTGGGACTGAGTGTTTTTTTTTTTTTTTATTAACTTGGGAGCGGGTTTAAACTGCCCGAAGCGCCGCTACGTTAGGTATATTGTACTTACCTCAATGATCTAGTCAAAGAGCCCATTCCCTCTTACCAGGTATAGAAGTTTCCTGACTAGTGTTTTACCTTCAGCATCCTCTTCCAGAGCTGTGCTATTACCAAAGAGGTTGAAGCGCCTCTCGGCAAGTGCTTCACATCTATAAAAGATGTGTGTGGCGGTTTCCAGTTCCTGCCCGCATAATCTGCACACTGGTTCATCTTTGAAGATACCCGTATTATACAAATGTTTCCTTAGTCCACAGTGTCCCGTGAGTAGACCTGTGGCTATCCTCAATTCCTGCCTAGACAGATAGATGAGACTCTCCTGCAGCCCCAAGGAAGGTTTCCTAATGACTGAGTGTTACCATAACTGCTAAGTAAAGTCAAGAGAACAGCGTAAGAACAAAGTGTTTAACATTGTATAAGTCGCGAGATGTAGCAAGGGACTTGGCCAGCCGGTGCGCATTGCCCTACATGACATTTAGAGTGGTGGTGGGTGCTGATTGACTGAGTGTTACTATAACTGCTAAGTAAATGTAAGTAAAGTCAAGAGAACAGCGTAAGAACAAAGTGTTTAACATTGTATAAGTCGCGAGATGTAGCAAGGGACTTGGCCAGCCGGTGTGCATTGGCCTACGTGACATTTAGAGTGGTGGTGGGTGCTGACTGACTGAGTGTTACCATAACTGCTAAGTAAATGTAAGTAAAGTCAAGAGAACAGCGTAAGAACAAAGTGTTTAACATTGTATAAGTCGCGAGATATAGCAAGGGACTTGGCCAGCCGGTGCGCATATGCCTACTTGACATTTAGAGTGATGGTGGGTGCTGGCTGACTGAGTGTTACTATAACTGCTAAGTAAATGTAAGTAAGGTCAAGAGAACAGCGTAAGAACAAAGTGTTTAACATTGTATAAGTCGCGAGATATAGCAAGGGACTTGGCCAGCCGGTGCGCATATGCCTACTTGACATTTAGAGTGGTGGTGGGTGCTGGCTGACTGAGTGTTACTATAACTGCTAAGTAAATGTAAGTAAAGTCAAGAGAACAGCGTAAGAACAAAGTGTTTAACATTGTATAAGTCGCGAGATATAGCAAGGGACTTGGCCAGCCGGTGCGCATATGCCTACTTGACATTTAGAGTGGTGGTGGGTGCTGGCTGACTGAGTGTTACTATAACTGCTAAGTAAATGTAAGTAAAGTCAAGAGAACAGCGTAAGAACAAAGTGTTTAACATTGTATAAGTCGCGAGATATAGTAAGGGACTTGGCCAGCCGGTGCGCATATGCCTACTTGACATTTAGAGTGGTGGTGGGTGCTGGCTGACTGAGTGTTACTATAACTGCTAAGTAAATGTAAGTAAAGTCAAGAGAACAGCGGAAGAACAAAGTGTTTAACATTGTATAAGTCGCGAGATGTAGCAAGGGACTTGGCCAGCCGGTGCGCATTGGCCTACATGACATTTAGAGTGGTGGTGGGTGCAGGCTGACTGAGTGTTACTATAACTGCTAAGTAAATGTATGTAAAGTCAAGAGAACAGCGTAAGAACAAAGTGTTTAACATTGTATAAGTCGCGAGATATAGTAAGGGACTTGGCCAGCCGGTGCGCATATGCCTACTTGACATTTAGAGTGGTGGTGGGTGCTGGCTGACTGAGTGTTACTATAACTGCTAAGTAAATGTAAGTAAAGTCAAGAGAACAGCGGAAGAACAAAGTGTTTAACATTGTATAAGTCGCGAGATGTAGCAAGGGACTTGGCCAGCCGGTGCGCATTGGCCTACATGACATTTAGAGTGGTGGTGGGTGCAGGCTGACTGAGTGTTACTATAACTGCTAAGTAAATGTAAGTAAAGTCAAGAGAACAGCGTAAGAACAAAGTGTTTAACATTGTATAAGTCGCGAGATATAGCAAGGGACTTGGCCAGCCGGTGCGCATTGGCCTACATGACATTTAGAGTGGTGGTGGGTGCAGGCTGACTGAGTGTTACTATAACTGCTAAGTAAATGTAAGTAAGGTCAAGAGAACAGCGTAAGAACAAAGTGTTTAACATTGTATAAGTCGCGAGATGTAGCAAGGGACTTGGCCAGCCGGTGCGCATTGGCCTACGTGACATTTAGAGTGGTGGTGGGTGCTGACTGACTGAGTGTTACCATAACTGCTAAGTAAATGTAAGTAAAGTCAAGAGAACAGCGTAAGAACAAAGTGTTTAACATTGTATAAGTCGCGAGATGTAGCAAGGGACTTGGCCAGCCGGTGTGCATTGGCCTACGTGACATTTAGAGTGGTGGTGGGTGCAGGCTGACTGAGTGTTACTATAACTGCTAAGTAAATGTAAGTAAAGTCAAGAGAACAGCGTAAGAACAAAGTGTTTAACATTGTATAAGTCGCGAGATGTAGCAAGGGACTTGGCCAGCCGGTGTGCATTGGCCTACGTGACATTTAGAGTGGTGGTGGGTGCAGGCTGACTGAGTGTTACTATAACTGCTAAGTAAATGTAAGTAAAGTCAAGAGAACAGCGTAAGAACAAAGTGTTTAACATTGTATAAGTCGCGAGATGTAGCAAGGGACTTGGCCAGCCGGTGTGCATTGGCCTACATGACATTTAGAGTGGTGGTGGGTGCAGGCTGACTGAGTGTTACTATAACTGCTAAGTAAATGTAAGTAAAGTCAAGAGAACAGCGTAAGAACAAAGTGTTTAACATTGTATAAGTCGCGAGATATAGCAAGGGACTTGGCCAGCCGGTGCGCATTGGCCTACATGACATTTAGAGTGGTGGTGGGTGCAGGCTGACTGAGTGTTACTATAACTGCTAAGTAAATGTAAGTAAAGTCAAGAGAACAGCGTAAGAACAAAGTGTTTAACATTGTATAAGTCGCGAGATATAGCAAGGGACTTGGCCAGCCGGTGCGCATTGGCCTACATGACATTTAGAGTGGTGGTGGGTGCAGGCTGACTGAGTGTTACTATAACTGCTAAGTAAATGTAAGTAAAGTCAAGAGAACAGCGTAAGAACAAAGTGTTTAACATTGTATAAGTCGCGAGATGTAGCAAGGGACTTGGCCAGCCGGTGTGCATTGGCCTACGTGACATTTAGAGTGGTGGTGGGTGCAGGCTGACTGAGTGTTACTATAACTGCTAAGTAAATGTAAGTAAAGTCAAGAGAACAGCGTAAGAACAAAGTGTTTAACATTGTATAAGTCGCGAGATGTAGCAAGGGACTTGGCCAGCCGGTGTGCATTGGCCTACATGACATTTAGAGTGGTGGTGGGTGCAGGCTGACTGAGTGTTACTATAACTGCTAAGTAAATGTAAGTAAAGTCAAGAGAACAGCGTAAGAACAAAGTGTTTAACATTGTATAAGTCGCGAGATATAGCAAGGGACTTGGCCAGCCGGTGCGCATTGGCCTACATGACATTTAGAGTGGTGGTGGGTGCAGGCTGACTGAGTGTTACTATAACTGCTAAGTAAATGTAAGTAAAGTCAAGAGAACAGCGTAAGAACAAAGTGTTTAACATTGTATAAGTCGCGAGATATAGCAAGGGACTTGGCCAGCCGGTGCGCATTGGCCTACGTGACATTTAGAGTGGTGGTGGGTGCAGGCTGACTGAGTGTTACTATAACTGCTAAGTAAATGTAAGTAAAGTCAAGAGAACAGCGTAAGAACAAAGTGTTTAACATTGTATAAGTCGCGAGATGTAGCAAGGGACTTGGCCAGCCGGTGTGCATTGGCCTACATGACATTTAGAGTGGTGGTGGGTGCAGGCTGACTGAGTGTTACTATAACTGCTAAGTAAATGTAAGTAAAGTCAAGAGAACAGCGTAAGAACAAAGTGTTTAACATTGTATAAGTCGCGAGATATAGCAAGGGACTTGGCCAGCCGGTGCGCATTGGCCTACATGACATTTAGAGTGGTGGTGGGTGCAGGCTGACTGAGTGTTACTATAACTGCTAAGTAAATGTAAGTAAGGTCAAGAGAACAGCGTAAGAACAAAGTGTTTAACATTGTATAAGTCGCGAGATGTAGCAAGGGACTTGGCCAGCCGGTGTGCATTGGCCTACGTGACATTTAGAGTGGTGGTGGGTGCTGACTGACTGAGTGTTACCATAACTGCTAAGTAAATGTAAGTAAAGTCAAGAGAACAGCGTAAGAACAAAGTGTTTAACATTGTATAAGTCGCGAGATGTAGCAAGGGACTTGGCCAGCCGGTGTGCATTGGCCTACGTGACATTTAGAGTGGTGGTGGGTGCAGGCTGACTGAGTGTTACTATAACTGCTAAGTAAATGTAAGTAAAGTCAAGAGAACAGCGTAAGAACAAAGTGTTTAACATTGTATAAGTCGCGAGATGTAGCAAGGGACTTGGCCAGCCGGTGTGCATTGGCCTACGTGACATTTAGAGTGGTGGTGGGTGCAGGCTGACTGAGTGTTACTATAACTGCTAAGTAAATGTAAGTAAAGTCAAGAGAACAGCGTAAGAACAAAGTGTTTAACATTGTATAAGTCGCGAGATATAGCAAGGGACTTGGCCAGCCGGTGTGCATTGGCCTACGTGACATTTAGAGTGGTGGTGGGTGCAGGCTGACTGAGTGTTACTATAACTGCTAAGTAAATGTAAGTAAAGTCAAGAGAACAGCGTAAGAACAAAGTGTTTAACATTGTATAAGTCGCGAGATATAGCAAGGGACTTGGCCAGCCGGTGCGCATTGGCCTACATGACATTTAGAGTGGTGGTGGGTGCAGGCTGACTGAGTGTTACTATAACTGCTAAGTAAATGTAAGTAAGGTCAAGAGAACAGCGTAAGAACAAAGTGTTTAACATTGTATAAGTCGCGAGATATAGCAAGGGACTTGGCCAGCCGGTGCGCATTGGCCTACATGACATTTAGAGTGGTGGTGGGTGCAGGCTGACTGAGTGTTACTATAACTGCTAAGTAAATGTAAGTAAGGTCAAGAGAACAGCGTAAGAACAAAGTGTTTAACATTGTATAAGTCGCGAGATATAGCAAGGGACTTGGCCAGCCGGTGCGCATTGGCCTACATGACATTTAGAGTGGTGGTGGGTGCAGGCTGACTGAGTGTTACTATAACTGCTAAGTAAATGTAAGTAAAGTCAAGAGAACAGCGTAAGAACAAAGAGTTTAACATTGTATAAGTCGCGAGATATAGCATGGGACTTAGCCAGCCGGTGCGCATTGGCCTACCTGACATTTAGAGTGGTGGTGGGTGCAGGCTGACTGAGTGTTACTATAACTGCTAAGTAAATGTAAGTAAAGTCAAGAGAACAGCGTAAGAACAAAGAGTTTAACATTGTATAAGTCGCGAGATGTAGCAAGGGACTTGGTCAGCCGGTGCGCATTGGCCTACCTGACATTTAGAGTGGTGGTGGGTGCAGGCTGACTGAGTGTTACTATAACTGCTAAGTAAATGTAAGTAAAGTCAAGAGAACAGCGTAAGAACAAAGAGTTTAACATTGTATAAGTCGCGAGATATAGCATGGGACTTAGCCAGCCGGTGCGCATTGGCCTACCTGACATTTAGAGTGGTGGTGGGTTCTGACTGACTCATTGTTACTATAACTGCTAAGTAAATGTAAGTAAAGTCAAGAGAACAGCGTAAGAACAAAGTGTTTAACATTGTATAAATCGCGAGATGTACAAGGGACTTGGCCAGCCGGTGCGCATTGGCCTACATGACATTTAGAGTGAGGGTGGGTGCTGGCTGACTGAGTGTTACTATAACTGCTAAGTAAATGTAAGTAAAGTCAAGAGAACAGCGTAAGAACAAAGTGTTTAACATTGTATAAGTCGCGAGATGTAGCAAGGGACTTGGCCAGCCGGTGCGCATTGCCCTACATGACATTTAGAGTGGTGGTGGGTTCTGACCGACTCAGTGTTACTATAACTGCTAAGTAAATGTAAGTAAAGTCAAGAGAACAGCGTAAGAACAAAGTGTTTAACATTGTATAAGTCGCGAGATGTAGCAAGTGACTTGGCCAGCCGGTGCGTATTGCCCTACATGACATTTTAGTGGTGGTGGGTTATGACTGACTCAGTGTTACTATAACTGCTAAGTAAATGTAAGTAAAGTCAAGAGAACAGCGTAAGAACAAAGTGTTTAACATTGTATAAGTCGCGAGATGTAGCAAGGGACTTGGCCAGCCGGTGCGCATTGCCCTACATGACATTTAGAGTGGTGGTGGGTTCTGACCGACTCAGTGTTACTATAACTGCTAAGTAAATGTAAGTAAAGTCAAGAGAACAGCGTAAGAACAAAGTGTTTAACATTGTATAAGTCGCGAGATGTAGCAAGGGACTTGGCCAGCCGGTGCGCATTGCCCTACATGACATTTAGAGTGGTGGTGGGTGCTGGCTGACTGAGTGTTACTATAACTGCTAAGTAAATGTAAGTAAAGTCAAGAGAACAGCGTAAGAACAAAGTGTTTAACATTGTATAAGTCGCGAGATGTAGCAAGGGACTTGGCCAGCCGGTGCGCATTGCCCTACTTGACATTTAGAGTGGTGGTGGGTTCTGACTGACTCATTGTTACTATAACTGCTAAGTAAATGTAAGTAAAGTCAAGAGAACAGCGTAAGAACAAAGTGTTTAACATTGTATAAGTCGCGAGATGTAGCAAGGGACTTGGCCAGCCGGTGCGCATTGCCCTACATGACATTTAGAGTGGTGGTGGGTTCTGACCGACTCAGTGTTACTATAACTGCTAAGTAAATGTAAGTAAAGTCAAGAGAACAGCGTAAGAACAAAGTGTTTAACATTGTATAAGTCGCGAGATGTAGCAAGGGACTTGGCCAGCCGGTGCGCATTGCCCTACATGACATTTAGAGTGGTGGTGGGTTCTGACCGACTCAGTGTTACTATAACTGCTAAGTAAATGTAAGTAAAGTCAAGAGAACAGCGTAAGAACAAAGTGTTTAACATTGTATAAGTCGCGAGATGTAGCAAGGGACTTGGCCAGCCGGTGCGCATTGGCCTGCTTGACATTTAGAGTGGTGGTGGGTTCTGACTGACTCATTGTTACTATAACTGCTAAGTAAATGTAAGTAAAGTCAAGAGAACAGCGTAAGAACAAAGTGTTTAACATTGTATAAGTCGCTAGATGTAGCAAGGGACTTGGTCAGCCGGTGCGCATATGCCTACTTGACATTTAGAGTGGTGGTGGGTTCTGACCGACTCAGTGTTACTATAACTGCTAAGTAAATGTAAGTAAAGTCAAGAGAACAGCGTAAGAACAAAGTGTTTAACATTGTATAAGTCGCTAGATTTAGCAAGGGACTTGGTCAGCCGGTGCGCATATGCCTACTTGACATTTAGAGTGGTGGTGGGTGCTGGCTGACTGAGTGTTACTATAACTGCTAAGTAAATGTAAGTAAAGTCAAGAGAACAGCGTAAGAACAAAGTGTTTAACATTGTATAAGTCGCGAGATATAGCAAGGGACTTGGCCAGCCGGTGCGCATTGGCCTACATGACATTTAGAGTGGTGGTGGGTGCAGGCTGACTGAGTGTTACTATAACTGCTAAGTAAATGTAAGTAAAGTCAAGAGAACAGCGTAAGAACAAAGTGTTTAACATTGTATAAGTCGCGAGATGTAGCAAGGGACTTGGCCAGCCGGTGCGCATTGGCCTACTTGACATTTAGAGTGGTGGTGGGTTCTGACCGACTCAGTGTTACTATAACTGCTAAGTAAATGTAAGTAAAGTCAAGAGAACAGCGTAAGAACAAAGTGTTTAACATTGTATAAGTCGCGAGATGTAGCAAGGGACTTGGCCAGCCGGTGCGCATTGGCCTACTTGACATTTAGAGTGGTGGTGGGTTCTGACCGACTCAGTGTTACTATAACTGCTAAGTAAATGTAAGTAAAGTCAAGAGAACAGCGTAAGAACAAAGTGTTTAACATTGTATAAGTCGCGAGATGTAGCAAGGGACTTGGCCAGCCGGTGCGCATTGGCCTACTTGACATTTAGAGTGGTGGTGGGTTCTGACCGACTCAGTGTTACTATAACTGCTAAGTAAATGTAAGTAAAGTCAAGAGAACAGCGTAAGAACAAAGTGTTTAACATTGTATAAGTCGCGAGATATAGCAAGGGACTTGGCCAGCCGGTGCGCATTGGCCTACATGACATTTAGAGTGGTGGTGGGTGCAGGCTGACTGAGTGTTACTATAACTGCTAAGTAAATGTAAGTAAAGTCAAGAGAACAGCGTAAGAACAAAGTGTTTAACATTGTATAAGTCGCGAGATGTAGCAAGGGACTTGGCCAGCCGGTGCGCATTGGCCTACTTGACATTTAGAGTGGTGGTGGGTTCTGACCGACTCAGTGTTACTATAACTGCTAAGTAAATGTAAGTAAAGTCAAGAGAACAGCGTAAGAACAAAGTGTTTAACATTGTATAAATCGCGAGATGTAGCAAGGGACTTGGCCAGCCGGTGCGCATTGCCCTACATGACATTTAGAGTGGTGGTGGGTTCTGACCGACTCAGTGTTACTATAACTGCTAAGTAAATGTAAGTAAAGTCAAGAGAACAGCGTAAGAACAAAGTGTTTAACATTGTATAAGTCGCGAGATGTAGCAAGGGACTTGGCCAGCCGGTGCGCATTGCCCTACATGACATTTAGAGTGGTGGTGGGTTCTGACCGACTCAGTGTTACTATAACTGCTAAGTAAATGTAAGTAAAGTCAAGAGAACAGCGTAAGAACAAAGTGTTTAACATTGTATAAGTCGCGAGATGTAGCAAGGGACTTGGCCAGCCGGTGCGCATTGGCCTACTTGACATTTAGAGTGGTGGTGGGTTCTGACCGACTCAGTGTTACTATAACTGCTAAGTAAATGTAAGTAAAGTCAAGAGAACAGCGTAAGAACAAAGTGTTTAACATTGTATAAGTCGCGAGATGTAGCAAGGGACTTGGCCAGCCGGTGCGCATTGCCCTACATGACATTTAGAGTGGTGGTGGGTTCTGACCGACTCAGTGTTACTATAACTGCTAAGTAAATGTAAGTAAAGTCAAGAGAACAGCGTAAGAACAAAGTGTTTAACATTGTATAAGTCGCGAGATGTAGCAAGGGACTTGGCCAGCCGGTGCGCATTGCCCTACATGACATTTAGAGTGGTGGTGGGTTCTGACCGACTCAGTGTTACTATAACTGCTAAGTAAATGTAAGTAAAGTCAAGAGAACAGCGTAAGAACAAAGTGTTTAACATTGTATAAGTCGCGAGATATAGCATGGGACTTAGCCAGCCGGTGCGCATTGGCCTACCTGACATTTAGAGTGGTGGTGGGTGCAGGCTGACTGAGTGTTACTATAACTGCTAAGTAAATGTAAGTAAAGTCAAGAGAACAGCGTAAGAACAAAGTGTTTAACATTGTATAAGTCGCGAGATGTAGCAAGGGACTTGGTCAGCCGGTGCGCATATGCCTACTTGACATTTAGAGTGGTGGTGGGTGCTGGCTGACTGAGTGTTACTATAACTGCTAAGTAAATGTAAGTAAAGTCAAGAGAACAGCGTAAGAACAAAGTGTTTAACATTGTATAAGTCGCGAGATATAGCAAGGGACTTGGCCAGCCGGTGCGCATTGCCCTACATGACATTTAGAGTGGTGGTGGGTGCAGGCTGACTCAGTGTTACTATAACTGCTAAGTAAATGTAAGTAAAGTCAAGAGAACAGCGTAAGAACAAAGTGTTTAACATTGTATAAGTCGCGAGATATAGCAAGGGACTTGGCCAGCCGGTGCGCATTGCCCTACATGACATTTAGAGTGGTGGTGGGTTCTGACCGACTCAGTGTTACTATAACTGCTAAGTAAATGTAAGTAAAGTCAAGAGAACAGCGTAAGAACAAAGTGTTTAACATTGTATAAGTCGCGAGATGTAGCAAGGGACTTGGCCAGCCGGTGCGCATTGGCCTACTTGACATTTAGAGTGGTGGTGGGTTCTGACCGACTCAGTGTTACTATAACTGCTAAGTAAATGTAAGTAAAGTCAAGAGAACAGCGTAAGAACAAAGTGTTTAACATTGTATAAGTCGCGAGATGTAGCAAGGGACTTGGCCAGCCGGTGCGCATTGCCCTACTTGACATTTAGAGTGGTGGTGGGTTCTGACTGACTCATTGTTACTATAACTGCTAAGTAAATGTAAGTAAAGTCAAGAGAACAGCGTAAGAACAAAGTGTTTAACATTGTATAAGTCGCGAGATGTAGCAAGGGACTTGGCCAGCCGGTGCGCATTGCCCTACATGACATTTAGAGTGGTGGTGAGTGCTGACTGACTGAGTGTTACTATAACTGCTAAGTAAATGTAAGTATAGTCAAGAGAACAGCGTAAGAACAAAGTGTTTAACATTGTATAAGTCGCGAGATGTAGCAAGGGACTTGGCCAGCCGGTGCGCATTGGCCTACTTGACATTTAGAGTGGTGGTGGGTGCTGACTACCTGAGTGTTGGTCGAACCTTGCTGCTATAAGTATCGGTCTGCCATAACTACGTTGTGTTGTTCCCCATTATGCCGAGATGCGAAATACGGGTAGACAACTGCCAAGCCTTCTAATCATATATAAAAAAGCGTGTTGTCGGAAACGTGTAGAAGAAAGAAAGATGATGAAAAAGAGGAATGGTGTCAAGGAGTTTTTCTTTTCCACCTCCTTGAACACACAGAAAGATCCTTATGTGGAATAATCTTCGATCTAGACATATGAAACCTCTACCTTCAATCTAGACATATGAAACCTCTACCTTCGATCTAGACATATGAAACCTCTACCTTCAATCTAGACATATGAAACCTCTACCTTCGATCTAGACATATGAAACCTCTACCTTCGATCTAGACATATGAAACCTCTACCTTCAATCTAGACATATGAAACCTCTACCTTCAATCTAGACATATGAAACCTCTACCTTCAATCTAGACATATGAAACCTCTAAGCCCAACGTGGGTGAGTAACGTCAGGCCCGAGACGGGGACTTGGTGCCACGACCATTGATACCAGTATACAGAGTCTTGCGACCTTGCTGTAATGCCTAGACTGGAGAACGACCCGCCTCTGGGCCTACCTAACCAGATACCAGTAGAACCGTCCGAACGGCCAGGTTTCCTTACGTCAGTATCCCGTCTGATTAGTTCGGTCCTGGTAGTGCAATCGGACCATTATCCACTCTCGGATGCCCTTATCTAAGGGCCAGAGATCTCAGACTCGGGAGTTAGTCCAAGGTGGGAATAAACCCAACACGTGATGCCTAGAGAGTGGCGATCGTGTACAACTACGCACAAACTAAAAGTGAATAGTTTATCCTAGGTGATTAATATTCTCAATGCAAAAAAAAAACTTTAAATACGTATCGGGGAACAGTTTGGTTGCCAAATTGTTCTTCCATTTCAGGTGGGTTAGTGCAGACATAAATATTCAGAATAAAAGCGTGCAACCTACCTTTACAATCAGACAGCAGGTGATCGTACTCC